>JACEHZ010000407.1:0-423773 GCA_017893485.1 Hemerocallis citrina | reverse complement strand
AAGATGGTCAATTCAGCCTCAAGACAACACCGAGTCACCAATCCCACGAGGAACGGTACTCTGGAGCAGTATCCACGTCATGTCACGACGCATCGTGAAGACAGCCTGTGAATACTCTCACGCCGCCAATCCAATGGCCCTCATACTCAATATTTTTCTCTTACTTTCATCACATCTTCACTATGTATCTAATCCTTAGTTTAATTGAATCATGAATAAAAATAATCTTTTAGAATGTAGCACTTCCACTATACCGGTCTTAACCATTTATTCAACATGACCCAAATCTTGGTCTTTTCATTTCAAATTCCATTTCAATTCATTTATCTGCCGGTATAAGGCTTGGCTATATCCTAATTTCTCAATATCAACTCATAATTACAATGTCATACCCATAAGAGCTTTTCATGATTAACCACCATTCATGTTTCGAAAGCATAGTATTCATGTATTCACATTTTTCATAACTCATCACAATCAATAATTCAATGCATATATACTTGGGAACTGAAATTCTTCAAACATGTCACATTCACTAATTTATAAGCTCATGTAATTCTATTTCAATCCGTTCCGAATCCACAGTTCACATTTTCAATTGTTTCACAATTCACACCTTTCAAATTTCTCATTACCCAAAATCTCATTTTAACTTCTTAAACAATCCATTCGAAATTTCTTAAAGAAACAAATTAAGTTAATAATCAAAAAAGAGTTCCTTTTGTAAAAACAGTCTCACTTATACAAAGCCTCAGGTCATAGAGATTTTCTCCCACAACACAGATATTATTTGAAACTTCAGGGCAGTCGACTGTTAACCATGACCAGTCGGCTGTTCTGCGAGTTTCTAAAGCTCGAGAATAAATTAATCAGAGGAGTCGACTATTTCATATGGATAGTCGGCTGTTCCGCTATGATTTTTAAATTCAAAAATAAACGATCAGGCCAGTTGACTGTTAAATGTGATCAGTCGGCTGCTCTGCGATGTTTTTCAACTCGAAATCAAAATGACCAGGACAATCGGCTGTTACACATAGTCAGTCGGCTGTGCTACGGGGTTTTTCAAGTCTAAAAATATATTTTCTTCTCTTTTTGAAACATAACTTTCCAGATTACAATCTACTTAAAAATTTACAGTAAACCCGTATTTCACAATGATCATTTGCTTTATAAAAACTTCTGTTTTATTAATTAATTACACATGATGCATTCAATCATTTGTTTGCAAAAATGCATTCTTTTTCATTCATTCTAATGGCATAAGTAGCAATGGGGAATTTCATGACATCTATTACCCATCATTTCTAAATAATTTATTCCATCAATTCATCTTTAACACACCATTCTACTTTAGCACTTTAATCCTTAAACATGATGCTAGTCTTTTACTAGTTAAACCACATAGTCCACATTTATGACATATTTTGCATACTAACATTAGAAATAACGAGAACATTCACTTTACTCATAATTAATAAATATAGTAATCAATCAACACATATTTGCTAATTTCTCAATTCCCTTCTATTTAGGCAAGCAAGCATTTCATTTCAACTAGTAACTCATAATAACAATTCAATTTCCTCCCTATCATGATTTCTACTTTAGAAGTCATGAGAAACACCCACCTTATGAAGAAAACCAATTAAGAAAATTTCCTAGAGCCTCCTAGATTGCGAGCGAGTGCCTTCTCCTCCTAGATTGCAGTGCAATGACTTCTCCTCCTTGCTCCTTGCTACAAACCGAGAGCTCCAATGTAGAGATGGCCGGCCTCCAAGGGGGAACACTCACACTCAACTCACACTAATATAAATCTCCTATGTAATTGCTCTCTTTTTTCAATAGATTGCTAGTGTAAAATACAAACAAATAGGAGGGGTATTTATACTAATTTTAGAGTAGATTGGAGGGCTATGATTCGATGGTTGGTTATAGAATGAAGGGCTAGGATAGGAGTAGGAGTTATAGCAACCACCCACACACAAATAACTACCCATGCACACAACCCACTCTCCCATTCCTCCAAGCACAAACCGGCCCAAATAAAGTGTGCATTGCACACTACATGCTTCGCACATGCCACCTAGTACCCTTATTTAAAAGTTGTACAATTTAATTAATCAAAATGTTCACCAATTATCTCTACATGACAAGTGTGACCATTTAATTAATTAATTAGATTGGTGGGCTTCATAAATAGTGGGCTTAGGCTTATGGGCCAAGACAACAAATTAATAATTAATTAAAGTGGGCTAAAACAATTAATTAGTGTTTTAGGCTTTTGGAAATAGGCTTTTTAGAAAAATAAAGAAAAATAATTGTTCTTACAAAAATGAGATTTCATACAAAATAAATAAATGATATACACATGAAGTTTGCACGTGCACAACACGTGAAAAATAATGTTTTTATAAAAATAACGTTTTAGGGTATTACAATCGACGGGGAGCAGGCAGTGCTCAGGGGGAAAAGGGGAGCAGCAATAGGGTCTGGGCATCGATCGGAAAGGAGAAGTAGGGTCTCTGCTCCTCTGATTTGGGCGGGAAGACAGAGGAGCAGGTCGGGGGTGGCGTCGAGAGGCTGGGGGCGGCACCGGGAGACGTCGACGGGGTGGTGCCGACGAGGGGGTGGCCGGAGTTGGCCAGAGAAGAGATGGGAGAGTAGAACAGTAATGGGTTCAGTAATTTGGGCGGGAATCCAACGGGGAAAGAGAAACGGCGAGGAGAGAGGAGAGATGAGAGAGAATAAGTGTCTAGGGCTTCAAAACTGTGCAATTTTTAGGATTTGTAGTAGAGTTGTATTTATAGGGTACAATTAGGGTATTGGGTTAGTGGTCTAGGGTCCAATAAAAGCGGTTTTAGGTTAAGAACAAAGATTTGGGTTTTAGGGTTCAATTAAGAGATAAATAAAAAACAATAGGGTTCAATTAAAATACCACAATTAAATAAAAATAAAATGCGAAAGATAGATAACCCAACGAGATGGGTTCATGAACAAAAATTTAAATCCAGATGGATAAATAAATAATACAATGAAAAGAAATATTAATTGGGCTTGAAAATAAATTGTGATTCGCCAAGAAAATTAGATCGGGTTTAATAATAAAATAATTCAATATATTAATTTTAATTAAATAATCAAGAAATAGCAATTAACAACTATAATCATAACAATAATAAAATCATGCAAAAAAAAATAGTATTCGGGTTTAACAATTTTATTAAAATAATCCAATAATAATATATTTGTTTTAGACTCAAATATAAATAATCGATCAACAAGATGTAGAAAATAAGATCAAAATACACCTTTATTCGAAATGAATAAAATTTCAGTTAGAAAACACTTTAATAAAAATCTGAAACGAATTTAGCACTAAAATAAATTTATAAAAAAATCAAATTGTAGAAAATACACAGAAAATACTAATCATCGGGAATGGGGGTTACAGCATAAGTGTTTCGAAGTCCATTGTTCCTAAAGCACCATCTAGTATGTTGTCACTAGAATCATCCAAGCGAGACTGCGACGTTATCGTCGAAAGGCGGAGA
Organism: Hemerocallis citrina; assembly: GCA_017893485.1. Taxonomy (NCBI): domain Eukaryota; kingdom Viridiplantae; phylum Streptophyta; class Magnoliopsida; order Asparagales; family Asphodelaceae; genus Hemerocallis; species Hemerocallis citrina. The sequence continues at coordinate 420,222 of JACEHZ010000407.1, read as the reverse complement.
GAGCCTTGAGGTAGGTGGAGTTCGTGTGGACGGTGGCACCTCCATGTTACATCTACTGGGGTGTAAACTTGAGGGGAGCATACAACTGGAGATAGATTCAACTAGCATAGGAAGCTATCGAAACGAGTTTTTTGCAAGAAGAGAAAGAAAATAGTCTAAAAGGTTTTAAATCACACAGGTGTGGATTCATGAGTATGCAATTCAAAGTGGAGATTGTTGGGTTTATGTCTTGCATACTATGTTGGATAAGAAGACGATGAGACGATGGAGGAATCAAGACAATCGGAGACGGAGTGGAAGCAAAGGGAAACAGTCAGCAGCAGGAGCCAGGGCCGGCCCCCACCTTGAGGCCAGTGAGGCGGCAGCCTCAGGCCCCCGATTTTTTTGTACTTTTAGGGGCCCCCAAATTTGTATTCCCCTTATAAATATAGGCACATATTTTGCGGGTAAAAAAAATTATAATGTAATTAGGAGCCCCAAAAATAATTATTTGGGCCTTTCTCCTTGGGCCCCCGGAAACTCAGGGTCGGCCTTGGCAGTAGCAGCAGCAGCAGGTTGCGGTTGACCGCCTTACTATGCAGGATTCCCGAGAGGGGGACGGTGGACCGACCTTAGGGTGCGGTCGACCGAATGCGGCACAGATGGATTATTTGGGTAAGATCTTGGTGATTCGTGAGAAGCCCAACTTGCCCTTCAAGTCAGATCATACGGCTCTTATCGTAGAGTTATCTCTTCAGGAATATCCAATGGTTATTGTATCAAGATATCAAACTAGAGTTTCTCTAGATTTTTATATATTGTTGTTATTGGCCTCCATTGATAGCCAAGAGAGCGAGTACTTCATTGAAGGCGGAGTTTAAGAGTTTCTCCAATTGTAAACAACTAGTACTTGCTGGTGAGGCTTGAGAGATGGTCGTGGTGAGAATTGTAATATTATTGTATTTTTTCTAGTTGCATATTGGGTTTCTTCTCCCCGGATTAAGGCGAAAGCCCCAACCGGAAAAAACTTGTGTGTACTTTGGTGTGTTTGGTCTTTGATATGATCTAGTATGTGCTTGGTAGTTTGTGTTAATTGCATCGAATAACTCAACAAGATTCTCAGTCAGGTTTTCCTAAGAAATCCTAACACCCTCCCTCGGATAAAACGCCGGGATAAATATTTAATTTATTGATTAAAAAATAAAATAGCGAGCCATCTGATAGAAGGGGGGGGGGCGTTTTCATGGAAACACACTGCTATAGGGTTCGTCTATCGCAGCGGTTCGTGCAACTGCCATTGTAGAGCGTGTTTTAAAAAAAATAAAATTACACCCTTACCTATCACGGCGTTTCCTCGAAACGCAACACCGTGATAGGAACGCTGCTACAAGACTAGCGGTATTGTCAGTTTTCTGAAATTAAATGATCCGTCCGTCAAATATATCCCTTATGCATAATAAAGTGAAATTTCACGAAACAAAATAACATTCTAAAGAAAAAAATAATAGATCTTAATGGTGACTAATGAAGTTGTTCAAGTTAATTATCAAAAAAAAAAACAAAAAGAGGGATAAAACTAATTAGACAGATCAGACCTATTACAAGGAACCCCTGCTTTGGTATTATTATCGCAGTATCCATTCCATCTTGATGGAGCTGTTCCCATTCCTCATCAAAGCTCTTTACATTCTGGCCACACTCCTATTAGATCAAATCAATAAACTCAAATTCCTTCCATTAACTGCATAATAAACAAAAATAACAAATAATTTCTTTTAATCATAGATAGTTATCATATCACGTTTAATTACAAATAACCCCTTAAATGATCTGGGTTGTTTATTTTATCTGAACTCTTGTTTATTTTTATTTTTATTACTAAACGGCTGATATTAAGGATTATCTGTAATTAATCATAGAATCAACTATTAGAGCATCTACTATCGTTTAGGCTAAAAATTTCAAATATAGAATTTAACATTTAGCATTCGTAGACGAGCGCTGCTATCGTTTTTGCTAAATTTGGAAAAAGATGCAATAAAAAAAATCAGACGGATGAAGAAGTGATCGGACGGAAAAAGATATTCCGTCCGATTTTTATTTTTATTTTTTAAATTGTAAAATGGTATTTTTGTAAATAAATAATGACATTTTCGTAATATGTGAAAGAAAACTTTAGTAGAGAATGATCGGAGAGAATGATTGGACGGAAGAAGTTCTTAAGTCCGATTTTTTTTATGGCATTTTTGTAATTATTTCAGTGCCATTTTTGTAATTTTTAAGGAAAAGTGATCTTTCTTCCGACCATATTAAAAAACAGAAATTTAAACAGACGGAGCTTACGACCATATTAAAAAACAGAAATTTAAACGGACGGAGCTTCCGACCATATTAAAAAACATAAATTTAAACGGACAGAGCTTCATCCTCCGTCTTCTATATTTAGAAGTTTTCTAAACCTGCTACTATCTTTAGCGATCGAATGTTCACTACTATTCTAATTTTTTGGTTTTTAGCGAACGATAGTAAGAAATTTTTTATTTCGATTGCTAAATTTTGAGTTTTTAGAAAACGACAGGGAATGCTCTTATAGTATGGATATTTCCAATGATCGTATCTTTGCCATATCTTGCTCTGGCCCAAATGGAAGAAGTGACCTTGGGCTTCCCTTCTAGTATGAGAAGTTCCCATGATGTTGTTGTATACAATCTGAATATATACTACTTTTAATTTCAAACACTGACACTACTCTAGGGTTGCCTGAACAAAGCAAAATTAATTGAATATCTCGGTTGTTTTATTAAAAAAACAACTAATTTCATAAGATTCATGATTAATTCATATATTTGTAGTTAGTTATTGTGGCTTGAAATTTGTATGGCTTTCCTCTTCTAACATTGCAGCAAAGCCATTGATTGATATCCTTGTATATGAATAGAAAATTGCTTCTTTTGCTTTCTCCTTACTGCAAATATGCTCAAAAAGTTTATCGTTTGGTTAATTAAAAACAAAGGTTTTAAGAGAAATACAAATAAGGGAAGGAAAAAAAAAACATATATAGCCCAAAATATAGGATTCTAGTACTTCATGATGTGAGTTGGTGGCTAGCTGAAAATCTTCATAAGTGGCATCTTTGCCATGACTATGCCCTCCAAGGTATACTATATAAGTATTCAATTAATTACCAAATAATAAATATTATTAGTAATTAATGATTGTATATTTATATTTTCTTTTTCTTTTCCAAATGCAAAATTTTAAATTGTTATTTGACAGATTAATTTTACGTAACACTAGAACTAGATATATTAGTGCACCGAGGTGATGTTTAAGATCTACGATGGCTATAAAAAAATGGAGGGAAAGATGAACTGATTGTAGTTGTGAATAAAGCTCTTGATAAAAGCTGAAACTTACAACCACCAAATAATGTTTGTATGCACTCAATTAAAAGAACTACCAAACTAAATATATACAAAGGTCGATAAAAGAACATGCAATGTTTGCCTCTTCTTGATTGCGAATTGAATGCCGGAAATTGTTGAGGTTGAAAAGACCAATATAACAATGAGGCAGAATATTTGCTTCTTTCCAATCTTCATCTCTCTCAATTTAACATGCCGTTCAAAAAATATATTGTAAGAGAGTAATTAAAATAAGTAAGGGGTTGAGGAATGAGATAAGTAAATATAAATAGGAGAGCTTTCTAGGGAGTGAAGAGAGCAAGAATGCTTCTTTTAGGCTTTTATTTAGGGGGATAATTTGTAACCAGATTGGATTGATTCCCTAGTTTGATCTATGTATTCATGACTTAATTAGCAATATGCACTCCCCTTAAAAAATCAATGGGATATTTTGATACTCTAACAAATTAAGCTTACTCTATAAGTTCTGATTTTTTTTTTTTTAAACTTTTTTTTATAAAACCGTGGGGTCATATATAAGTTTTGATTATTATATTTTCAGTTTCAATTTTATTAGTCGAACTTGTGTTAATTTACTAAAACTTTTTTTTTTGATTAAAAGATGACCGTAGTCATCGCTTCATTAAAAAGGTCTTAACGAAACAGGAAGATAAACACTACATCAGACCCTAAGGCCTCCAAGAACCAAAAGCATCTACCGAGACAGAAAGTAAATACTACATCGAACCCGAAGGTCACAGATATCCAAAAGCACCTAAAGCGGGCAGAACAACCCGATCACCAAAGTACCTAAACAACAACCAAAAAGATACAATGAAGGGGAAAGTTAGCTATCACATCCATCGCGTGTCTGGGAGTCCACTGCCCAAGGTGAACTCTCCGCCTGCCTGTAAACTACTCGGCCTCCTCTCCTGCACGCATCTTCTTCCTTGATCGACTGAGGCCTGTCCAATCAAACCGACAAATATGAATCTTTTGAATCAACGAAGAGAGAGACTGACGAACAGAATTAAAGCAAATTTCGTTGCGATCTAGCCATAGGTTCCATAGCACGGATGCTACCACAGTTTCCCACTCTATTCTAACCTCATTTGAATTCCAGTTTTTTCTAAGAACCCCCCAAACCTCTGAACTAGACCCCGGACAATGTGAGACTCTGAGCGACCTACACACTTCCCCCCAGACCCATCTAGCTCTATGACAATGAAATAAAATATGGTTCGTATCCTCTTCCTCGCTCTGGCAAGTACCACAGAGCCCGCTTTCCGTTATCCCTCGCTTTTTCAGATTAACTTTGGATAAAATTGCGTCATTCTCCACCAACCATAGGAAGACTTTCACCCTGTTCGGAGCGGGAATACCCCAAATTACCTCTGTAATCTCGTTTCTAGTACCGCCATCGTTCAGCCTTTTGTAGAGGGAGGAAACTGAGTATTTTCCGTGGATCTCCAACGTCCATATTCTCTCGTCTTCCGACAATTGCGTGTACTGGCCCTCTGACCGAATGAAATCATTGACCTTTTGCAACTGATCGATCGCTGTCTGTTCAAGCGAATCCTTGACCTCGAGTCTCAATCTGGAGTTTTTCCAAACATCTGAGACCAACGAGTCTTTGTTGAGAGCTGCTTCTGCTGCTGCTGGAAAAAGGCTAAGGAGTGAGTTGTTCCCGCACCACTTGTCTTTCCAGAATCTCGATTTCTTCCCATCTTTAATGGGAAGTTTGTCGTCATTGTTATAGCCATATTGGCTATTATATATTATGGTACTGAAAGCACTTTTCTTCTCTTTTTTCACTCATTGACCTTACTAATAGATGATATCCGTTCTGTATTTCACAGAGTAAACTTCGAGAAGAATGAAACAAAAACAACCCAAATTCGAATAATTAAGTATGAACATGAACACGGACATAAAAAAATTACGACATATACAGGAAAGACTGAAATAAGACACGAGCAGAAGAAGCGAGTCTCTAACAATTTGTTTTCCACTGTTCCGTTTAGGAACAGATAGATGTGTTGTAACTGTACTACTTGTATCATTAATTTCTTATTAATGAAGCGGTGGCGAGATCACCTTTCTCTATAAAAAAAAAACAAATCCATTTCAACTAAAATTTCAAGTTAGCAGTAAAGCAGTAGAAGTTAGAGTCTTGTTCCCTAAATATCCCAAACCTCAATTTCACAATAAATGATGCCATTATTTGTTTTTCTACACTTGCTTTAAATTTCCAATTAACTTTCAAGAAAAAAACAAAAAAATACAAGAAAATATAATCCTACTCCTCGTTAGACTTCACCACTATAGGACTCCTAACATGGTGCTTCCCATCACTCCAAATCAACATTCCAAACTCATATCCTTTCAACCCTTCGTTGGCTTTCAACCTCACCTCGAAGCTCTTCTGCTCTCCCATCTTGCTAAACTCAAGCTTTGATGGCTTAACTTCAACCGAAACTCCCTTTGGAGCTACAACACGTGCAATATATGTACTAGGCTTTCCAACATTCTTCACGGTCCGAAGAACTGAAGCTGAGCCGGATAGATTTGGGACGGTGATTGAAGGGTAGTTGAAATCCTCAAGGGTGATGGGTTTTGAAGGGCAAGTAAATGGTTCAAAGTTGAATGTCTTCATTTGAGTTGAATTGTATCCGTTTGCACATAGGAAGTTCAAGTAGTCACTTGTGGTCAAGTCATAGACCAAACCCGGGTCCATTGCCCGGTTCGGTCTAACATGACCGGACCCGTACCCAAATGGGCTTGCCCTCAAGTCGGAAGAATTAGTCATTGGATTGTGCATGTTGTCACTTACTCTTGCTGAAAATACATAAAAATTAGTACAATAAAAAAGAAAAAAAAAATTGTTGTTTACGAAATTTATTATTTGTACCAGTAGTCATGATGGCAGATCGGACTGCAGCCGGGCTCCAATTGGGGTGGAGGGCTTTGAGGAGACCTACAATGCCCGAAATGTGAGGGCACGACATAGATGTGCCGGACTCAGAGTTGAAGGGAACACGACGTTTGTCGAAGCTCAGGTCAGTTGGTGAACTGGCCTGGCTCCAAGAAGCAAGTATGCTCACTCCTGGTGCAGTTATATCTGGCTGTATTTAACAAGCAAATTAATAACAATATTTAACAAATTTGAACCAAAAAAATTAAATTGTAGTCGCTGTTTGTTTTCCTGTATTTCTTTCGCTGGTTTACAAAGCCCTACAAACATTTTCCAGTAAATTGCGGAAAAATAGCCCCAAAAATTTCACCTATGAATGAATGTAAACAAAATTAGATTAGAGATCGATTAGTACGAACCTTGAGAATCTGAGGGTTGACAGTATTTGGCCCCTGAGATGAGAATGCAGCCATGAATGGTGCTGGTTTCGTACCAAGTTTTGTTGTTGGAATTGTTATGTAACCATAAGGTGACCTACACGCATAAATTTAAACTTAAACCAAATCTAATTTTAAAAGACCCAAGTCAATAAGAATAGAGGAAGGAGGCCTACTGAGTAGAGTTGAGATAAGAGAAAAGTTGAACCCCTTCAGAGTAGGAAATGTGAGTAGCAGGGAGGACATGAGAGTCAGCAATGAGTTCATCACCAGTAGTTACATCGTTAGCAAGAACCATTCCAACACCACCAGACTGAAGAACGGTCAGCCCTTTCTCGACTCTAGCATTGATTCCACGAAGGCACACGACAATCTTCCCCTTCGCCTTTTCTGGGTCGAGCGTTTCTGAAGCACACAGTCGACTGTCCAAAGAATTAATTAAAACAAGTGTTATATTCAAAGAGAGAGGTGAAATTTGTGTCATTCTTCAAGCAAATTACAGTAGATACTTACGCATCCTCCATGGATGCATTAGCAGCTTTAGCATCTACAGAGCTAATCATCGGGTAGAACTTGTTGCCGGGAAGAGATGTAGATGAAAGGCTTTGTCCCTATAATAAGGATGATCATTAAAAAAAAGTTTAATTTCTAAAGAAAATGAAATATATATGTAGTACTGTAGTTGATGAAATTGCATAAATATGACAATTCTTTTATTATAATATTAAATAATTGAAAGAAAGAAAGAATAATGGTAATTAATCAACCTTAATATGCTTGTGGTCGTATGAAAGATAAGAAGGGAACTCCCGATCAATGGTACTTGCTCCAACAGTCAGAATCCAGGGAGCAACATTGGAAACTGTGCTGAGTTTGGGGCCACTGTTACCAGCTGAGCAAACCACCGTAATACCATTCTTAACGGCATGGAACGAACCAATTGCCAATCCGTCCATAAAGTAACTCACCGCGTCGCCACCAAGAGACACTGATAGCACATTGACCCCGTCATGTATAGCAGCGTCGAATGCAGCCAGAATGTCAGTGTCGAAGCACTCATTCCCGTTGATTGGTGTCCAACAAACTTTGTAGGCTGCCACACGGGCAGAAGGGGAACCACCCTTAGCCGTCCCCATTCCATAACCGTAAATGCTAGCATTTGTAACGACCCGTCCAGCGGCGGTCGAGAGGGTGTGGGTCCCGTGGCCATCTTTGTCACGAGGGGTGTGGAAGGTGTAGTTGAGTTTTGTATGAGCAGCAGACTCGTATCCCTTCACGAAGTATCGGGCACCGATAAGTTTCCTAGACGAAAATGGATTGTTAGATTTAATTTAAAAGAGAAAAATATACATAAGACATATTTTTTAAAAGTTCAAAATTTGATATCAACCATAAAATTAAAACAGAAAGATGCAGACAGTCAAACTACCACTAAGTTAAGTTACAGCTTATGGTAAATATATAGACAGAGATCTCGGATTTGATATGAGGCTACAAACGTACCTAGTCCTTTATTAAAAGAAATTAATTTGAGAGTTAAACTAAGATGATATCCTCACAGTTCAATGTTGTACTAGTCGGCCAATTGCATTATGCTAGAAACTTAGAATACAAATATATATATATCATTATAAATAAACAAAAGAAATCCAAAATCATGAAAGTTGACCTAACAAGTGAAACCTCCAAATTTCTTTTAACTGTTTTTAAATTAGGTTGAACTGGACTGTTTAGTTGGAGACCATGACTAAGTGTGTCATCTTCTTATTGAGATGGTGACTTTAGAAATGAGTTAAAAAATGGCAATAGTGGTAGCTAGATTATAAAGCACTCAAAGTTTGAGGCTTTGTAGATCCCAAGGTGAAGGCATTATATGTTTTTTTAATTGGATTGACTTGTGTGAGTTGTAGACTTCTCTTTGGATCTGTCTTTTTAATCAAACAAAGGATTTTGCATACTTAGATGCATGCTTATAAAAACATAAATATAAATAAATAAACAAATTTCTTTTTAATCAGTTATACAGATAAAAAGAACTAAGTTACTTTTCACAAATCCTACTGGCAAAATTTTCACATAAGAACTAATTTTTTTTTTTTTTTGATTACATAAGAACTAATTTACTTTTGAATAAAAGAATGATTGTAAATTATTGTTAAAATGAGTTTATAATTAAATAGTTAGACAGAGAAAACCTTAAGGTCTGTTATATCACTTCACTTGATTGGTTAAATAGACAGAAATTGGTAGGATTGCTGAAAGAATAAAGTTGGATAAGTACGTCTCTCGCATACAAGTTGTGAATATCCAGCTGGATATAGTGAAATTTATCATTATACAAGGCAACTAACAATGTACATGGAAGCATAAATGAAATAGACTGAAATTGATAAGATCATCATCCTGCAAATAGAATGTATGTGTATTCGTCCATCACTACAAAAAAGCTAGTAGAATTTAATACTTTTTAGTATAAAGCAGAAAATTTTGCTTAAGTGGACCACCATTGACTGGTGACATAAAGTTGCTATTATTCCCATAACAAAAGTGAATGCATTTCTGTAAAGCAAGTGCAGTACTCTTTGTTTCTCGATCTCTTTATTTTCGTAACCAAAATGTCAAATATTGTATACGAAATTGTTTGTCAAAGAAGAAAATTTATTAGCATGTTTTTAAAGAACCATGACTAGCTAGTAAGATTGTATTAATTAATTCTTTATTTTTCTTGGGGGGTTGTTACAGTTAAATATTTTCTAGTAGAATACTGAAAAAAGTTCAACCTCAGGATTTTACCTTTTTTTTAAAAAAAATTACCAACTTACAATAGGCTTTTATGCATTTGAAAACAAAAGAAAGTCTTGAAAGAAAGGTATATATTAATGCCTACCTTATTAATAAAGTAAGGTCATGACCAAACAAATAATGACATGATATCTCCAGCCAAAATACTTAATTTAGAACAATAGGAGGTTTTTCTTTTTTGGAGAAACAATGTTGTTGTTTTTATAATGTTGAAGAAGACAAGGTTAAAATATAAACAAATGATCATAAACAATGCAAAAAGCACAAACCTTATAATAAAAGACAACATAAAAGTCATAATAATGAAAGTGATAATTAACTCGATCTAAGCAAGCCTAAAACAAACAAAGCATGCCTTTATCCTCATTAACAAAAATAGACCATATAATTTATTTTTAACACCCCAACTCCGAAACTAATTGTTTTTATACACACTTGGTTTGGAATAATTAATATATATATCCAAGTCTTCTCAAGTCATATTTATCATTTCATAGGCTTAATAGGTTATACCTCAAATATGAGAAGTACAATGCAACATAATACAGAGAGATATACTAAATTCTAAAACACTAATAGCTAGGTACAAATTAATGTTAGAGAAATATTTAACATGACACGACGTTTAAATAAAAGTGTTCCCTATAATATGAACATACAAAAAAAGTTTGTTAGAAAATAGGGTTACAAAAATAATGTAACCAGGAAGAGTGGGGAGTAGTAGGTGAACAAACCTATTGCAATGGAACAAGAGATCATATTCATTCTGGCAGATTCCTTTCCACTTTGAAGGGATTGGACCCATGCCATCATCCTTAAAGCTCTCAGATTCAGGCCACACACCTACACACAAAAATTACTCCTATATCACAACTATAAGATAAATATATTTAAATAATTTAAAAGATAAAAATATAAATAGTCCAAAAAACTCAAAAAGATAAATAGTCAAAACAATTTTTACATAAAGGCACATGTATACAACTGACAAATGAATAAATGATTAAAAGTACTTCGACATGCACATGAGATCGACCAACAGGTTGGTCAATGTTGTTCATGATATGAACACAATTATGACTGCTAGCTAGCCATTATTTTTGAAGTCTAAGATCAGCTTTGAAAAATTATTATTGGGTGGTATTGGAAGACTTGCTGCATCCACTTTGACATTTTAGGGAAAATCATGAGATCATCATGATAGCTGGAAGTTATGAAAATTTTATTTGGAAAAGAGTAAAGGGTGTTCTATATAAAATTTCCTTCTGATTTCACGAGAAAATTTTGCTGTACTGCCCCACTTTTTGAAAATATTTAGCGGTCTGCCCTACTTTCCAAAACAATTAGCGATATGCCCTTATTTAGGACACATCAGCAAGAAACGTTGTTGAAAAAAATGGCATAGGTTATTTTCATGCCGTTCTTCCCAATAACGACATCTGTTTTTAAAAAAATTTGCATGCCGTTATTGAGAATAACGGCATCAGTATATTTATCTTACAAGTGTGAATCTTCTCACTTTAAAAAGTTCTAAGTGTGAAAAAAACTTATAAACAATGCCGTTATCCTGAATAACGGCATTCGAATGACTGATGCCGTTATTGGAGATAACGGCATCAGTTATATATCAATATGCACTTTTGCCGTTGTTTGGAAACAGAAAGAATTAATAAAAAGTTTAAAAAAAAAACATTATAACTGATGTCGTTATTTGGAATAACGACATCAGTTATAATTTTTTTTTTTAACTTATTCATCAGAGAGGATGAATAATAAGTTACTTTTCTATTAAAAAAATTTAACAGATGCCGTTATTCCAAATAACGGCATCAGTATTGAGAATGTCGTTATTTGAAATAACGGCATGTGTTATAAGGTTTTTCATACTTGCAATTTTTTCTCTAAGTGGAGACTATAAGCTTTCGAAAAACAAAACAACCTATGCCGTTATTCCAAATAACGGCATGCAATTTTTTTCCCGAACAGATGCCGTTATTGGGATGAACGGTATGAAAATAACCTATACCGTTTTTCCCAAAAACGTTTCTTGCTGACATGTCCTAAACAAGAGCATATCACTAATTATTTTGGAAAGTGGGGCAGAGCGCCAAATATTTTCAAAAAGTGGGGTAGTATGGCAAAATTTTCATTTCATGATGGGAGCACTGCAAATTTTTATAAAAGCAAAATGAAAATGACAATTGGGGCTTCTAGAAAATATTGCTGGGTCTTTGTGAAAAGTATACCGCTCTGTTTAAGTTTTGACAAAATGTAGTAATAAATATTTTACTCAAATATGTTGAGAAAAATCATACCAGAATTGCTAATTTCCACAAGAGATAGTGTCAATATTTTTATGAATCTGCTCCAGCCCTTGGTGGGCTCTGACTATTATGTCATCTATTATGTCATCTTTCTCTCAGTATTTTTTCTTATACGATACTTTGCAATCGAAATCAAGTTGGTGAAAATGATAGAATTTGATAGAATTCGAATTTATGTCCTCTTTCTCTTAGTATTTGTTATTATACCTGACTATGCAATCGAAACCAAATCGATGAAAATGATAGAATTTGAATTTAGTGATGAGGTTATATATATATATATATATATATATATATATATATATATATATATATATAGTCCCCTTCGGTTGCGCACTATTTTTGGTGACCACTCCGTGAATACTCATCTATCTATCTATCTATCTATCTATCTATCTATCTATATATATATATATATATATATATATATATATATTCCCTTTCAGTTGCTTACTACTTTTGGTGAGCACTCAAAGACCTTATGAAAAATCTAAACAGCTTATGTTGTTCTATATGCCTAAGGTAGACTAACAATAAAAAATCAATTAATTTGAAGTTCATTTGTCCATCGATCATTCAGTTAAGATTTTCAGCTATACAATTTTGTGATGATGTAAATCATGGACAAATGAATTTCAAATTAATTGATTTTTATTGTTACGCTATCTTAGGCTTATAGAACCATATGAGCGGTTCGGATTTGTCATAGGTACTCTATTTCGTGAGTGCTCACGGAGTACTCACCAAAGTAGTGAGCAACCAAAGATATCTCTCTCTCTTATATATATATATATATATATATCCGAATTCGAAAATTAATAAAATTCATAAAGATTACTATGTATTCGTAGTAATAATTCTCTTCAATGAGATTTAAGAAAGATGAACAATAAGGTGATGCAATTAGCTTACCAGTGTCTAGATTTCCAATGATTACATCTTCGCCAAATTTCGCCTTTGTCCATAACGATTGGACAGGAACTCTGCCATTTCTCTCAAGGCCAAGAAATTCCCATGAACGAGTTGTGTGGAGTTTGTATCCTCTGCTCTCAAACACTGAAACCACACCAGGATATTCTGAACCCAAAATGTAAAAAAAAAAAAATATTAAAAATTTCCAATAAATCTCAATAAAATATAATAAAGTATTTGTATTTTTGCATGTATATATATTGATTTCAAACACAATGATCATGTTAAAGTACTAAAATAGAACAATTTCGTGGTAAGTGCAAAATCTCTTACTTGACATCTCCAATGCTTCATCCTCTTCGAGGTTGGCAGCAAACCCATTGATAAAATTCGTATACGAGTAAAATATTGCATCTTGGGCCTTCTCTTTACTGCATTAGATTTATGGACAATTGTCAGAAACCCATTGAAAAAGTTTAATCTCTGATAATAATAATTAAAAAAAAAACCCTAAAAATATTACCTATTCAAAACAGACCCTAGGATCTCAAAATGGGTGTTTGTAACTCTCTCCCGCGAAAGCACCGAGATCTCATCTTTGCTATGAGTAGCCTCTCCAAAATACACAACATAAGGCTAAAGCCAAAACAAAACAAACAAAACCCATATGAGACATTCAATCACAAAACCCAAAACACAAACCGAAATGAACAATGAGGAAAACTCAATGCTTGCCTTCTCTGCAGAAGTTGGAGATAGAAGGAGAGAAGAGGAAAAAACGAAGAAGAAGAAGAAAAGTAATGAAAGAGTGTCTCTCTTAACGCCCATCTCTTCTTCCATCTCTATTTCTCACTGTGTTGAGATTTCAATAGGTTGTTGTTGTTCTCTGTTTAGCCTCAGTTTAAATAAGGCCCGATTCAGATCAAAAAAAAATTAAGGCCCGAGTATCAATAATTGGATTACAACTTTTTTGCTGTGAATCTAAAAAGGGTTTCCTTTTTTTCCATCTTTTAGAAGAATCTTTGCAAATCTTACGGTTGAGTAAATCGAGGAGTATGTATTTATTTAACTATATCTTATCATTTAATTGTAGATTTTTTAAATTATGATATAGATAAAATATTGGAAGGAACTGCTAATTAGGGAAGGTAATTGGTATTGATAATACAGTTGCTATATGGGAATTAAAAAATGAAGAGAAAAAAAAAGGAAAAACAAAAAATAAATTTAATGGTGCAGTTAATGGGGATCAAGAGGTGATGATCATGCAAATCTGGTTTCCAAACAAGTGTTTTAGTTGTGAGTTTGGTTTCAAAGGGTCCCCGAAAAGGACCCACAAAGAGACTCTAGAGATAAGATTGGTAGTGTGGGTCCACAGGCCATGTGGATTGCTCATGTTCATGTATTCACTAGGTCTCAAGTTATAGTTTTTACATGGAAGTTCTTTTTTTTTTCTTTCGTTTTTTCTGTTTTTTCAAATTAGTTTAGTAGGTATATATTTCTTTCCTTCTTTTTCTTTTTACCAGGTGTTGTTTGTTTTGATAAAAATATGGTGAAAACCTCTTTATTATATACAATTTGGTTTCCCTTTTTAAAAAAAACGAGAAGCCTTTGTGGAAGAAATATTTGATAACCTTTAAAAGTTGGGCAAATAGAAGCGTTTGACTTGTAGAGATTGTAAAGTTATATCGGGAGAGTGTTTAACCTCACAATATAGATTAATGGTATTCGATGTTAAGATTAGAAAACACATATGTATAAGGAAGGAGACTAGGAACTCAAGAATTGGGTGATGGAACTTAAAGGGAGAGAAACTAGAACGTTTGGTACGTGGGAATGTGCAAGGGAATTTCATATTCCCTCTTAGATTACCTTGTTTGGTTTATGGCAATCATAGTTTTGGAAGGAATGATAGATTCCCAAGGAAATCAAAATCCCTTGTTGGGAAGGATTTTCATTCTCCCCAAAAACCATGAGATTTGAGGATTTCCATGGAATTTCCGTAACAAACAATAAAATAATCAAAAAAAAAACTAGAATAAAAAAATATATTCCTCCCTAAAATCATGGAATTTGAACATTTTCATATAATTTCCATAACAAACAATTAAAAAAACCCAAAAAACTAGAATAAAAAAAGAATAATAAATGATTCCGGGGAATGCAATATACTATACCAAACGTAATAATGCAACATTCCCGGAAATCTTCATTCCCAGCCTCACATTCCCGGGAATCCTTTCATTACCATGAATTTTTCAATCCGTGTACCAAAAGCCCCCGAGATAAAGTCCTTAAAGAAGCATCATGTAATTGAGAAGGGTAGATAAATATGATGTGAACTAAAATGGCAACGTACATAAGAAAAATTTCAAAGGAGGTACTTGGAGAATCTAATGGGCGTTTGGTAAGGAGATTTTTTTTGGTTACCGAGAATCATGATTCCCAAGAATCATGATTCCTGGGAATGTTAAAAATGTGTTTGGTAGGCCTTAACCATTTATAGGAATGTTACTTGGTAATCTTGATTCCCTTATTTAGTTTAAATGGTATCTTTCCTAGGAATGTTATTTTTATTTACAAAAATACCCATAAATATAGATTATATGAAAATTTAAAATTTAAAATATTATTAAAATGTTAAAAATTTAAATATTTTTAAAAAAAGTATATGTTAATTATTTTTCTACGATTTATAATTATTATTATTTATTATATATAAATTCTAAAATATTAATTATATTACTAATATTAATTATATTTTTTTATAATTTATTATTATTATTATTATTACACGTGCGATGCACGTTTTAATAATTTCAAAAAATAGAAATAAAAACTCTGACGTATGGAGGATTTGAACCGTAAACATCCTTTATATTAGTTATATATGTGTGTTGCACATATTGATAGCTTGACAAATGACACTGTTACCGCTGATTTCGGTGTGAGGGTAAACAGATAGAATTTGTGAGTCCGAGAAAAACCTGAACAGTTGACTCGGCCTTCTTGCTCCTGCCGCAACCTGCAAGGAAGTGCGAGACACCGGGGTTGATTCCGGCGACGCACCCTCCGACGCTCTTGTCAGTAATCAGAAAAAGATTAAGAAAGAGCTTAGGTGGTGAAAAAGTGATTAACCTGGTTATGGTGGTAGAGGGGTTGTATTTATAGTCGCCTGTGGAGCCGTTAGGGGCCTGATTTCCTGCTTAACAGCAAGGAGGAAAATCCTCCCATTCTGTTTTGGGAAATTAGCCCACGATTCCCGGTGGGAGCAAATCAGGACTGTTGATTTGGCTAAATCAGGGATCCTGATTTGCCCCTTGTTGATTTGGGTTCGCCTTGGGTCGGGACCCGAACCCAACAGGTGTGGATCCGTTCGTGGGTTGTTGGATCTGTGAGAAGAAGATTCAGTATCCGCCTTGGATCCACTTGAATGTGAAATTACCATTTTACCCCCGAGCATCAAGATTCGTGCCCAATCTGGACGGCTCCGATTTAACCCCATTTTTAGCCATATCACGAGCCCCCCACTCCTAAAGACTGAGTGTGATCAGACTTTGAGGAGTAGTTTAACTGTTTTAGTGGCTGGTGGAGTTGTATCGGTGTCCGAATAGAGGATTTTGAATCTCGAAGGGGGTATTGAGGTAACTTTTTGATGCCATGTGTTATTCTCCGGTCACATCGGGTATTTGAGGGTTTTTACCTATTTTTTCAGACTATTTATTTAATTTTGCGACGTGTTCACTAATCGTTCGGGGGCCTTTAACAGTATATTCCAGGCAGTAATTGTTCGTTCATGGGTTCGAAAATGGGCCCCCAAATTTCCAATTATTTTCCAGAATTTTTAGTTAATTTTCCCGAATTTTTAGCAATTTTTTCGCAATTTTTAAATAAATAAAACGATTTAAATGAATAAAAAAACGATTTAAATACCGATTGATGACGTGGCTCGATCTGAGCCGTTGATCATGGACGAGCACGAATTTCGGAAAGATCTGACGGCTGTTACCGCTCGGCAGCATTTTTCTCCATTTACGAGCTCGGAAAGGTGCTTGCTCGGCTGCCGACCGGAGGTGGAGGGGTTCGGCAGGCCGAGCGACGTGGCGCTATCTGAGCTGTCGGATGTTGGTGCGCATCTCGAGACCGGTGCAGTTCCCAAGAAAACGCTATCTTGTCTTTTAGCGCACGTGGCGCAATCTGGGCCGTTCATCATTCGGAGCACGAATTTTGGAGAGATCCAACGGTCTAAGTAGCTCGGTGTCTTTTTTTCTCCGTTTACCAGCTCGGAAAGACACTTGCTCGGAAGCCGACCGAGGAAGTGTGGCTTCGGTCGTCCGAGCGACGTGGCGTTATCTGAGCTGTTGGATGTTGGTACGCAACTCGAGACGGGCGCTGCTCCCAAGAAAACACTATCTTGTCGTTTAGTGCTCTCGGCGAGATCTGGGCCGTCTGACTGAGATCTGATGCGAATATTGAGGAGAAAGTGCGTTTTTCCCGTTTACACGCTCGGGAAGGCACTTGCTCGGTGGCCGACCGAGGGCCTGTGGTTTTGGCAATCCGAGATGACTCTGTTCCCAAGGGTATTAATGGTGCTTCGGGACTTGCGCGGCGTTCTGCCTTCCCAAGGTCATTAAGGATAACTCCCTCAATTAATACGCGGCATTTCAACTTCTGAGGGCCATAATGGCTGGTTCTTGGGGGTAGGCTATAAGTACCCCACTCCCTTTGTCATTTCAGTCGCAGCAATGTTGAGTTCTAGACCTCGGTGGTGTCTGCCTTGGGTAGCTTCTCTCTTGAGGTCCGGAGGGGTGGTTGCTCTTCTGCCTGGTTTTCCCTCTGTTCCTGACGGCCCCAAAGTGGATGTCAGGAGCGGGGGGGGGGGGGGGGGGGGGAACGAGGCAGTAGTGGTGACGACCGTAGTCTAGACCCAAGGGATGAGTTACTTCGGAAGGACGGGTGGTCGTTCTTCTACCAAGATCTTCGGCCTTCTTTGGTTGCTCCGAAGTGGGTGTCAAGGTAGGCGGAGATCCTGGTGGAAGAGGTGATGATCCATGTCCGAATCCTTGTTCCGGACCATCTGAGCTCGTTGTTTGCAACTGTGAAGGCGCTGTTGCCAGAGTCCTCTGACAAGCCGAGCCTTCCAGTTGCAACCAACTAGCGCGGAATGGTGCACTTCTCCACCATGAGTCGTGGCTCGGGCTTCCGGACCGTCCGAGCTCGTTGTTGGCAACTGTGAAGGCGTTGTTGTCAGAGTCCTCTGACGAGCCGAGCTTTCCAGTTGCCATCAACTAGCTCGGAATGGTGCGCTTCTCCTGATCTCTGAGTGTTGATGGGCCCCCTCCCATCTCTGTCTTCCTTCCGGGCTGATGGCTTCTGATGGATGTCAGCCCGGAGGAGTTAGAGATGGGGGGAGTGCCGATCTGTTTTTGACCGGGGCCCGTGGGTCGACGGAATACCGACTGAGACACGGGACCTGGGGGGTGCTCGCCGAGGGCGGTGCCTTAAAACTTTGAATCGAAATTTTTCCTTGTTCCTCTAGACATAGGTGGAGCGTCCGAGGGTTCAATCGTCCGAGCGACGTGGCGCACCCTGAGCCGTTGGATGATGGCGTGCATCTCAAGACGGGCACATTTCTCCAGAAAACACTATCTTGTCGTTTAGTGCTCTCGGCGAGATCTGGGCCGTCTGATCGGGATCAGGCACGGAAGTTGAGGAGAAAGTGTGTTTTCTCCGTTTGCAGGCTCGGGAAGGCACTTGCTCGGTGGCCGACCGAGGGCCCTGTTGCAGACACGTTCGGATTACTTGTAGCTCGGATTCAGATCCCCTGGAGCCGAGCTGGTTGACTTGGTGATGGAGACAGTGGTGATGGGCCTTCGCGACGTTTCGAGAGCAGCCCATAAGTCGCGAACTTTCATTTGGAAGTCCAAGGGACGTCCCATTTTTACTATAAATCTTCACCCCCCCCCTTAGACCAAGTCTCACTTTTCACTTTTACTCTCTCTCTCTTCAGTTTTTACTTTGCTTCGAAGTTTTTAGTTCTCTGGTGGCATTGCTAGCTGTCGCGGTAGCGTTCCTTGTTTCCGGCGAACTTTCCGACCGCACCTGTCACTTCAAGGTCGGTCTCTTTCCCTTCTCTTTTAGGAAAAATGGTTAAGATTTCGGATGAGACCCCCGCCTCGGAGCAAGCCGTTGGCCGAGGGGATAAAGGGAAGGGAGTTGTTGAGCCGAGTGAGCAGGACGTCGTTCGTCCGGACAAAGAGGGCGAAGTGGCCGAGCTTCCCGAGGAAGTCGTGGCGGAGTCCCGAAAGGGTAAAGGCGTGGTCACGATAGTGGAAACGCCGAAGAGAGCGGGGGCGTTCGGTCGGTAGCCTATCGCCCTGTCGAGCGTGGGAGGCGTCCGGGACTACGCCGAGGATACCTTGGAGAGAGTCACCCAAGGTACGGCTAAGCTGGTGGAGGAGAACGAGCCTAGGGAGCTGTCCGAGGTGGACCATAGGATCTCGACTCTTACCGAGACCGATCTTCGTCTGATCCGAGAGGGTTTTCGGATCCCGCTTGAGTATGTACTGCTCCTCCCTGGGCCGGGATTCCGAGCCAACACAAAGTCCTCATCGGACGTGTGCGTCTTTCCGGTCGACTCCCTTATTGCCGGACTCCGCTTTCCCCTCCACCCGTTCGTGGTTGAAGTCCTGGTCTGGTACGGTTTGAGTCCCGCCCAACTGATGCCGAACACATGGAGGCACGTCGTGGCATTCGTCCTCCGATGCCAAGAGGTCGGCACCAAGCCGACTATGTTCCTCTTTCGGAGTCTCTTCCGACCTTGCCAGCCAAGGCGGGACGAGCAGAGGTTTTTCCTTTCTCCTCGGACGGGAGTTAAGTTGATCGAGAACCCAGACTCGATCAAACATTGGAAGGAGAAGTACTTCCTCGTCCGAGCCCTGACGCCATGGGTGATACCGACGGTTTGGGCGAAGGAAGGTCTGCCCAAGCAGACCAAGAGAGAGGCACCGCTGAGTGCTGAGGAGGCAGAGGTCCAGAAGAAGCTCCTCGCCCTGCCAGCGCTAAGCTGGAAAGATATTACGGAGGAGCATCTGTTCCGTGGGGGTCTCAGTCCGATCGACCCTCGTACGCTTCTGGTATTTATACTCTTTGTTTAAAGTTCATGAAAATTTTTCTAAGTTTATTCATTCGGCTTTTGCAGAGACGATGAAGCTTGATTACAAGGCTCTGGTGGCGAAGGGCAGGTCAGAGCAGGAGAAGAAGAAGAGGCCATCGGCAGCGCCTCAGGACAGCCGAGCTTCGAAGAAGCCCTCGGTCGTGAAGGCTGCCGACCAACCGAAGGTCGCGGTCCTCAAGGAGGGGGAGATCGAGGTCCTCGTCTCTCCAACGAAGGTCGTGGTCCCCGAGCAGGGGGGAGTCGTGGTCTCCGATCCCCCTGCCTCGGATGCACCTGCGCCGACCCCGAAGGCGGATGCTCCCGGTTCGTCGAGCGGCGTGTTCGGGGTGAAGGATGCGCTGTCCCTCCATGTTTCGCCCCTCACTGCCGATGCGGAGAAGATCTTGACCGAGCGTCATAAGCAGATCTTCGTCCCCGACTGGCAGGTGATGAACGTCGATGGCTTCTTGGGCGACGGGAACATCTGCAGGGAGGTGGTGAGGCACCTGCCGACCCCGAAGGGTCGAGCGACCCTGAAGGCCGGGATGGCAGGGGACGCCGTGATGCAGATTGCCCGGAATACCATGTCGGTAAGTAGGCCGAGCTCTTCTTCATCCAAATTTCTTCCTTAGAATTTCTCCAAGTTCTTGGATTCGGATTTTAACGTGTTGTTCTCTTTCAGACCCTCTGCCACTTCAATTTCCTGGTCGAGGAGTTGGCGAACAAGGAGCAGGAGAAGGAGCGGGAGAGGGCGGAGCGCGTCAAGGTCGCGAAGCAGCTTGATGCCGAGCTGCTTCTCTCGACGAAGAGGGCTGCCGAAGTGGGGGGGTTGGAGAAGCAGCTGGCCGACGCCATTCAGCTGTCGAAGGACACGGCGGCCAAGCTTGAGGCCTCGGAGAAGGAGGCGGCCGAGCTGAAGGATACGACGGCCAAGCTCGAGGCGTCGTTGAAGGAGGCAGCCGAGCTGAAGGAGGAGCTGGCCAAGGCTCGGTCGGAAGCGGAGAAGGCTTGGAAGAGGGCCGAGAAGATCAAGGCCAAACACCTCAGGAAGGTGAAGAAGGTGAAGAAGGCCGTGCAGGAGGAGGCCGCGCAGCACATGCTCCAAAACATGGTGGATGCCTATGACCGAGCCTTGCAACATGTAGCCGCCAAGAACCCGGGCTTCGACACGTCCTCCTACAACTTTTACGACCCCGTGGAAGGGGAGGAGGGTGTCCCCGAGGGGTTGCTCGATCGTGAGGGGGAGACGGAACCTGTCGGAGACCCATAGGAGGCCGAGGCCGAGGACGAGGAGGAGGACGACTCCGAGGAGGAGAGCAGGAGTGAAGGCGGAGGTGAGGGCGATGGCGAGGACAAGGCCGGGGGGTCGACGGACCCGAACGACAAAAAGGTCGACCCCTGACTCGGTTGTCTTTTTTCTTTTTTGTCCTTTTTTTTTTTTTTTTTGTAAGCCTAACTGCGGACTGGCCACCGCTGTTGTAGAACTTTCTCTTTGAACTTGAATGAAAAAATGTTTTGTTTGGCCAAAATTTGTCCAAGTGTCGAGCCTCGGATTTGTGTGTGACTAGTTGTAGATGTCCCATCGGATTTATCTCCACTTTTCAGGTGAAGTTTGGTCCGATTACGGAGGTTGTATACCTTCGGAAGGAGCTGGTGAAAACGAAGGGCGAGCTCTTTCAGAGCCGGTATAATCAATTTCTCCTGCTCGGCAGGCTGGAGGAGACGAAGGCAGCCCTGCGGAGGTACTGCCGCGAGCTGTGGCAACTGCGGAAGCATCCCCCAGCTTCTTGTCCTGAAGGCGAAGTCGAGAGTCTCCGTAGAGAGCTCACTGCCGCCGAGCAGAAGAATGACGACCTTTTGGCTGAGGTCCAATACTTGGAGTTAGCGGAGAAAGAACGTTCGGCGGAGGGAGAAAAGCTGACTTCCGAACTGGAGAAAGCGTGAACCGAGCGCAAGAGGCTATCGGCCGAAGTCGACAGGCTCAGAAGGATCACGATAGATAGGGGGATCGAGGTCACCCATTACCGACGGCTTGCGACCGATAGTGCCAACGCCTCGAGCTCGTTGAGGGCCCCTCGACCGAAGAAGTTGGCGAAGGACGACGTCTTGAGGGATAGAATTATCGAACTGGAGGAGGAGGTCGCGTCGCTCAAGCCCGTGCCGGAGAGAGCTAATGTTCGTAGCACGTCGTGCACTCGCGAGGAGAGCGAGAGGGGGATTACGTTTTACGAACTTGCGACGCGCTCGCTTATGACCAGGCGGAGTCCGGCCGATGCGCAGAGCAGCACGGCTGTTTCGTCGAGCGGGGCTTCGGTCGGCGCTGCTGTTAGGACCAACAGTGAAGGGGGATCGCGCTTCGTTGGTTTAGGGTCGAGCTCGGAGGGCAGGCCTCGTCGTCCTCGCGTTTCCCTAAACCGAAGCATTCCCCTTCCGAAGAGGCCCTGATCATGTCGTTTTCCATTTTTGTTGGTTGTTGTAAAAACCTAATTATGGGGTCGGTTCGGCTGTCTGTAACACTATTATATCTGAATGCGAATCTTTTTGGAAAATTTTCAAGTGTTAGACTTCGGCAGTGTATTGAAATTGTGTTATTCGTTTTCCCTTCCTTTCAGCTCGTGGTGACGATCCATGGCTCGGATTCCGAGCATTTGAATGATGACTCCGAATCCGAGGCCACTTCTGGGACGGTGGTTCTGAGCCCTAGGAGCGCCGATCTAAAGTTACGCCGGGCTGAGAGTGAGCGGGCCCACCTTTCGTCTGTCCTCGATCTCCGGGAAGCCGAGATCCAACGCTTGGAGAATAGGATCGTCGAGCTGAGCCCCGTAGGAGGGGATGAAGACTCGCAAACCGCATTCAGCAACGCTCTTCGGGTTAAATGCATTCGGCACAACCAGTCGAAGATTATAGCCGAGCGGGATGACTTGCTCTCGGAGATTCGGCACTTGCAGGCTGTGATGGCGAAGCTCCGGGGGGGCGCAGGGGAGCTGCCAGCCGAGGAGGACGAACAGTCTAGTGAGGATGTTTCTATATGAGAGACAAGTGTAGTAGGTCGGGCGTTGTGTGTTTTGTTTGCCAACACTTTGTAATGGAATGTTTTGTATTATGTGCCGACCATTAATAAAATTCCCTTCCATTGCTTTGCATATTTGTCTTGTTTATAACTGTGTTGGTCGTGCCGAGGTCTTTGAGCCGAGCGCGTTATTTTCTTCGGCGAGAGTGTTGAACCGACCATGTTCCGATGAGTACGGTATTTTGTCGTTTAGCGACTCTGACACGGTACGGTACGAATTCCTAGGCAGCTCTGTCCCCAAGAAAGTGCTTTTTTGTCGTTTAGAACAGGTGGTAAGATCTGAGCCGTCGAACGTAGGCGCGAATCTCGAGGCAGCTCAGTTTCCAAGAAAACGTTATCTTGTCGTTTAGCGCAGGTGGCAAGATCTGAGCCGTCTGATCGAGATCGTGCACGAAAGTTGAGGGAAAAGTGTGTTTTCTCCGTTTACAAGCTCGGGAAGGCACTTACTCGGTAGCCGACCGAAGGCGTTGGCCTTCGGGCTTCGGCTAATAGTTAGGAGAGTTCGGATTATGTGCCCGAAGTGAGTTTGGGGGGACTGGGAGCCAAGTGTTGGGTTCCGGACCATTGGTATAGTTCAACGGTTGTGGGAGCAATTCCGAACGGCGATCTACCCCTGTTTCGTCCGGAGACGAGCCGAGGAAGTAAAGTCGAGCCGAGTGTTGGACTCCGAACCATCGGTATAGTTCAACGGCTGTGGGAGCAATTCCGAACGGCGATCTACCCCTGTTTCGTCCGGAGACGAGCCGAGGAAGTAAAGTCGAGCCGAGTGTTGGACTCTGAACCATCGGTATAGTTCAACGGTTGTGAGAGCAATTCCGAACGGCGATCTACCCCTGGTTCGTCCGGAGACGAGCCGAGGAGGTAAAGTCGAGCCGAGTGTTGGACTCCGAACCATCGGTGTAGTTCAACGGTTGTGGGAGCAGTTCGGAACGGCGGTCTACCTCTGGCCCGTCCGGAGACGAACCGAGGGGATGAGGCCGAGCCGAACGTGGACTCCGAACCATTGGTTGAAATCACAATATAAAAAGCAGGTGATAAGAGGGGAGAAAAACATGCGGATTCACAAACATAATAGAGCTTTCTTTATTGATATTTAACGGTGAACCGTTTTACATAGTACAATTTGTGAAAAATGGGTTACAAGTCGGAGGACTGGAATGGCTCGATACTCCATGTTACTCAGAGCGGCGCCGGAGCGCTTTCTTGGTATTTGAGGAGGTGGTCGGCATTCCAGGTCCTCGGAAGCTCTCTGCCCTCCAGGTCTTCAGGGCGATATGTTCCTGGCCGAACAACTTTCGTGATCCTGTACGGCCCTTCCCAGTTCGGGGCTAGCTTGTTCTTCTGACTGGGGAGGGATATAGCTAGCTTTCTCAAGACCAAATCTCCCTGTTTAAGGTTGGCGGGCCGGACCTTCCTGTTGTACGCCAATTCAACTCTTCTTCGGTAGATCTGCTGCCGAATCGATGCCCTTTCCCTCAGCTCGTCTATCAAGTCCAATTCTGCTCTGAGGTCTCTGGCATTCTGTGCTTCGTCATAGGCTGTGAGCCGAGGGGAAGGTATTCCGACCTCAAGAGGTATCACGGCCTCGGACCCATAGGTGAGGTTGAAGGGGGACTCGCCTGTGGGGGTCCGTTTGCTCGTGCGGTAGTTCCATAGGACGTTGGGGAGTTGGTCGACCCATAAGCCCTTGGAACTTTTGTCGAGCCTTTTCTTGATACCTGTGAGGATCTGCCGGTTGGCATTTTCTGCCTGTCCGTTCGACTGAGGATGGGAGACAGACGAGAAGCGCTGCTGAATGGCCAGGTCGTCGCATAGAGCTCGGAACGCTGTGCCTATGAACTGAGTCCCGTTGTCCGTTATGAGGACACGGGGGACTCCAAACCTGCATATGATGCTCTTCCAGAAGAACTGTACCACTTTGTTCTCAGTTATAGTGGCGAGGGGCTCGGCCTCGACCCACTTCGAGAAATAGTCGATGGCTACGACCAAGAACATGAACTGACCCGGAGCTGGAGGGAAGGGCCCTAGTAAGTCCATGCCCCACATTGCGAAGGGGATGGGACTTGATAGGGAGGCGAGGTTGGCCTGAGGGAGGCGTCGGACGTTAGAGTGTCTCTGACAGGAACTGCATTACCGAACGTGTCGCTCGGCGTCTTGAAGGAGGGTCGGCCAGAAATACCCATAATTCAAAGCTTTTCGGGCCAAGGACCTAAATCCTGAGTGCGCCCCTCCGATGCCTTCGTGGAGCTCTTGCAGGGCATATTCGGCCTGATCCGGAGAGAGGCACCTTAGGTACGGTCGGCCGTCTATCTGAGAGAGAGCATTTGTACAGGATACCCTCGATCAGGACAAACCGCTCGGCCCGGGTCCTGACTCGGCGAGCCTCTTTGGGATCCGAGGGCAGAACTCCATCCCTTAAGAATTCTATCAATGGCTTCATCCAATTGTCTTGCAGCATGACTGGCAACGACTCCGCCGAGGCGGGCGTCTCATCTTCGATGCTCGGCTTAGAGAGGACTTCGATCAGCACGGTCTGTTCGAGACCTTGAAGTGAGGACGAAGCCAATTTGGAGAGGGCATCAGCCTGTGAGTTTTCTTCCCGAGGGACTCGTTCGATGGTGGCCTCTTCGAACCGGCTCAAGAGGTCCCGGACCTTGGCGAGGTACTTCGCCATTCGCTCGTCTCGGGCCTCATATTCGCCCGAGACCTGGTTCACGACTAGTTGGGAGTCACTGTGAATCCGGAGGCGTTGGGCTCCAGCACTTCGGGCGAGTCCGAGCCCGGCGATGAGTGCTTCGTACTCCGCCTCGTTGTTCGAGGCTTTGAAGTTCATGCGGATTGCGTACTGGAGGACGAAGTTGTCAGGGCCGTTCAGTATGATTTCGGCGCCGCTTCCTTCATTACAAGAGGATCCGTCCACGAAGACTGTCCAAATGGGGGGCCCATTCGGGACGTGGCCGACCTCGGGGATAGTGGACTCTACGATGAAGTCGGCGAGAGCCTGTGCCTTAATTGCCGTCCGAGGCTGATAAGAGATGTCATGCTGACTTAGCTCGATGGACCACTTCATCAGCCGGTCCGAGGTCTCAGGCTTGTGGAGGATCTGCTTGAGGGGTTGGTCGGTGAGGACAACGACCGAGTGGAATTGAAAGTATGGCCGAAGCTTTCTCGCTGCCATGACCAGAGCGTAGGCTATCTTCTCTATCCTCGGATAGCGGAGCTCGGCGTCCCGAAGCACCTTGCTCACGTAGTAGATATGCCTCTGGGCCCGGTCCTCCTCTCTCACTAAGACAGCACTTAGGGTCTGCTCGGAGGCAGCCAAGTAGACGAAGAGAGTCTCGCCCGGGACCGGTTTGCTGAGCAGGGGGGGTTCACCAAATAGGCCTTCAGCTGGTCGAATGATTCCTGTTGTGGTTGGCCCCATTCAAAACCTTTGGCCCCCCTGAGTGCTTTGAAGAAGGGAAGGCACTTTTCCCCCGACTTCGAAAGGAACCGGCCGATAGCAGCGAGCCGGCCGATGAGCTTTTGCACCTCCTTGATGTTCCGAGGTGGAGCCATGTCTAATATGGCCTTAATCTTCTCGGGATTAGCTTCGATTCCTCGCTGGCTTACCATGAAGCCGAGGAATTTTCCCGAGGAGACCCTGAACGCACACTTGTTCGGGTTCAGCCGCATGCTGTGCTTTCTCAACACGCCAAAGGCCTCCTGGAGGTCGGCTACATGATCGGTGCCGCGGATGCTCTTGACGAGCATGTCGTCAACGTACACCTCCATGTTTCGGCCGATCTGGCTCTGGAAGACCTTGTTGACGAGGCGCTGGTAGGTGGTGCCCGCGTTCTTCAGGCCGAACGGCATTACCCGGTAGCAGTAGAGGCCTTGGTCAGTGACGAAGGAGGTCTTCGGAATGTCCGGAGGGAACATTCGGATTTGATTGTACCCCGAGAAGGCATCCATGAAGCTGAGGAGCTCATGGCCCGAGGTGGCGTCGATAAGGGTGTCGATGTTCGGGTGCGGGAAGGGATCCTTCGGACACGCCTTGTTCAGGTCGGTGAAGTCAATGCATATCCTCCACGAGCCATTGGACTTCTTGACCATTACAACGTTCGACAGCCACTCGGGGTAATTTACCTCCTGTATGAACTTGGCTTTTAGAAGTTTATCAACCTCCTCCTTGATGGCCTGCTGTCGCTCGGGAGCGAACTTTCGCCTCTTCTGCTGGACCGGTTTGCACCCCGGTTCGACACTTAGGCGATGGACGAGGAGCTCCTCGGAAATGCCGGGCATGTCCGCGGCTGACCATGCAAACAGGTCACGGTTGTCCCGGATGCATTTAATCAGGTCCGAACACAGTGCGGTCGGCAAGGATTTGCTGATGAGGAATTTCCGGCTCGGATCCTCGTCCGAGAAGAGCACTTCTTCTAATTCGTCCGCCGGCTCGGACGTCTGGCGGGCCTTCGGCTCGGGGATTTCCAGTGTCTCGAGCGAGAGCACTGGTCCCCCGGTGGAAGTCATGTAACACTTCCGGGCTGTTTCCTGGTTTCCCCTGACTTCCCCTACTCCCGACCGAGTGGGAAACTTCATTTTCAAATGGTATGCCGAAGGGACAGCTTCCAGGGTGGCTAGGCCAGGGCGGCCTAGGATGACATTATATGCTACCGGGACGTCGACGACCATGAAGTCCATCGGCTCGGTCCGGGTAGTAGGGGTGCTTCCCGCAGTAACGTCTAGGGTTATCACCCCCTCGACGGTCACCGGGACCCCCGTGAACCCGTGAAGAGTGTAACCGGCCGGCTTGAGACGGTCTCGGGACAGCTGCAGGCCTCGGAAGGCCGAGAGGAAGAGGATATTGACCGAACTCCCGTTGTCCACCAAAATCCTCTGCACCTTGAAGTTGGCCATGCGGAGGTCGATGACGAGGGCATCACAGTGTGGGGTTCGGACCCCTTCGAGGTCGGCATCGGAGAAAGATACGGGGACGCCGAGACCTTTGGGAGGAGGATCACTGTGGACCGAGTTGACCTCTCGGATGAAGGCCTTCCGGGAGGTATTAGAGGAGCCCCCCATGGGGCCTCCATGGATCAGGTGCAGAATTCTTTCCTCCTCGAACTCGGGTGTTTCCTCGCGCCGCTCAGAGCGCTTGTTAGCCCCCCGAGCCGGAGGAGAACTGCGATCCGCCCGATCGTTCGCCTTCACGAACTTGGCCAATTGGCCCCTCCGGATGAGGGCTTCAATCTCATCTCTCAGAGCCCGGCAATCATTCGTGTCATGGCCGTGGTCTCGGTGGTAACGACACCACTTATCTTTGTTCCTCCTCTTCGCTGGGGTGTGCATCCTCGGAGTCGGAGGAATGACTCCCTCCTTCTCCACCTCCATTAGGATAGTAGAGACATTAGTGGTGAGGGGAGTGAATTTTTCGAACCTGGGGGGAGGGCGGTGCTGGCCGCCAATGTCCTTTTGAGCTTTCTTGGACCCTTCTTCCCCCGTCGCCTTCCTCTTCGACCCTGCGGAGGGCCCCCCGAAGCTTGGAAGGGCTTCGGCCTCCTCTGCTCGGATGTACTTCTCGCACCTCAGGAGGAGGTCGGTGAAGTCATGCGGGGGCTTCTTGGCCAGGGATGATCGGAGGTTGGCATTAAGGACGTTCGACTGGAACGCCATGGTGGCCACGGACTGGTCTAAGGAGGCGATAGACCTGACCTCTGCGGTGAATCTCTTCACATAATCCCGCAGCTTCTCTTCCCTTTCCTGCCGCAGGTTTAGTAGGGAAAGACTTGTCTTCTCGGCCCGCCGGCTACTCACGAAGTGAGTTATGAACAGCGTCTCGAACTGCTCGAATGAGAAGATGGATGAGGGGGCGAGCCTGGAATACCATTCCCGAGCCGACCCCCTGAGGGTGGCAAGGAAGGTCCTGCAGAGCACTGCGTCGGAAGCTTGATGGATTAGCATCAGGGTCTTGAAGCTTTCGACGTGATCGACTGGGTCGGATTCCCCTGAGTATGTTTCAAACTGTGGTGGTTTGAAACTCCTCGGTATGTGGGCCTCCATGATCGACCGTGAGAAGGGGGGTCGGCTGGGACGGAAGGTTCCTGCTCGGGACTCTTCCTCCCTGTCCATGCGGCCGATACGCCTTTCCACCTCATGGAGACGGCGGATGAGGGCATCGTCCCTCCGCTGGTAATCGTACGACCCCCCGGACTCCTCTTCATAGGAAGGGGAGTGTGGACTGCGGCGCCGGTAGTCCTGGGACCGGCGAGGGCTTTGTTGCCGCTGCTGGCGGCTGGGAGCCGGGGAAGGGCTCCGGGTTCGGCGACGAGGACTGGGATCCCTGGGGGGCGTCGGAGCCCTCTGAGCATTCTGGACGTTTTGCCGAAGATTGAGAGCCTGCAGAACGGTCTCCTGAAACTGGAGGAATTCGGCTCGACTGATAGGCACATCTCGGTCCCTCGGATGACGTAGATCCCCGGGGGAACGGAACCTCCTCCTTCGGCGCTCGGGGGACGCCGCTCGGCCTCTGCGGTCCGGAGACCTTCTGCCGTCCCGGCGACGTGGGGACCGCTCACCTTGACGCTGGCGGGAGGCTTCCTCTCGGGCCCGCCTCTCATCGAGATGGGTGCGGAGGTCGTCGTCCTTCTGGCGGTTCAGAAGTGTGATGCGGAGGTCGGGATGATGAGAAGCCATCGAGTCCGAGGACCCATTATGGACCGAGACATGGCCCGGATTGAGGGGCTGCTTCTCCTTCCGACCGTTATGACCGGACGGACCATTGTTGGGCTGCTGCTTGGGAGGAGGAGGTGGGACCTGCTGGGTCGGCGGAGGGAGGTCGGACTGAGGAATAGGATTGACTGGGACTTCATTTGCCGGGTCGGCGAGGTTGCCCACACGGTTCGACCCTCTGGATCTGACCTTCTTCGGCGGCATGACTGCAGAGGACGACGGAGAATGGGCTGAGGCTGTTCGTGTGGTTGTTCCCACAGACGGTGCCAATCTGTTACCGCTGATTTCGGTGTGGGGGTAAACAGATAGAATTTGTGAGTCCGAGAAAAACCTGAACAGTTGACTCGGCCTTCTTGCTCCTACCGCAACCTGCAAGGAAGTGCGAGACACCGGGGTTGATTCCGGCGACGCACCCTCCGACGCTCTTGTTAGTAATCAGAAAAAGATTAAGAAAGAGCTTAGGTGGTGAAAAAGTGATTAACCTGGTTATGGTGGTAGAGGGGTTGTATTTATAGTCGCCTGTGGAGCCGTTAGGGGCCTGATTTCCTGCTTAACAGCAAGGAGGAAAATCCTCCCATTCTGTTTTGGGAAATTAGCCCACGATTCCCGGTGGGAGCAAATCAGGACTGTTGATTTGGCTAAATCAGGGATCCTGATTTGCCCCTTGTTGATTTGGGTTCGCCTTGGGTCGGGACCCGAACCCAACAGGTGTGGATCCGTTCGTGGGTTGTTGGATCTGTGAGAAGAAGATTCAGTATCCGCCTTGGATCCACTTGAATGTGAAATTACCATTTTACCCCCGAGCATCAAGATTCGTGCCCAATCTGGACGGCTCCGATTTAACCCCATTTTTAGCCATATCAGACACTAAGGCATTCTCCCATTATAATATTACTAGTAATTTACACGTCCGATGCACGTTTTAATAATTTTAAAAAATAAAAATAAAAACTCTGATGTATGGAGGATTTGAACCGGAAACCTCCTTTATATTAGTTATGTACGTGCGTTGCACATGTTGGTAGAATGAAAAAATGACAAATGACACTAAGGTCCTCTCCCATTATAATATTAGAGAATAGAGAATTAGAGAATTAGAGATTAGAGATTAGAAATAAAAATAAAAACTCTGACATAGGGAGGATTTGAACCGGAAACCTCGTTTATATTAGTTATGTACGTGCGTTGCACATGTTGGTAGAATGACAAAATGACAAATGACACTAAGGCCTTCTCCCATTATAATATTAGAGATTAGAGATTAATAGAGAATAGAGATAAAAACTCTGACGTATGGAAGATTCGAACTGGAAACCTCCTTTATATTAGTTATATACGTGTGTTGCAAATGTTCGTAGATTGACAAATGACACTAAGGCCTTTTCATTATATATAAATTTAAATTTTTTTTTTTTTTTAAATATAATTATTATTTTAGAAAATTCTTAATAAAATTATTTTTAAAAATAATAATTATATTATAATATAAAAAATATTTTAATATTTATATTAATAAATAATACTAATAATAAAAATTCATAATAATTATTAATAAGTTCAGAATAAATTCAGAATATTAATAATTAATAATAATATTAATAATAATATTAATAATAATAATAATAATAATAATAATAATAATAATAATAATAATAATAATAATAAATTTAGGAATAATTATATTAATAATAATAGAAAATAATATATAAATTCAAAAAATATGTTAAGAATAATTATTATTAAATTCAGAATAATAATAATGTATAATTATTAATAAATTCATAATAAAAAATATTTTCTAAAATAATAATTATATTATAATAAAAATAAATATTTATATATTTATATATAATAAATAATATTATTATTAATATTTTATATGGGAAATAGGATATAATAGTCTTTTCCAAAAAAAAAAATCTATATCCATGGGAAACTAGGATTCCCACCCCCTCCCATGGGAATGTTTTTGGGGGAAACATAGCCAAAAACATTCCTGGGAATGCACTCGGAATGTGTTTTTCAAAAATGCATACCAAACATGGAAAATTAGGATTCCCAAGTCAGGATTCCTGGGAAACTAAAAAGAATCCCTCTACTAAACGCACTCGAAGGATAAAGGGTTGCTAAATTAAGAAACATGGTGGTGGCAAGAAGAAATCCAAAATATTATGAGAAAAAAAAAGATCAACCTTCAAAATATGACAAAAGAGTCAAAATGAAGAGGATTTGAAGAGTATAAGACCGTTAAAAAATAAGTTAAGATATCGGTAAGAGATGCAGAAGAAAAAGTTTATGATGAAATATATACAAAATTAGGAACAAAAGAATGAGACAATAACATTTATAAGCTTGCTAAACAATGAAATAGAAAAACAAAAGATCCGGATACAATTAGCTGTATTAAGAGCGATGATTCAAGAGTTAGCAAAAGATGAGGAAATTAAGAAAATATGGTGAAATTACTTTGAGAAGTTATTAAATGAAAATGTTGTGGGCAACTTAAATATAGAAGACTCGAGTGAGAGTCGAAAGCGTATGTTTTTCCGTAGAATTAGGACCTCGGAGATTCGAAATGTTCTAGAAATAATGAAAATAGGAAAAGCTTTAGGACCAGATGATATACCCATTGAAGTTTGGAAGTGTCTTGGGGATGTAGGAGTAGGTTGGCTCACAAAATCATTTAATAAAATTTTGAGGACAAAAAAGATGTCCGATGAATGGAGAAAGAGTATCTTATTACCTATATATAAAAATAAAGGAGATATACAAAGTTGCTCTAACTACCGAGGGATTAAATTAATGAGTCATACGATGAAAATTTGGGAGAGAGTGATCGAACATAGAATGGACTAAAAACTACAGTGTCTGAGAATTAGTTTAGATTTATGCCTAGGAGGTCAACAATGAAACAATTTATATACGGAGAAGACTTATGAAAAAATATATGGAGAATAAGAAAGATCTACATATGATTTTTATAGACCTAGAAAAAGCATATGATAAAGTCCCTAAATACATAGTATGGTGGGTGTTAAATAATAAAAGAGTAAATATTCGGTATATTGAGGTAATTAGGAATATGAATGCAAGGACAATAACCACAATTAGAACAACCACATGAGAGATCAGTGATTTTTTTATTACAGTAGGTTTACACCAAGGTTCGACTTTAAGCCCCTACCTCTTTACTTTGGTTATGGATGAACTGACACGAGGAATACAAGATGAGGTGCCTCGGTGTATGCTTTTTGCCGATGATATCTTCTTAGTGGACGAAACTAGAGCAGGATTCAATGCTAAATTGGAATTGTATAGAGAAACTTTGAAAGCTATAGGCTTTAGGATAAGCAGAACTAAAATAGAGTATATGGGGTGTAATTTTAGTGATATTCGGAATACAACTGAGGAATTAGTGAAGCTTGATGGTCAAGAGATACCAAAGAGACCGTTTCCGATATTTATGCTCGATTTTACAAAGAAATTGGGAGATTTGTGATGATGTTATACATAGGATCCAAGTAAGGTAGCTTACGTGGAGAAGTGCCAATGTTGTTTTGTGTGGTAAACTATACCTTTGAAGTTGAAAGAAAAATTTTATAGGACGACTGTTAAACCAGCAATAATGTATGAAGTAGAGTGTTGGGCAACAAAGAAACAACATGTCTAAAAATGAGTATAGCGGAGATTATGATGCTAAAATGGATGTGTGGTAAAACAAGAAATGATAGAATTAGAAACGAGCCTATACGAGACATGCTAAAGGTATCTCCAATCCAAGATGAGTTAGGAGAGAATCGCCTAAGGTGGTTTGGACATGTCACAAGTAGACCTAATAGTACCCCCCGTTAGAAAGAGTGATTTGATAAGTATTGAGGGTAGAGTTAGCGGTAGAGGAAGACCTAAACTAACTTGTGTGAAAACAGTGAGAAAAAATATGATTGGTCGTAACATTACAGAAGATATTGCGCTAAACCAGACAGAATGAAAAACCAGGATTCATGTAGCCGATTCCAACTAGTTGGGAAAAATACTGTTGTTTTTGTTGTTTGAAAAAAAAATTAAAAGAAAACAATGTGTCATGTTAGAATTAAAGAAAAAACTGCTTTCCTTTTAAAAAGAAATATAAACATTACAAAATTGATAAACATAATCTTTGAAGTGTTGTTTGTTTCAAGAGAATAAAATTAAAAAACAGCAGAAAATATGTGTATATTTTAATATTTGTTGTTTGTTTGATTATAAATTAAGTAGAAATCATAAAAAATTAATTTCTTTTGTCTAAATGTCATTTTTAAAAAATGACGAAATAGTTTTTCATAATTATTTATTCCTTGTTTGGTGGAAGAGAATTGGAGCTAATCACAACCATTTTAACTTTCTATAACAAAAATGTATAAACCAAATCTTTAAAAGATTCTATTTATTAATTTTCTAGCGTTTTCCTTACTTTTAAAAGGAAAGCAATATTCCTTTTTGACGTGGCACATTGTTTTTCTTTTAAGTTTTCTATCCAAACAAAGATTAAAAAAAAACTCTTCTAACGGAAAAGAAAACCAAATTGCGTACAAAAAAGTTTTCCACCCTATTTCTATCGAAACAAACAACCCCTAAAAGATTGTATGTTTATATTTTTTCTAATAAAAAGCTAAAAGGTTGTGATTACTGATTACCATCCATAGTGGATTTTATAAATATTTTCCATTTAGCTTTTTCCACCAAACACGGATAAAAACAATTCCGAACAACTATTTTCTAGATTTTTAAGATGACATCGAAACAAAAGAAATTGATAATTTAGGTTTCTTACTTATTTTCAAGTCAAATAAATAACAGAAATTAAAATTTAAACGTGTCAGAAATATATATTCTAGGTTTTTAATTTTATTCTCTTAAAACAAAGAGAACCTTAGTTTAAAAAAAATGTATGTATTTCCTTTAAAAATGATTAATCGGTTAAGGCGTATAATGAATACGAGATGCTACATGTGTGTGGATTTAAATTTTCAGAGTACATTCATAACTGATTTAAGTGGATGGTTAATATAAGATCAAGTTAGAAATGTGTGGTTGAGTTTCATGAGTCGATGTCTTCCACAAAACACGAAAACTCTCAACTATTTAGGTATAGCAGTAGAAGTAGTAAAGGGCATATTAAAATAAACATGAAATTGCTCTTTTAGTCTTACCAAATAAAAAACACATAGGAATGAAATTCCTCTGTTTATGAGTTTTTTTCGAAGTTAAGGTGGATTATGGCTACCCTGTCTAAGAAGCTAACTAAACAATCTCGTAGAACCGGGTAAATGTACAAAAATTTCAAACATGAAATAAAACATAAAACCTCCCACTAACATAAGAAGTAGGGACCAGTGGTCTAAACAATTAAAGTAAACAACATAATAAGTACAAAGATATAAAAGGAAAACATAAGATAAGGCTCCATCCAATACGGCTCTGGAGGGTGGGAGGATGGCGTGCCTCTCAATCCAGTGTAGGACCGATCACAATCTCTTCATCGTTGTACTCGTCCACCTGAAAACTCTGAGTGGACCTACCTGTCACGCCCCGCTTCCCAAAAAGGAAATACGGAATATAGATACGTGACTAAGTCCAGCGAATGATTTTCTTCATCCATAAGCTGTCAGGATCTTTACAACATTTTACAGGAATAACAAGAAGTAAACAAGAAGAAATCAACCACGAATGCATGAATGAATCATTATACCAACAGAATTTATTTGAACAAAATTTAATAAATCTCAACTAAACCAGATCTAGAACAAGTTATAAATTCTGGGTCACATTGCCCAATACAAAATTCATGTAGCAATTCTAGTTCAGGACATCAAGACAGTACTGTACCAAATCTGGGATTTCTGTTGCCAAAAATATGCAAATCTGGATCCGTCAGAAATTCTGAAAATTAGACTCTCGGCCAAATCCAGCAAATATATATAAGTCATATGGTATTTCACAAAAACAGGACTCAAAACAGAATTGTATCCAGAAAATATGTTCAGCCAGAAATCACAAGTTTGTATTCATAAATAGGAAAACGGCATAAAAACTTACTGATTAAATTCAAGAAAAATCTGGGGTATTCCTTAGTATGTTTAGTATCAGACAATATAATCATAATTTTCCAACATAAATAGTAAAGTCAAATAAAATCAGAAAAAAGCAAGATACAACAAATTTATAAATATGAAACTCTTGACACAGCAGTACTAAAATAGCAATAGATTATGAAATAAAAATCCAAATCCAAATCCGTCAAAAGTGTGATAAAGTAGATACAGCAGGCTACAACTCATATTCCCAAAGTTTTTATCAACAACAAGTAAAATCAGGTTGAAATTAAGGTTCTTTACTGAATAGAATGAAAATCCTGCAAGTATAGTAGTTGTTCACAAGCATAAATTAGTTTATAAAAGTCATTAATTAAATCCACAAAAATTAGGGATTAATCTCAATCAAGTCTAGTTGTAATCAGCAAAATATTGGATCAAAATATTACCTTTATCATCAGTATAAAAATAAAATACTCTCCAGAATTCACATAAAACCAAATCTGTAATTTTTTCTTCACCTCTATAGTAAAACAGCAATAACTTGCAACTCACAAATCGAAATTGAGCTTTGTCAGAAATTTTGGAAAGTAGACAGAATTCTCTATAATTTATATATTCACAAATAATTTTTATATAATGACCTTAATAGGATCTAACTTACTGAACAAAAACGGGGTCACGACAAAAACAAAAATCTTTTTCATGCATAAAATCAACTAGTTTATATGAAACACATCCAAATCATAATAAAATATGAAATATGGTATACTAGATTTCCAAGAAACGTGGTATAGGGTTTTTAAAAAGTTTACAATGAGTTATACTATTACTATCACAATCAAGCATACGGCATCATACGAACAACATGAATGTATACAACAAGAATTGATTATCTCTAAGTTATTTCATGTCGTGTGTGTAATGAGACAACTACGGGCGGATCAACACATAGAGACAAGATCTAACTAGGGTTTTCATGAGAATAGATCTTGAAGCAACTACACTACAAGCAGTATTTAGTACTTGTATTACACAACAAAACGAATACAAGTTACTTGCCTTATTATTGACGACGAAAACGATGCAAAGAGCGAGAATAACGAGAACGGATTTTCGGGCACGAACTCAACAAACGAACGAACAAACACAATCTTAAGATCACACACAACCAAAAACAACACTCACACACAAGAGTCACGGCAAAACAACCCGGGTGCACGGCGTCGAGAGAACGGCGAGGGGAGCGCAGTGCTACTGTTGCTTTTGTTGCTCTCTACCACTGCGGTCGGGGGGGGGGGGGGGGGGGACAATGCACAGGAGAGGAGCGTTGTTGTCGGCTGCTGGTCGACGTCGAGACGGGGAGACAGGGAGCACAGGGGGCTGTCGTGGCCGGGCTTCGTTGGTGTCGGGCTGAGCAGCGCAGGGAGACGCTGTTGTCTACTGGTGGTTGACATCAAGGTGGGGTCACTAACAGGAGGAGGGCTCCGAAGAGAAAGGGGTGATCGGGATTGCTCGGTTTTTGGGAGGAGGACGGGAGTATGGTAGGTAGGGGATGAAGTGAGACGGCTGTTAGGGTTTAGCATATGAGTAGGGTAAAAGAACAGTAGAGTATTTATATATAGGGATGGGTAAAGTTAGGGTTAGAGGATGTGAACGGGTGTGGGTTATATTGGGTAACGAGTAGGGTTTTGGTGAATGTGGGTGACGGTTTATAGGGTGCATGGTTAACGGGCAATGGATCCAATAGGGTTTAGAATAGGATTTAGGGGTTTAATAATAGATTAAAAGATCCACATGGCAAAAAGGGTATAAAGATCCATCAATAATTAGAATGGGATTTAAACAATAATCGAATAGGCCATGAACAAAATTAATTGGAGCAAAGCAATTTAAATCGGAGACAATAAATTGAGACAGAAAGATCAGAATCAAATCAAGAAAATATTCAAGGTCACAAAATAGAGTCAAAAATCAAAACAGTTGGATTTATTATTGAGAACAAAGAACAATACACGGTTCAGAGGAACGAAAGAGTACAAAATGAATAAATACATGAAAAGAAAAAAAAAATACACCCAAAATACAGAAAATGGAAAATATGGATTACACTACCCCTTGGGTTCGACGTTGCATCTGTAGCACTAGAACAAATCATATGCATAATAAGAGTTCATTACAAGAAATACTAGTACAAGTTACACCAAAATAAAAGTTATTTATGTCCAGCCATTAAACCTAGGTCGTAGCGACAATAGCAATATATCACGCTTCTTTCATATCATTTATCTCAGTAGCGAATCGGGGACCATTCCAAATGTCTTCATACGACTAGCACCGCTTTGCTCCTAAGGCAGTTTACAAAGTGGTGGTTTCTCGTCTCTCAAGTCTATAATACCTAGTCCCCATGTACTTTCTTCATACATGCCTTCTGCCATATGATGAGATGGTATCATACATGCCTTCCCCTTGTTCACCTCTGCGCCTTTCCATGGAAATATTTTTTGAACTTGGTCAATCCCCGGGATCACCTACTTCGGTAATTCAGAGAATGACATGTAATACGTCGGTAGGTTGGACAATATTGAATTAATTAGAGTCACTATCCTTCCAAGTAAGGATGGCAAACGGGTCGGGTCGACCCGCGACCCGCTCGTTTAACCCGGCCCATGAAATTCCGGTTCGGCTTTGGGTCGAACCTGTTAACAGAAACGGGTCGACCCGAGTCGAAAAATAGCGAATTTAACCCGGTAAACCCGGCCCAATAACCCGGTTGCACAGTACTCGACCCGCCCGCGAACCCGCGGGTCGACCCGCGGGTTGCGAACCATTTGACCCGTGCGGGTCAAACGTTCGACCCACGCGGGTCGGCCGTTCGACCCGTGGGTCCAACGGGCTGAATGGCTGATTCCCCAACCTGAGAGCCTTCAACGTCTCTTTTAGCCGTTATTTTTGGTTTTTTTGGTTTTTTTTTATTTTTTTCCCTATAAATACCCCTAAACCCAAACAAAAAATTCACACCTTACTCTCTTACTCTCTCTACTATTATTACTCAATTCATTTCAATTTGTGAACAATTCAACCAAAAAGGTAGCAAGACATATACACAATCAAACGACAAATTCTGATCGTATCGAACTCAAAATTTCAACTACGTCTTCAAGTCTTCAACTCTCCTCCAAGTGATCAAGTCTTCAACTCTTCTCCAAGCTCTCTTCAAGTCTTCAATTCCGGACTTCTACTTCTACTTCTATTCTTATTTTTATGGGTTTTTTTATATACGAGTATCTACGGTGAACGGTATCAAAATTTCATATCCCTCTTCTTCTATTTTTATTTTTTTGTAGTTATAATTTTTTGTATCTTATTTGTTTGTTGGTTTTTTTTATTCTCTCTCACAACCCTCTTGTTTTCTAGATTTTTTTGTAACTTATCGTGCCTACATTGTGTTTAATTTTTTTACATACACTACTACATATCAACATGTCTAGATTACGCGATAGTGGCTGTAGCCAAAGTGGACAAGATTCCACCGATACTTTCCGTAGGCCTCCAATTATTCCACAAAATAACCCCACCGAAGACTACCCTAGTCCTCCTCCCCAACAATGGGGTACACACGATGAGTTTGTAGGGGACATAGAATTAGAAGAAGAACCACAACAACAAGCCACCGAAACAACACAACTGACTACTAGTAGGAAAACTAGAGGGAAAAGTAGTGATTGGCACAAATTTTATTTAACACCCCGAATTCCAAAATACACTGAATTCGAGATTCCACAGGATCTTTATACTTCTTTCGTATAATTTTACAAGAAATTTAAAACTTTTCACTTTTTACATCAGAGTTACATGAGATCTTTACACTTTACATTTTACAGCGGAAGCATATATCACAATAATTTACATGTAATGATAGCGGAAGCAATTTACAACATTATACAAAGATTCAATAATGAATAATCGATAAGCATCAGTTCTCCTTTAATCTTTATCAAGCCATTTATCCTGCATACAAAACTGTGGGTACGTCAGTTTATTCAACCGACGAAAATTATACACGGCCATCCTCTCTATGCCGGAAACAGTATAACGATTCTCATTTCTTAACAAATTAAAAACTTGTTCACAAACAAAGCTAAAGGGACTATCATGTTGATGTCGTGTTGTGATTGTGCACTTAGTCCTTAATACAGTTATTATGTTATATGACACTAATGCACACTTGTTCGGATTCTATGCATCCCATACTACATAGGTCCGAGAGTAAGCCCTTAATCGTACTTCATCTTATAGGGTTCAATCCCTCGTCATGGCTTAATCTACTATTGTAACTACGGTAAGTATCCTAGATGTTCTATGAGTTACGAGCTCATGTCCAGACAGCCTGGAGGAGAATCCCACGTCATATCACGACGCATCGTGAAGACAGCCTGTGGTCAATTTAGCCTCCGTCATGGGACATGACACCACCCACAGTCACCAAACACCCCACGAGCGTCGCTACCTGGACGATAATTCTGGAGCAGTGCTCACGTCATGTCACGACGCATCGTGAAGACAGCTTGTGAAACACCCTCACACCGCCAATCCGATGGCCCCCATACTCATGTTTTTCTCTTACTTTCATCACATCTCCACTATGTATCAAATCCTTAATTTATTAGAATCATGAACAAAATCAATTCTCTAGAGTTAGCCTCTCTACTATACCGGTCTTAATCATTCATTCAACATGACCCAAACCTTGGTCATTCATTTCAAATTTCATTTCAATTCCTTTCTTTTCAATGCCAGTGTGAGACTTAGCTACCCTCTAGTCCTCAATTTCAATTCACAATTACCAAGAAATGAGCCTTTTACGCCCATAAGTTTATTTTTCATAATTACATCAAATTTTCCTTGTCATGTTCATATCATTCATAATCGTAAAATCTTTCATAAATAGAATATTTCATTCATGTACAATATCATGCAAGAACATATAAGAATTTACTTTTCTAAATTGTCACAACAGAACTTCATTCATCTCTTTCAACAGTAAGGTACACATTTTTTTTTATCATAGTGCAATTCTAGAAATCTAAGATGTTGTAAAAGAGTCTGGGTAGTCGACTCAAAAATATATCCAATCGGCTGTTTAGCCAAGGAAAATTATTCAAGAAGCGTTCGGAATAGTCGACTGCTGCACAAGACCAGTCGACTGTTTCGCGATGTTTAAAACTCCAAATTATCAATTACGGGGCAGTCGACTGTTACTCAAACCAGTTGGCTGTTCTGCAGGGTTTTGATTCGAAAACTTTCAATGTTCAGGACAGTCGACTACTACATCTATTCGGTCAACTGATCAGAGTTAAATTTCGAATTAAGGAAATATTTCTTCCTTCTGTCTTTCGATTAGCACACAACACTTTTATTAAACTACAGTATGTTCAATATCGATACAAACATGCAATTTTATCTGGCTACCATCATCATAAACATAGTTTACAATTTAATGTAGAATTCTTATAACTAGGGTTTTCTTTCACACAATTGCGATTTCTAACCATACATTTTTCCTTTACTCATTGTCTATCTACAGAGATGAATATTAACTCCGAATTAGCATGCTAGAAAAATCAAGATAATAACACACATTAAACATATCATTTCATGGAATTTCGAACTATACATATTTTATTTCATCAGACCAGTCGACTGTTCAACGTGATCGGTCGACTGCACGGATGAATTCCAGTTTTTCAAAATGTCTTTAGTTCTTTTCCATTCAATTAAATTTTCAGCATGGAAGATTTCAATATAACAATCTTTCTATCAATCCAATTTTTCACACGCATAATGACAATTCAATCTCAATCCTAGCATGATTTCTATTCTAGAAGTCATGAGAAACACCAACCTTTTTGAAGAAATAAAGCGAAATCCCTTAAAGCTTCCTAGTTGCGATGTACGTCTCCTCCTCCTTGCTCCTTGCCAGAAACTGAGAACTCTTCCTATAGTGATGGCCAGCCTCCAAAGGAACACTCACACTCAACTCACACTAATATGTGTCTTCTATAATATTTTTTCTTCTTTCAATAGATAACTAGTGTAAAATACAAATAGATGGAAGGGGTATTTATACTAACTTTGAAGTAGATTGGAAGGCTAGGATTTAGTAGATAGTTATAGAATGGAGGGCTAGAATAGGAGTAGGAGTTATAGTAACCACCCACACATCAAGTAACTACCCATGTGCACAAACCCACTCTCCATCATTCAAACCCATATCCGGCCACCAAGAATTGGTGTGCATTGCACACTACATGCTTCGCACGTGCCACCTAGTCCCCATATTAAAACTTGTACAATTTTAATTAATCAAATTGTTCACTATTTGTCTCTACATGATAAGTGTGAGCCCTTTAATTGGTTAATTAAATTGTGGGCTTCATAAATAGTGGGCTTAGGTTATGGACCAAGACAACCAAATCTATAATTAGTTAAAGTTGGCTAAAATAAATAAATAGTGTTTTTAGGCTTTAGAAATAAGCTTTTAGAAAAATAAATGAAAATAATTGTTTATACAAAAATGAGATTCTTATAAATAGTATGTACATGAAATTTGCACGTGCACAACACGTGAGAAAAAAATAATAATAAAAATAATAAAAATAATATTTTATTAAAAATGAAATTCGGGATATTACATTTTATGATTATATTCCGGACGAAAATATACCGGGTGTAGGTTTAAAAGTTTGTAAAACATGTTCGAAGCCATACAAATGGAAGAGGGGTGAGGGCATGGGTAAAATTAAGCGACACATACTAAATTTGCATAAAGAACTTCTTGTTGACCTACCCAACCAATAAAAAATCCACCCTAGAAACGGTCTAGTTGATAGCCACCTTTATGATCCCGAACTTGTTCGTCGGGAAATGACCCGATTAGTAATCAAGGAAGAGTTACCATTTTCCTAGCTATCTCGATAGTAGGGACTTGAAAAATTTTAATCAAACCGCCTTAAACCCTCATTTTAGAAGAATCCCTATGAACACTTGCAAATCGATTGTTTTAAAATGTACAATGAAATGAGGGAAGGTTTGATTGCAATTTTATGGAGTTTAACTTGTAGAGTTAGTTTAACTTTCAATTGTTGGACGAGTTGCAACATTATTCCAATGATGGAAATAACCTGTACGTCATTAGATCGACAGAGATTGGATTCTTCAAAAAAGAATTATCTCACTTGCCGTGTTGCCCTATCCCCATAGTAGCAATGAAATTGCAAACCGTATTTTAGAAATTTGTGATGTTTTTCATATTCGCGATAAAATTATGTGTATAAGTTTGATAATGCATCTAACAACAATGCATCAATTAGTATTTTAAAAACTGCATTAAACCCTCTATCTGACAATATTTTTCATGTTAGATGTGCATGTCATATTTAAAATTTATGTGTTCAAGATGCATTAAAAATAGCCGAACCATATATAGTTAAAATTAGAAATTGTATCATTTTATTGCATTAAGTGGGACCATATTTCAAGAATGA
Organism: Hemerocallis citrina; assembly: GCA_017893485.1. Taxonomy (NCBI): domain Eukaryota; kingdom Viridiplantae; phylum Streptophyta; class Magnoliopsida; order Asparagales; family Asphodelaceae; genus Hemerocallis; species Hemerocallis citrina. The sequence continues at coordinate 376,895 of JACEHZ010000407.1, read as the reverse complement.
AAAGCTTGGTGTAGGCTTAAAAATGTACCTTTTAGAAAATTTCCAAAGGATGTTAAATAGCATTGGAACTCTACTCTTGATTTGCTACATGTTACTGAATATAAAGCATGTATAAATGATTTTTGTATTGCAAAAATATGAAAAATTTTGAAATGACTCCCATCCATTGGTTTTATGCCGAATCTTTGTTGAAATTTTTAGAACCTTTTAAAACTGCATCTTTCAAATTTTCAAAATCTTATGAATCTACTTCTAGTACCATTTTTATTTCAATAGTTACTATGATGCAAACTTTTAAAGAAATGATCGATGATGCTTTGTTGATGATATTGTAAAACCTCCATAAACAAAATTTTCGAAGTATTTTAATCCTCCTCCTTTGTTGTATTGTGTTGCTACTGTGATGGATCCTCGTATCAAATTAGAAGGTTCAAAGAGTATAATTGAAATGTTTTTTAATTTACTTGGGGATGATGATAAAGAAATTGATTGTGCTTCTTTTTTAGTTAAATTTGAATCGACATTAAATAACTTATATGATTATTATGATAGATATTTTGTATCTAGTAGTACAACTTCTTTAGTTAGTTCTTCTTATGCTACTTCTAAAGGTAAGGGTAAGAGTAAATTAGATGATAGAACATTTAATTTACTTGCACAAATTCAATCAAAAAAACCTAGGACTAATCAACCAAATGAATTACATTGGTATAACCAACAAGATTCTGAGTCTTTTAGTTCTTCACTAGATATTTTACAATGGTGGAAAGACCATGAACACACTTATAGTGTTCTTATATATATGGCTAAAGATCTACTAACTCCTCATGTCTCTACACTTGCTTCTGAAAGTGCATTTTCTACAAGTAGTAGAGTTCTAACTAATTACAGGAATCGCTTGAAGCTCCAATCGTTATAGATGCTCATCTGCATAGAAGACTGGCTGAAGGCTGAAGATAGGACCCAAGGAAAAGCATTATCGACGTCCACAAGTGAGAGCACCTCACCGGAAGAACAATAACAACAACAATAGCAATCAAAATGAAGAATTCAAGACCAACAATAACAAGTCAACAACAACAAATTGAAGGCCATCAAATTGAAGACAATTGTAAATAGATAAAAAATTGTATTAAATCTTTGCTTGTTATTTAAAATTAGAAAAATTGAAGTAAATTGAAATTGTATAATTTGTTATTGTATAAAACAGATTTGTAAAAAATCTTTATTTCTTATTACAAATTGTGAAACTTGTATAAGTTGAAATCATATGAATAATATATCTTTTTTTTGGCAATTTCACTCTTTCAATCTTATTATTATTATTACAATTTTTTATGTTTATTATTAAAATTACATTTTTTTTAAAGTAAAAAAAAAAGTTAACTCTAGCCGGGCCAACCCGCGATCCGACCCGACCCAACCCGGGTTGGACCCGAAAGGATTCACGGGTTGGGAGGGTTGCGAATTCACGTCTTCGACCCAGCCCGGCCCCGGCCATTTAACTCATCGACCCGACCCGAACCCGCCCAATTTGGGTGCAAACCCGGGCAGGTTCGACCCGACCCAGCCCACCAGACCCGTTTGCCAACCTTACTCCCAAGGATAGTGACTTACCTTTCCATTCTGCCAATCTAGCCTAATCTGTCGATGATCGGTATCCAGACCGACTTCTTAAGTCTTTCGAGCCTGAGTGGTAACCTGATGTACTTAATAGGGAAGCCCTCAGATTTGCAATTTAGGATGTTTACATGTGTCTTTGCCTCCTTTTACTCCATCTCAATAGGGATGATGAAATTTTTGTGAAAGTTTACTCGTAAGCCTGACCATGCCTCAAAACAGTAGAGAGTTCCATTGAAAGCAATTGTTTCTCTCATGTTCCCATTTTCAAAGAGTATGGTGTCATCAACATACTGCAGAATCGTACAGTCTGAACGATTTCTGTCTCTAGAAACTGGTGCGATATAACCCACACGTCTACAATTGTCCATCATTGTTTTGAGGACGTCCGCTACTACTGTAATAGTAGGGGGAAATCGGGTCACCTAGTCTCAAACCCCTTCTACAGGAAAAATGCCGCCCAACCGTTCCATTCACATTGATTAATGTTCTACTCATTGTCAGACAATGGCTCACCAATAAATCCATCTATCTCCAAAGCCTCTACCTATAAGCACTTCAAGTAAACAATCTCACTTGACTAAATCATAGGCTTTTTCGAAATCCGGCTTGAGCAAATAGCTGCTGCTATTCGATATATGGCACTGATGGATTGTTTCCTCTATCGTAGCTATACAGTCCAGGATGCAGCGTCCTTTGATGAAGCCTATTTGTTCTCGACTGATTAGACCGTCAATTACCTTTCCTAATCTATTGGTGAGTATCTTTGTGATTATCTTAACCAAGCAATTCAGGAGACAAATGGGACGAAAGTCTCAAACTCTAAGTGGGTCATCCATCTTCGAAATAAGGATTACTTCCTCAAAGTTTAGTCTGCCCAGTTTCAATCTGTAGTCATAAAACTTGGCCATGACTGCCATCAGGTCTTTAATCTATTCCCATAATACTTGGTAACATGATAGGGAAACCATCTGGGCCTGACACTTTCTCCTTGCCCAAATGGAGGAATTCCTTATTCACCTCTGCCTCGGTGAATGGCATCTCAATGGCCTGTAGTGGTTGCCTAGGTTCGGTAGATTATTGTGCCAAAAATCATCATTGAGAGGAGCCCAATATTCAGCCTTGTTCTCGGGAAGGTTTGTGTAGTGTGACTAAAACACTATTTAATTTGATCCTCTTATTATAAAACGTTCGTCTCTGTATGGACTGAGAGTATGAGGCTAGATCTTTGCCACTTACTGACTACTATATGAAAGAATGTCGTATTCACGTCACCCTCTTTGAGCCAAAATTTCTGGACCATTGTTGCCACTTTATTTCCTCTAGCTTATAAACCTGTGAAATTTCCTCCCTTAAACTGAGTAGCTGGCTTCTTTCTTCTTGTGTGGGATCTCTAGACTCCTTCAGTCTTTCCAGTTCATCAATACTCTCTTGAATGGATTCCTTGGCGCACCAGATTGTTGCGAAATTGGACCGATTCCATCGCCTAAGCATAGCCCAAAGTCTGTGTATATTTTCGCACCACACCGCCGCCGCCTTAGTCCCACGTATCAGCAATGCCTAAGCAGACATGACCATATGATGAAAAACCTAGATTTCTCGCCATGCCTTTTCAAACATGAATTTTGGCACATTTTGGCAAGGTAATGTTCTCCCGAAGAGAGAACAATGGGAACATGATCGGATGTCAGTCTTGGTAAAGATTTAACACTAGCCATTGGGAATTTAGTCTCCTAGTCCATAGAAACCAAGACCATTTCTAGCTTTGACATGATAAGGGATGTTTACATATTAAACCATGTGAAGAGTCCATCTGGGATTGGAATATCCACCATATCCAGATTTGTGATAACCCGGTTGAACTCCTCCCTATCCGCATTAAGCGACCCTATGCCATGGTGTTTGCAGGTGAATCTCGTGATTTTAAAGTCCTCCCCAACTACCCATGGATGGTGGCAACGCATTTGGATTGAAAGGAGTTTTGCCCAAAACACGCGTCTAGAGGATGATTGGTTAGGACCATAGACAACCATAAATGATTGAATCTGGTTATCAGTACTACGTTGGAGCAGGACTGACAATGAGAAATTTCCTTAAATTTCATCCATGCAATTGTAAGTGAGAGAATTAAGCCAATAGCAATATCCCTGGATGCCCCAGCGGATGGTCGTATCCTCCATTCTCGGATCCTAGACCCACCTAGTCTCCTAAATCTAGGTACATGTGAAAGTTTGGTTTCTTGCAGACCAAAAATATCTGCCTCAAAGGAGTTAATCAAGTCCCTAACCATCTCCCGCTTACCCCTTCCCCCCATTCCTCTGACCTTCCGTAGGAGTATTATCATTAATAACCGATTGGGGGCTACGTGTTAGGGTAGGTTCAAAGTTCGTATCCAGAACTAACCTATTCATTGTTCACCCTCTAATCTTATTTAAGAGGAGAGCGCTACGCTCTCTATCTCGCACCACAGGTTTTAGCAGGACAGAAGATAGAAGACAATAAAATCAGACGCGGAATTGAAAATTGAAGTTAAAAAACTATGTGTTCCTCCACCGTCATTCTTGACCGTCTTAACAACTACTACAATCTCTAAGTAGTCATCTAAGAACTCCCCATGAGTTAGGAGATGATTCTTTCATTTGTCAAAATTTACAAAGAATAATACAAGCAGATCTAATAGCCCACGTGATGGTGCTGCTATGAATCACCAGCTTCCGTGATTGGTGCATCTACTCAGGAAGGGTCTGTCCCTATTGTACAAGCTTCTTCTTGTGTGTAATAATTTAAGAGTTTTAGATGCATTAACTATTTTTTGCTTCTGCACTCTCATAGGAAAAATGTCTAAGCCCATCGAAGATTCTTTTACTGGTTAAATTTCTCTAATTCTTAAGTCAGTATTTACGTGAAACAAAAGAGTGTATACTCTTTTTAGACATTGCTAGAAGTTAGAATCTTAATAATTATGTGATTTGAATTCAATTTCCCCACCACAGACTTGATCATATGATTCATGTTAGGGTTTTGCAAATAAGTACTCTTAAGCACTTGTTTATATTAAATTCTGAATTTATTAGTAACTTCTTAGACATTTCTCAATAACATAAAAACTTTAAATTATGATATTATTAGTAATTTACACGTGTGATGCAAATTTTAATAATTTCAAGAAATAAAAATAAAAACTTTGACGTAAGGAGGATTTGAATCGGAAATCTCCTTTATATTAGCTATGCACGTGTGTTACACGGGTTGGTAGAATAACAAAACATTTACAAATGACACTTAGGCCTTCTCCCATTATAATATTAAAGATTAGCACAGTTGTAATCAGTAACTAATTAGTACTTCTTCCGTTTCAAAATATATGTCGTTCTAGGTTTTTTTTTTTCCTTTCTAAATTATGTCTTTTTAAGTCCCAAAACAATGACTTTATACTCTCAAGTTGTCATTAATTAATTTTGTTGGGACATTTTTGTAAGTATGCTGTTAATAAATTAAGGGTTAATTAAAGAAAAAAGGGTTTTTCTCACATGGGTCACTAACAAATATTTCAATTTTATATATCTCACTCACAAATACCTAATTCCATATAACTCACTTACAATATAAAATCAATCTCAAATAACCACTTTTGTTACCAAAATTTAATGCAATATAACTCACTCAAAAGTATTTATATAGAATTAAATATTTATGGGTGAGGTATATGGAATTAAAATATTTGTTAGTGATCCATATTAAAAAACCCAATGAAAAAATGTTTAATTAAAGAGGATACTTACTTCTCATTATGCTAACCTAGACTGTTTCTTAATAAGAGTGTAGAAACCTTAAACGACTTACATTATGAAGTAATCAAGTAAAGTAACTATATTTTTTTTATCTGTTCTTCTTTTGAGGACCCTTGTAATTTCAAGATCTCTTGAAAACGAATACAATGGCCGCTTTGTTAGCTAAATTTTTCATATTAACCGAATGCTAGTACCTTTCAGTCTCGAGAAACACTTTTTTTACTTTTACTTTATAAAGCAAATTTTTACATTGCATATGAAGCCAATCTATAAACCATAACTATTAATCATGTCATAACATTAATAAGTGCACCCACCGTATTAATGTTTATGCATTCTATTTGAATTCATACATATTGAGAATTAATGTTTTTCAAGAGTTGAACAAACAATCCCATTCTGATTTTACATGCGTCACAGAGGCCAAATATAATTAAGCACTACTAGTATTATACACGTGCTGTGCACATAGAGAAAATTGGGGAAATGAAAAGGACAAAAAAAAATCTACCAGCACGTGCGTTGCACGGGTTGAATTAAGGACAAATTACACTAAGGCCTTCTCCCATTATAGTAGTAGAGATTATTTTAGCAAATTGCTCATTAATTGGTAACTTTCCGTGCACTAAACAGCCAAAGATGCAATGCACACAAACCGTTAGCCTCTTGCTAAAGATAGTGCTTTAATTCCCTAAAAAATTACCCATTACCCAATGCCAATTAATTAATTAATTAATTAATAGTCACTTTTTTGCTATTAAATTTTGTCATACACTAGGCCAATATATCTATATATATTAGTCTCTTTCTCTTAACAATATGTCAACCCCCTATGGTCACTATTCAGAGCACATGCAAAAGATATGAAATGTTATTATTGTCGTAATTTTCAAGCAAACTTATATAGTAAGCCAACCTCATAGATTTTTGTGAAGATATTGAAATAAGAAGTAAAGGTTATATTTTCTTTGATGAAAATATTTTATACTTCTGATTGAATATATTTCATATAAATGATGAGCCCTAGCATCGGAATCATTTGTTTATCTTTTGGAACTTTAATTTTTGAATAGGGTTCATTTATGTGATGAGAGTTCCTCCATTCTACATAATATGTTTTTTTAAATAAAATAAAAAAAAACCAATTTGGTCAAAAACTATCCATGGATTAAAATCTAACTATGTAACACCCCGAGGCCGAAATACTCAAAAAGCATAAGTCACTTCTTTCTCCAAAAGATAAACAGAGCTATTAATTAAAACCTAAATTTTTCGGCAAAACATCTTCGGTATCTTAGCTCCTTTTCTGTATACAATCAATTCCAAAATATAATAAATTGCAAAATGCTAGACATATATGAGTTTCTATCCCAAATATACATTATAAATGTATTGGAGTCCACTTTCTACTAAAAGACTAGCTAATCTTTTCTTTTAGTAGAAAGTGAACTCTAATGTATTTATAATATATATTTGAAGTAAAAACTCATATATGTATAGTCATCCTCAAATAAATTATACATATCCACAGACATATATGCTCCATTAATCATTTGTTCCGCATTAAAAGCCTCAACTATTTACACGTCAGACAACTCCAAACTTATATACATCATACATATATCATAGTTAGACACCGATAATAATGCTTCAATATGATAAATTGAATTTGGGTAATGCTACGCGCACCTACTACCAATTTTAAAACATTTTTTTTACTATCTTAAGTGGCACATTATTAAACATTTTTTTTACTATCTTAAGTGGCACATTATTAGTGGAGATTATTATAGAGTAGACAGTAGAAACATCCAATAGTAATGTGCCACTTAAGATAGTGAATAAAAATGTAGTAAAATTGATAGTAGGTGTAGCATTACCCATTAAATTTTACTCAAACTTTTAAGCCAACGGAACAAATTTCATTCTTCGTGCACACAAAACCTGTGACACTTAACCAACCTGAAAAGATATAGTACAAAGATTTGTGTGAGTCCAACTAGTGTTGGTATCGGGTCCTATCGGTAGGGGTCCTCCACTATCCGGACCCGGATCCGGACCCAATATCTCACGGGTCCAGAAATTGGACCCTGACCCGGGCTTGTGAGAACCGGGTCTGGGTCCGGATCCTCCTTGAAAAAATATACCTGTCGGGTCCGATAGTAAGTGTTTTTGTACCCGATACCCTACGGTTCCAACATTTTTTGTACTTAAATACATGAATAAATACTATATTTTCACATCTATCTTTAACAATTACTATTTACATGTATATCATATCTATTAGTCAAATTCCGAATATTTGGGGATATTTTTTAACTGATCTGGGTCCGGGGCAGGTCTATTTTGAGTAGATCCGGATCCGAACACTGTAATGCATCGGATCTTATTTTAGGACCCGGATTCGGACCCGTATAAATCGAGTCTGTTCCGGTTTAGTCTAATGCCGGGTCCGAATCGAATCCGGGTGTCGGGTCAAAGTAACGGCTCTAAGTCCAACAACTACCCCATACCTAGCATTTACGGTAACAATTAAAACAAATTGCCACTTTTATGTTCACCAATATGTACAGTATATAACTATTTGGTAGTGACCATACGGGAGAGATATGTACCTGACAGGATCCCTGGTAGCATTAGTAAACTCCTTCACAAGTATGACAAGATACAAACTAAAATATAATCACAATCCAATGAATAATCATTTCTATAAACAAGATAGTACATAGTTACCAATTTTCGTCTATAAAACGAGGACACTACAGCTATGTCCGACGATCATGCAACAATAATGATATTACTGTCAATAAAGTACTACTCTTCTTTTACTTTATAAGTTCAGTGATATATGCCCCCCCTTCTTTTCTATACGATGGTTCAACGCAGTGCAACATTATTGTCGGCTAAAATCACGGCCTTCCTTATACAATAACTTAATGAGATGCAATATTCTTCTCAGTTAATCACTATACATTTCTAGAAAATGGACAAGGTCGAAAAGCCAATAATCTTAACAACATTACTATTAACAATGACAACGACGAAACTGGACTGTGATCAAACAATCCATCAGCTTAGCTCACCTATTGGCAAGAACCTTGGTGATTATTTTGACCGTGCAATTGAGAAGGCTGATGGGACGAAAGTTTCCTACCTTGTTGAAGTCTTCTTTTTTGGGGATAAGCACCACCTCAGTGAAGTTGAGCCTCCCGAGTTTAAGTCTATGATCGTAGAATTCTGACATGACCGCCATGACATCATCCTTGATTTTTTCCCAGAAGATCACGTAAAATAAGATTGGAAATCCGTCTGTTGATCGAGATTGTCTGTTGGAGGCTCTTAGGGGCTGAGGCTTTGGGAATATATGGATCAGATGGATACGACATTGCCTGACTACGAGAAGGACGTCTATCATGGTTAATGGTATGGCCAGGTCCCCCTTTTCTTACAGAAGAGGTCTGAGGCAAGGAGACCCATATCCCCCCTTCTTTTCGCTATTGTGGCAGATATCCTTAAATATATGATTGTGTATGATTGATAACTACAGTCATGCAGGGTGGATCGCCCCGGTAGCCAATGGTGGAAACCGACTAGGCTATACAATCCTCCAATATGCCGACGACACCCTACTCTTCGATAACGGGGTGTTGGGAAAACAATTTCCTTCGAATGAGCTATGTATTGCTTTGAAGCTTGGTCCGAATTACGGGTAAACTATCATTAGAGTGCCCTCATACCTATTGTCATGTCAGAAGAAGAGAAAAACTCATGCATCCATCCTGAATTGCCAACTTGATTGTTTCTCACTCAAATACCTGGGTTTGCCGATTCATCTAGACAGAAAGATGAAATCGGATTGATTACCAATCATTGGCAAAGTTGAAGTCAAACTATCAGGTTGGAAAGGCAAGGCACTCTCTCTTGGCGGGAGAGTAACTCTTATCAATTCGGTCTTATCCAATCGCCCAACTTACTACATGTCCTTCTTCGTAATGCCAAATTAAATGTGTTATCCAGCGGACCGACCGAGTTCGTAAGAGATTCCTCTAGCGAGGTGTTGATGCAAACAAGAGAGGGGGGGTACCATCTTATCCGGTGGAAGAAGGTCTGCATGAAAAAGATTTGATGTTGCTGTTTTTCTGGTGTGGGAACAACATCTAGTCAGTTTTTTGTTAGAGAGGAAACTCAGATCTCAGCCGTAGAACTGACCCTGATAAGAGTCTAGTATGAGTGGGGTGTATGGGCACAGTGGCCAACGAGGAAATGCAAAACCCTCTGAAACATCAGGAGGATTTCCGGCGACAGGCATTCTAACGCTCAAGTCGGTAATCAACTGTATTATAGGGAATTAGGTAGTGAAAATGTGATACCCTGTAAGAGTGGTTGTAGGAATGCATTTATAAGTTGGTAGGGGTGGGGGGGGGGGGGGTTCCTCTAGGTGGGCTGGATCTGTGTGGTAGGCCAATGGATGACCCTTGGGCTATTGTTGTAATACCCCGTAATTTCTAAATAGTATAATATATAAGTATATATCTATATAATAAAATACAAAGAAAACTATCAAGTGGCTCTTCTTCAATCTCCCTAAAATCAAAGGCCTACATCTAACCTCATAAAACATATTTTTCCCCCAAAACTCAAATTCAAACTCTCCCTCCAAAATAACTCATTTATTTATTTTAATTATCTCTCTCTCTCTCTCTCTCTCTCTCTCTCTCTCTCTCTCTCTCTCTCTCTCTCTCTCTCTCTCTCTATATATATATATATATATATATATATATATATATAGAGAGAGAGAGAGAGTCTATTAAGAGCTGGGAAGCTGAGATTCTTATGGAGAGCTGGGATTCTCGGCCGCATGATTGCGATCCGATGGTCAAGATTTGATCCGACCATCAACAGATATGTTGAAGGGCAAAACAGTCATTTCTCATCTCTCCTCTTTCTCATCTGACTCTCTCCCGTTCTCTCTCTTTCTCTTTCTCTTTCTCATCTCACTCTCTCCCGTTCTCTCTCTTTCTCTCCTTGACGAATCCAAAATAATCTCCAGCTCTCCCGTTCAAAACCCTAGCTTCGATTAAGAGCTCATCTCACCCATTCTCTCTCTCTTTGATGGGTCGATCATCTCTCCCGTTCTTTCTCTCTCTTAGCTGCGTCGCCCATCTCCCTTCCTGAGCATTTCGAAGCTAGGGTTTTTGATTTTGGTCCATTTTAATGGCAAACAGAGTGTTGGGGCTTTGAGGGGTTTGGCTGCCATCGAAACCCACCCGATCGAATCTCTCGTTCTCTTCGATGCGTCGCTCATCTCTCCCGCTCTCTCTCTCTCTCTCTCTTTAGAAGCTAGTGTTTTTGGTTTTTGGTTTTTTATTTTGGTCCATTAAGGGGTTTGGCTGCTATCGAAACCTACCCGATCGAAACCCTAACTCCACCATTCTTCTCCACCCTGACATCTTCGAATCAGGTCTATTTTGTGAACATTTTTTTTTCCAATTTTTTTTTCAAATCGACATGAAGTTCAAAATGTGTAAGCTCAGAACAGCAGAAGCTGAACATGAAGTTGAAAATGTGTAAGCTCAGAACATCACAAAGTGAACATGAAGTTTAAAATGTGTAAGCTCAGAACAACACAAACTGAACATGAAGTTCAAAATGTGTAAGCTCAGAACAGCAGAAACTGAACATGAAGTTCAAAATGGGTAAGCTCAGAACAGCTGAAACTGGACATGAAGTTGAAAATGTGTAAGCTCAGAACAGCACAAAATGAACATGAAGTTGAAAATGTGTAAGCTCAGAACAGCAGAAACTGAACATGAAGTTCAAAATGTGTAAGCTCAGAACAGCACAAACTGAACATGAAGTTCAAACTGTGTAAGCTCAGAACAACACAAACTGAACATGAAGTTCAAAATGTGTAAGCTCAGAACAACACAAACTGAACATGATGCTGAACATGAAGTTCAAAATGTGTAAGCTCGGAACAACACAAACTGAACATGAAGTTCAAAATGTGTAAGCTCGGAACAACACAAACTGAACGCAAGCTCGGAACAACATAAACTGAACATGAAGTTCAAATGTGCAAGCTCACAACAACATAAACTGAACATGAAGTTCAAAATGTGTAAGCTCAGAACAACACAAACTGAACACCACCAACCACCAACCAATGTGTACACCAATTGTCGAAAATATTGGAAACCAAATGGAGATTATACAAAAGGATTAAAAACAGATATGTAACCACAAACTAGTTTTAACTTTCAACTTCCATTATTTCCCTTACAATCCATACATGACCAACACACTAAAATACATTTAAACTTTCTCGCAGTCGAAACATTCTCAATTGGTAAAAAATGAGCAGTCGAAGAGAATGTTCTCAAGGCTCTCAGGTTCTCCACTAACATCCTTCCTTTTCTTCCTCTTGAATTCCTGAATAAAGTGATTCACCCAAAAATATTAGAAGTAACTACGTAAATATATGTATTATAAAATTCAGGATAGGCAGGTATTTGAACAACAACAAAAAATTTCAGCAAAAAAAAATGTGTAGGCTCAGAACAACAACAACTGCAAAGAAAACCGTAGGCTCAGAACACACTATTCTACAAAATAATCTACACGCTCAAAACAACAACAAGAGATGCAAAATTTTGTAGGCTCAGAATATATAACACCACCATAAACTGAACATGAAGTTCAAAATGTGTAAGCTCAGTACAAGAGAATTTGAACATGAAGTTCAAAATGTGTAAGCTCAGAACAACAGAAATTGAACAAAAAGATGAACACCCCCAAAACATTTTACTAACTCCCCAGCTCAGAACAACAGAAACTGAACATGAAGCTGAACACCGCCAAAAAAAATTTGTATACCAATTGCCAAAAACAGAAACTAAACATGAAGTTGAAATGACTTGCACACTAACTTGGTAGGAGGGTGCAAAAAAACAAAATCATTTTACTTGTCTTGTACAAACTTTTCATCACTGCCTACACACTCCAAAAGGGAAAAATCATGAATAAACAAAATCATGCATAAACTTTTCATTACTGCCTACTAATAAATCAAGTATAAGTGAGTCAAATGCACAAATTTGAGTTTGTCACTAGGGCTGCTTTATTAAGCCATGCCTACTAGTTTACAAAAAAAAATCATGCATAAACTTTTCATCACTGCTTACTAATAAATCAAGCAAAAAGTTTTCTTTTTGCATGTCCACCTCTACTCACGATCAATCGACCTCCTCTCATAATAGACTTACTCATGTATATATATAGAGTAAAAAAAACCAGTAGGCTCAGAACACACTATTCAAAACTAGGGCTGCATTGGGGTGTCGTGCCAACTAGAATATGATAGATAAATAATCAAACATAAATACAAGAAGCTAAAAATTTTATTTAGATCATAAAGTGTTTTGCATACCAACACACCGAAGGAGAGAATTAAACCCCAAAAGGCTTAAATGAGTATCCAACACATACGCATCCAACGTGAGTTACAAAAAATATATTTTATGTTGTTCTGAGCTTAAACATTTTGAACTTCATGTTCAGTTTCTGTTGTTCACTTTCTGTTGTTCATTTTTTAGCTCAGATCTTTCTCATTTGAGCTGCTCTCTCCCGTTCTCTCTCTCTCTCTCCTTGACGAATCCGAAAAAATCTCATCTCTCCCGCAAAAACAATCATTTGAAGTAACAATCGTAAAGCTCAAATAGAATTGTTTCATCACTAGACTCACTCCTATTAATCATGAAATCATAGTGTGCAACTTGAGAAACATAATCCATCTCATCATCACTTATAACCAATGAGGAAAAATAAAGCTCAGATAGGATTAATTCATCACTAGCCACTCCTACAAATCATTAAATAAATGATTCATAGTGTGCAATTTCAGAAACATAATCCATCTTATCATCACTTGTAAAACTAGAATCCAAGTTATCCAACGAAGAAGTGAACTCACAATCACATGAATATAACAGACTAGTATACTAATATAGCATAATAAAGTCATGGTTAACAGTAAACCAAACATAAAATAGAATGATACTGATTTGTCTCACATCGTGAACCACCACCAATCGAACTATCAGCAATCAAACCGAAAATATAGAAAGACCAAATCCCAAAATGGATAAATGGGGTTCGAATACTTTCCTAACATATTGTAGCTGATCATCTTGTTTCACACACTATTCTTGAGATATAAACATTACCTGATAAATTAATTTTCAAAGCAAGCAATTAATTTACAAAATAAGGGATTTAAAAAAAAAATTGGAAAAAAAAATGTTCACAAAATGGACCTGATTCGAAGATGTCGGGGTGGAGAAGAATGGTGGAGTTAGGGTTTCGATTGGGTGGGTTTCGATAGCAGCCAAACCCCTCAATGGACCAAAATCAAAAACCAAAAACCAAAAACACTAGCTTCAAAAGAGAGAGAGAAAACGGGAGAGATGAGCGACGCATCGAAGAGATCGAGAGATTCGATCGGGTGGGTTTCGATAGCAGCCAAACCCCTCAAAACCCCAACACTCCATTTGCCATTAAAATGGACCAAAATCAGAAACCCTAACTTCGAAATGCTCAGGAAGCGAGATGGGCGACGCAACTAAGAGAAAGAGAAAACGGGAGAGATGACCGACGCATCGAAGAGAGAGAGAGAACGGGTGAGATGAGCTCTCAATCGAAGCTAGGGTTTTGAACGGGAGAGCTTGAGATTATTTCGGATTCTTCAAGGAGAGAAAGAGAGAGAACATGAGAGAGTGAGATGAGAAAGAGAAAGAGAAAGAACGGGAGAGAGTTAGATAAGAAAGAGGAGAGCTGAGAAATGATTGTTTTGCCCTTCAACATATCAGTTGATGGTCGGATCAAATCTTGACCATCAGATCGCAATCATGCGGCTGAGAATCCCAGCTCTCCATAAGAATCTCAGCTTCCCTGCTCTTAATAGACTCACTCACTCTCTCTCTCTCTCTCTCTCTCTCTCTATATATATATATATATGGAAACATTGGCTTTCATTGTCACGCCCCGCTTCCCAAAATACGGAAATACGAGCCCGTGACGTAGGCCCAGCGAATGATTTTATTATCATTCATCAGCTGTACCAGTCTCAACTCAACAATACTCAGGAAATTAAATCACAACCACGCAATTAATAACATCACAGAACAATAATTGAATTCAAGAAATTAAATATTCCAACATGATAATAAGACTTGAGAAATAAGTAGCAATTACGGGTCAAAAGCCCGGGATACAATTCTAAATAAATAAAAGAATTGCAATGAATGAAAAAGAACATGAAGGGGAATAATTTATGATCAAGCAGTTGCTCCAATCTAAAAGTACTGCTCGCCGACTCCTTCTGGTAGATCCTCAGGTTCACCTGTGGCTGGATTAACTAAAGAAGAAAAATAAATGTCCTTAGAGCAAGTATGGACGGCAAGTAGTGAAAACAGAGAGTAAAGGAGTAAGGTACGTGTAGGAAATATGAATCAAGATCAAATTTGCAAGGGCAATAATGGTACTAATAGCAATGGTCTTTATCAAGTATGTATACATGTCAACTAGGTCTATTATCAAGTTGTTTCTCGTAACTAGTGCACGTACTACTGCATCCCATACTACAGGTTCGATGCACGCACAACAGTGTTCGTTTTAGACTTCGTGGTGGGGTCTACAGAGCGTGTACTCGGGTATATCACGATAAAAAGATAACCAGATAACAAGTTCACGTCTCCACAAGTATTCTCCATCTTCCATGTAACCAGTCCATGTAACGGGAGGGCCCTACCGAGTACATTTTCTGAGACGGTCCACTACTAGGTCAACCCTTAGAAATCCCGGCTTATTTAGTATTTTGTTATTAATTCATATATGCACATGAGGTTAGTCATAAGAATGTCAAGTGAATGATGATAATGCAGCAGCATGGTATATTACACAATAATAAGCAAGAAACAGTAAATCTGAAATAGCTGACACAGTTACACTAAAACAGGTATAACTCCTAGACTAAAGCTCCAAATTCGAACTTCTAGTAGGCTATGGACATCTAGATAGATAGGGCTACAAGTTATATTCAGGGACTTTCTGCTAGTTCTAACTGTATCTAGGCTAAAAACTCCATTCTTTGCAGATCAGTTGTTCTGGCAGCAGCTAGGTGTCAACTTCTAAGGGGTGAAAACATGGTATAAATATGTTATAAAAATCTACAGAAATTTGAGGTGAACCCTAAGCATGTCTATAAGGTTCCTGGAAAATTTTATAGCATTCTAACACTTCTACATAGTATTACACCATCGAATATGTCGAGGTTATAGTAATTTCTGCTGTCTGAAAATGTAGACTAGCGGGAACTAAAAATGTTGTATCTTACAGCTCGTGACTCCAAATTAAGATTTTTCACTTGGGTTGAAAACTAGGTCCAATGGGTAAAAACTCTCTTTTATATCTTGTGTTCTAAATCTCATATTTACATGGTCGAAACCTCTGTGCTAAACAATACATGCAACAAGAATTTTATAAAAACTACCATGTTTATATTCATTAAGTGAGTAGTTATCGAACTAATGAATCACACATATATCAAGATTAATGTAAAGCAAGCATTGTGAATTTTCTAAATAACAAGCCAAGTGAATTTATCAAGTTCAAGTCACAAGATTTCATATAAATAATATGCATTTAATCACGGCGTGTTTTCCTCATGTACAAATTTATTTATTTATTCATGTCACATGTATGTCTAGGCTTGGGTTTGAGTCAATGGATAATAAAAAAAGTCAAGAGTACGTCGGGTTAGCTCGTGTAAACCCTCGATACCCTTAACGAGATGGGACACAAGGCAAAATTATCGATAAATAAATTGGAACTACTTGCATAAGAGGTCAACTAATCTTGAACTAGAATAAATAAAATAGTTCAAGTGAACTTGTCTTTTTCGTAGTAGTCGATTCAATAAAATAAGAATAACGGGATCAGAATCCCGGGAAACAATCTCAAGAGACACGTGCAAAATACGTACGAGAACTCAACAGCAACAAACAGCAACAGTGCTATCCCCCACACAAGATCGGCCAAAACAGCAAGGTAGCAAGAGGGATTCAGTGTGGGTAGAACACAGAACAGCAGCAGCAGCGAATCAGGATTCGATCTCGCAGTGGATCCAATCCTAACACGGAACAACGGTGGTGGGATCAGTGTGCGCCGAACAGCAAACAGCAAGAGCGGCCAATCGCCGTTCGTCTCCTTCCTTCGATCGAAGAGAGGGGACAGCGTGAGCCTCGGCGACAGCGCGGTGTGGCGTGGACGGCTAGTGGTGACTGAGTCGACGGTGTTGGTCGGGAAGCGACGCAACCACAAGCGACGGCGAATGGCTCCGGCGAGAGCGAAGCTTTGTTTCGTGATCGAAACAGAGGAAGACGGAGACGGAGTCTTCTGGGCTTGGGCGGCGCCGGCGAGACTGTGAAGAGCTCGCGGTGATGTTGCGAAGGTGATCGAAGTGGTTGGGAGAGGGCGACAGTGGTTCGAAGGTGATGTCAGAGTGGGTTCGTCGATGGAGTTGGGTTCGGCTTTGGGGTGGTCGAAGCGGAGAATAGTGGAGATGAGGACGGGGATAGGTGGTGACAGAGGTGGCATTGGTGACGGCAATGGAGGAACGAGGTCGGGGATGTGATGGAGTTGGCGATGCGAAGTGCTGGTATTGGGTGATTTTTGGGTGAAGGCGAGAATGGGAGAAGTGAGCGGGAGGTTGTGGGTTTTTGAGAAATAGGAGAGGGAGAGAAAACGGGAGAGAGAGAGAGAGTTTGTTAAGGGGTGTTTCTGATTTGTGGGGAAGGTGGGGTATTTTTAATGCAACCAATAAAGAGGAGATCGTGGGATGTTAGGGAATTGTGGGATTCAGGGAGAATTAGTCTGGTTAGTTAGGAGAATTGGGTTGTGGGTAGCTTTAGACTAGGATCCAATATCCAATAAGATATGGGTTGGGCTTGAGTGTAGATGGGCCACAAAATACAATAATATAATAAATAAATGGAAACTAGTAAGCCCACAACATGACAAAGACCCAGATACAATAATTAGGGGGGAAAGATACATCAAAGACATACAAGAAAAAAATAATTCATACAATCAAAAATAGGGGTTACATTTATATTCGAATTTATAATTACTTTTCACCATATACTAATGGAAACATGAACTTTTATTAACAACTAATTATTGTCATACTATTCAAACTTCAACTACATAATTATTGATTTACTATTTAGAAGACTTTTCATATGTTGTATCGTTCTGAATACGTGTCGTAGGCACGTGGCCACAGGCAAATCTAGTATATATATAATATACCATGGCATGGTCGTAAATAAGATGGATGGGGGGGACCCACGTGAGCTGCAGCAACAGTAGGGCGTGCTGTTGGCAGGGATGATGTCACCATGGAGGGGACCCACCCGAATTTCGAAGAGACTGTGCGGGCTGTGTCTTGGATGTTAATGACGTGGCACTAGGGGCCCACAGGGTCTTAGTGTGCACGGGAGTAGAGGAGAGATGTGGAATAGATTTGTCCCATATTAAGAATGCAACTAAAATAAAATAACTATAAATAATAATGCCTATGATCAAGTCTTACCAATCCGATTAACCACCTTTTGAGAGGCAGCCTGTGGTGGGCAGTTGTACTTGCGGAATGGCTATTGTGTTTGCAGTGATATCATGATGACATCACCATGTGGGGGCCACCCGGGTTTAGGAAAAGACACAGTGAGGTGTTGCTCTCTGATGACGTGGCACAATGGGGCCCCCTTGGGGGTTTCAGCTGTACTTACTCGCGGAGAGAGAGAGAGAAAGAGAGAGAGAGAGAGAGAGAGAGAGAGAGAGAGAGAGAGAGAGAGATTGAGTGTGGGATTGTCCCACATCGGAAAATACAATAGATTAATTAAATATAAATAATATAGCCTATGATCAAGAGTCACCAATCCGGTTAACCACCTTTTTAGAGGCAGCCTGTGGTGGGCAGTTGTACTATACTATAAATAATTTATCTTCTAAATTGTATAAATTATCCGAACAGGGGCAAGGGCGTTACAAATGGTATCGGAGCCGACTTTCGATATCGAGTATGGGAGAGCCGTGGGTTATGGACTCCAAAATGATCGGTGGAGTGAGACAATCCCCAGTATTTCGGAACGATGGATGTAAGGGCCACAGAATGATCTGTGGAGTGGAATTGGTCTCCAGTATTCTAAAGAAGAGAGCAATGCTCACGGACTGCTCCACATCGACTGGAAAGTAGATCCTGCACTAGATTGTGCATGCCCCGTGCTCAGTGAGGACGCTAATTTCTAAAGGGAGGTGTATGTAATACCTTGTAATTTCTAAATAGTATAATATATATATATATATATATATATATATATATATATATATATATATAGACCAAGGCATGGTCGTAAATAAGATGGATGAGGGGGGGGGGGGGGTATATATATATATATATATATATATATATATATAGACCAAGGCATGGTCGTAAATAAGATGGATGAGGGGGGGGGGGGGGTGTAATACCCCGTATTTCTGAAATATATATATGGTTTGAAATATATATAATAAATGAATTTGAGACTTGGTCCTATAGAAATATTCTATAGGAGGGATTTATAAAAAGGATTTAATTGATTTGAAAGAAGGATTCAAATTGAATCCGGTTTGTGTGTGTAGTGGGGGGACCCACGGGTTGATTTGAAAGAGGAAGCACAGCACATGTACTGTGCATGTGTGCTTGTGACGTGGCACTTGGGGATTGATTCCCTGGGTGTGTGCATGGGGTATGGGAAAGGATTTAATCCCATATCGAATGTTTCAAAGAATAAAATATTATATATATAATATTGCCAAGGATCAAGAGTCACCAATTCGGTTAACCACCTTTTGAGAGGCAGCCTGTGGTGGGCAGTTGTACTACATAGTATCTAATTTGTCTATAAAATTGTATAAATTGTCCGAGCCCGGGGCAGGGGTGTTACAGGGGGACCCATGTGAGATGCAGCAACAATAGGGCGTGCTGTTGGCAGGGTGATGATGTCACCATGGAGGGGGGACCCACCTGAATTTTGAAGAGATAGCGTTGGCTGTGTCTTGGATGTTGATGACATGGTGCTAGGGGCCCACAGGGTCTTAGTGTGCACGGGATTAGAGGAGAGATGTGGAACAGATTAGTCTCATATCGGGAATGCAACTAAAATAAAATAACTATAAATAATAATGCCTATGATCAAGAGTCACCAATCCGGTTAACCACCTTTTGAGAGGCAGCCTGTGGTGGACAGTTGTACTATACTATAAATAATTTGTCTTCAAAATTGTATAAATTGTCTAAATAGGGGTAGAGGCGTTACAATTGTCTTGGCTTTGAGAGTCTCGAGATGTGTGCAAGAATCAAACAGTATAGATCGACCACGATCTTTACCCTCATCAAGATTCATGGCGAGTTGGGCATTATCGATATGAGAGATATGAATCTGGCCCTCCTTGAAAAATGGTGGTGGAAAACCACCAGAACGAGGAAGGTTGGCTAGACTGCGTCCAGTCTTATTTACAAGGAAAGGGTTCACGTATTCGAGGTTTCAGGGTGGGCCCCAGGGTCTCGTATTTTCGGAGTAGCGTTTCAAAAGCTAATGACAAAT
Source organism: Hemerocallis citrina (assembly GCA_017893485.1). Classification (NCBI taxonomy): domain Eukaryota; kingdom Viridiplantae; phylum Streptophyta; class Magnoliopsida; order Asparagales; family Asphodelaceae; genus Hemerocallis; species Hemerocallis citrina. The sequence goes on along the minus strand of JACEHZ010000407.1, from coordinate 356,776 downwards.
TTTGTAGTTGTTACCGCTAAATCTGGTGTGGGGGCAAATAGATAGAATTTGTGGATTCTTGGAGAAAATAATAAAGCAAACCTGCTGACCTGTTGACCTTTACCAACTTGTTGACCTGGTCTCTTGCCGTTGCCGTGAACCTATAAAAAGTGCGAAACACCGGGGTTGATTCCGGCGACGCACCCTCCGACGCTCAAGTCAGTAATCAGGGAAGGTTGTGAATGAGCATTAACTAGCAAAAGATTGATTACCTCTTAATGGGGGGGAATGGGGGGTATTTATAGCCGCCTTAGGAACCAATTTCGGGATAAGATCAAATCCCTACTTCCCAGTGGATGGATAGGAGTGAACAGGGCCGTTGATTAGGGACAATCATAAACCCTAATTCTATCCAGCTGGACTGGGTTTCTTCCGGGTTGGAACCTATACCCAGTTAAGGCAGATATGTTCGTGGGTTATTGGGCTTTGAAGAAAGACCCAGTTCCCATTTCAGACCCGTTTGTAGGTAAAATTACCGTTTTACCCCTGAGCTTTAAGATTCGTGCCCGATATGAATGGTTCCAATTTAATCCTATTTTTAGCCATATCACGAGCCCCCCACTCCTGGAGACTGAGTTCTACAGTCTTTGAGGAGTAGTTTTGTTGTTCTAATGGCGTACGAGATTTTATCGGTATTCTTAAGGGAGTTGAATCTAGCTCGGGGTGTAATGGTAGTTTCCTGAGCTTGTAAAATGCCCAAAATTATTCTCAGATTTTTCTGGACTTTTTGTGATTTTTTCATATTTTTCTTAATTTTTTCGAATTTTTTATTTAATTTCCGAATTCAATAATTAATTATCAAAAAATTTAATTAATTATTGTAATTTAATAATTACTATTTTCAGAATTTAAAATTTATTTTCTAAATTAATAATTATTTTTAGAATTTTAATTTAATTTTTTCCTATTTTTAAAATATTTTTTCGTATTTTTTAAATAATTAATTCGGTTATTTAAATAAATAAATAAATTCCTGGTGACATGGCGCGATCGTGTGCGTTGATCACGATCAAGAGAGCGTGCATCGGGAGGAGGTCAATTTTTTGCTCATATGAGCTCCGGTGGCAATAGCTCTCGGCAACAGTGGCCGAAGTCCATGTGGACGCCACGTGGCAAAGTCAACCGTTGACTTTTTTTCTTTTTTTCTTTTCTTCCTTGCTGCTGCTCTTTTCTTTCTCTTCTCCTCTTCTTTGTTTCATTCTCTGCTTCTTCCTTCTCCTTCGTCTTCTCCATTCTCGAAGCGCGAGAGGCTCGCGAAGTGGAGATCGACGGGGGAGATCGTCTTCGGAGGTCGACGAGGAGTAGAGCTCGTGGTGCTCGCGACGTGGAGCTTGAGGTGAACTCGACGAAGGAGATTGGCAATGGAGAGGATTTCGTCGGAGCTCGGCGAAGACTTAAGTTAGAGCCTTTTTTTTCTCGTTTGAGCTCCGATGCCACGAACGCTCGGCGATCATTGCCGACCTTCACGCTCTGTCGCCAATGGAGCTCAGCGAAGGTGGAGGCCAACGCCAGAGGCGGAGAGCTCGAGGTGCTCGCGACGTGGATGTCGGTGTTTCTAGAGGAGTGCTCGCGATGCGGAGGTCGACGAGGAAGAACATCGGCTAGCGCTCGGTGTTGGAGAAGTTGGGTTCGGCGAGGAGTCGGCGAGGGCGGTGGAGCACGGAGGCTGCCGTTGGGGTTGTGACGGAGCTCCTAGTTGGAGCTCGCAACGGAGGTGACCTCGTGGGTGGATAAAGCTCAGAGGAGAAGTTGGCCATGGCGGAGCTCGCTCGAGGTGGGAGCTCGACGGAGCTTGGTTGCGATCAGAGCTCGCGCCATGGAGGAGCTCGACAATTCGGATTTTGATGAGGAAACGTTGGATCTCGTCACTGGAGCTGGAGCTCGGCAGCAGAGGCGTGGAGCTCGGCAATGGGTTTCGGAGTTTGGCGAAGCTTCGCATGGTTGGAGTTGGAGGATGGTTGACGAGGAGCTCGATAGGTCGAGAGCTAAGCTCGATAGTGGTGGTGGCAAGCTCGAAGCTTGGGTTCGGAGCTCAGCTTCTTGAGGTCGCCGAGGTAGAGGAGAGCTCGGTTGCGAACGGGGTTCGGAGAAGAAGTTGGGCTTCGTTTTTGGGATTTTTCGTTTTTTTTTGGTGGGAAGAGTTGGAGGAGAAGAAGGGGAGGACAGAGAAGGGGTTTGGGTTTGGTCCTTAACGGGTCCGAACCCGACCCTATAGCCCCTCTTCTTTTTTTTGTTATTTGTTTGGTTGCTTGTATCTGAGCCGTCGATCGCATTTGAGCACGAATTCCGAGGTAAAAATTTCTCTCATTTGAGCTCCGGTGGCAAGTTGCTTCGGCGACGTTGCCGACCCCCTCCAAATATGTGTTAAGAAGGAGGCCGAAGTCCAGGGGGGTGGCGACATATGTAAAGAAGGGGTTCGGCAAGTCTTTGCCGAGGTCCGGAGTGAGTTTTTTCCATGCTTGAGGATTGGTTCCAAGAGTGCTCGGCGAAGGGTGCCGAGGTCCATTTTTCCATGTTTGAGGATCGGTGGCAAGAGCGCTCGACGAAGGGTGCCGAGGTTCATTTTTCCATGTTTGAGGGTCGGTGGCAAGAGCGTTCGGCGAAGGGTGCCGAGGTTCATTTTTCCATGTTTGAGGGTCGGTGCCAAGAGCGCTCGGCAAGGGGTGCCGAGGTACATTTTTCCCATGTTTGAGGGTCGGTCCCAAGAGCGCTCGGCAAAGTGTGCCGAAGTCTACGGTGAGTTCTTCTCGATGTTCCCGGTGCTACGGAGGTCGGATCGGGGCGTAGGACCTCTTGTTCCGAAGCTATTTCGAAGATCTACAGGTTCTCTTCAAAGATGAATTGGGGAATCCTCCTTCCTTAAGGTCAAGATAGTCTCGCAACATCTTCGTCTTCGCGAAGTTGAGAAGAGCTTTGCATGGCTCTAGGGGAAGTCCGTTCTTGGAGGACAAGTTTGAGGAGCAACTCTTGGAAAGAGTTGTGCTCTGAACTCGTTGTGAAGAGGTTCGCTTTGGAGGCGAGCGGAGCAAAAGGCTTGGCTCTAGGATAGAGACATTTGAGAAACAAGTTTGAGGAGCAACTCTAGGAGAAAGTTGTGGGCTCTGAACTCGTTGTGAAGAGGTCCGCTTTGGAGGTGAGCGGAGCAAAGAGCTTGACTCTAGGAGAGAGCCATTTGGAAGACAAGTTTGAGGAGCAACTCTAGGAAAGAGTTGTGGGCTCCGAACTTGTTGTGAAGATGTCCGCTTTGGAGGCGAGCGAAGCGAAGAGCTTGGCTCTAGGAGAGAGACATTTGGGAGACAAGTTTGAGGAGCAACTCTAGGAGAGAGTTGTGGGCTCCGAACTCGTTGTGAAGTGGTCTGCTTTGGAGGTGAGCGGAGCAAAGAGCTTGGCTCTAGGAGAGAGCCATTTGGAAGACAAGTTTGAAGAGCAACTCTAGGAGAGAGTTGTGAGCTCCGAACTTGTTGTTTAAGTGACAGAATCAACGGTTGTGGGAGCAGTTCCGAATGGCGAACCACTTCTTACCCGCTTATGAGCGAGTAATTTAAAGCGAAATCGAGCCAAGTGTTGGACTCCGAACTCATTGTTAGAGGGGGTTAACGAGTTGTAGGAGCAATTCCAAATGGCGAACCACTTCTTACCCGCTTTTGAGCGAGTAATTTGAAGCAGAATCGAGCCAAGTGTTGGACTCCGAACTCATTTTTTCTTTACCTTAGTAAGTTGCCGGAGCAGCCATGTAGGAGAAGCTGACTCTGAACTCACCATTTAGCGAGTCATGACTCGGAGAGATAGAGATGAAGCAAGAGCAATAATTTTCAATGAAAAAATGTAGAATTTTATTGAGATAAACTAAGTGGCCGCTTCAATGGGGCGAGCCATTATTACATGCTATTGGCCGGGTTACAAGCATCGGCCTTATTGAAAATCAAGATCCTACTTCTACGATAAGTTGAAGACCTCTCGGGAGGAGCTGGGTTCTCCCTCGATTGGTCCTCTTTGGATGAGGTGGAAGACGGCCCCAGGTTCTGAGTCTTGAAGCTCGGCGGGCCTCTCTGTTTGTTTGTACGCTCCTCAGGGGGGGAGCTCGGCCCCATCTTTTTGGACGAACTTGGTCAGGTGTCCCCGCTGTATAAGTTCTTCGATCTCCTCCTTGAGAGCTCGACAATCATCCGTGTCGTGGTCGTGGTCCTGTGAAAGCGGCACCACTTATCCTTATTCCTCTTTTTGCCAGGGGTATTCATTCTAGGGGAAGCGCGGAGTAGCCCTTCCTTGTCCACCTCCATAAGAACTTCTGATATATTAGCAATGAGGGGGGTGAACTTCTCAAAACGAGGAGTCGGACGATGCTGGCCATTGCCGTCCTTCTGGAATTTTTGGGACCCCTCTTCGCTCGTATTTTTCCATTTGTTCCCGAAAGATGATTCTTCACGAGTAGGGGGGTTGAGAGCCTCTTCCACTCGTATGTACTTCTCCACCCTAAGTAAGAGCTCTGAGAAGTCCCAAGGAGGCTTCTTGGTAAGGGACGCCTTGAGGCGAGCATCGGTGACGTTGCGCTCTAATGCGGCAAAGGCTACTGATTTGTTGAGGGAGGAAATGGACCAGGCTTCGGCGGTGAAACGTCGAACGTAATCCCTTAGGCGTTCACCCTTTTTTTGGTTGAGGGTCACCAGAGATACACTTATTTTTTCGGCCCGGTGGCTACTCACGAAATGAGTAAGGAAGAGCCCTTCGAATTGGTCGAATGAGAAGATGGAGGCCGGGGCGAGTCGAGAGTACCATTCTCTCGCAGACCCCTTCAGCGTGGCAGGGAAGATCTTGTAGAGGAGGGCGTCTAAAGCCTGGTGGATCATCATGAGAGTTTTGAAACTCTCTATGTGATCCGCAGGGTCCGATTCCTCGGTATACACCTCGAAGTGAGGCGGCTTGAAGTTCTCTGGGACGGGGGCCTCCATGATGGTGCGGGAGAATGGAGGTCTGCTCGGGCGGAGGTTTATCGCCCGTTGCTCTCCTTCCTTGTCAATTCGTCCGTGGCGCCTCTCCATCTCGTGTAGACGGCAGTAGACTGAGTCTTCTCTTTGATCATATCTTGCCGAGCCCCGGGACTCATCTTCGTACGTGGGTGGAATGGGGCTGCGGTGATGGTAGCTTGGAGATGGACTAGGACTGGGAGTGTGAAGGCGGTGGCTCCTAGCTGTCTCATGAGTAGAAGGCCTCTGGTCGTACTTTGGGGCGATGTTGAGGGCCCGTAAGACTGTCGCTTGGAAGTCTTGAAGATCTGCCCTTGTGACTGGTGCCTCTCTAACTTGGCAGTCCCTATGTGTGGCTCGGCTTACTAGAGAATGAGTTCTCCGCCGATGATGCTAAGGGGACTCTCTTCGCCTCCTCGGGGGAGGGGATTTTCTGGTCCTCGATCGGCAGGGGGTCCGGACTCTTGAGGCCCCTGGGTGCTCAGGTTGATGGACTCCCCCAAGGGCTCGCCATCCGTTCAGGCGAGTTCGGAGGTCGACCCCCTTTTGGCGGTCGGTAATCACTTGACGAAGATCCCGCTCGGGAGGGCTTTGAGAAGCCATAGATTCAACTGAAGGATTGGGACCTACAACCTGGTCATGAGGAGGATGTTTCTTCGGACGACTCCGACGGGAGCCCCCCTGGGCAGCCCCCCGAGACCCTGAAGGGGCCTGTTGAGGAGGAGCACATTGAGCTGGAGGAGGGGGAGGAGGAAGAGAAGTAGTTCTTCGGCTGGAGACCGCTGCCTTCCCCTTCTGTTTTGGGTGCATGGCTTGAAACTAGTCTCGCTAATGAAGTTAGGTCAGGTTGCTTCTTCGTTTCCCACAGACGGTGCCAATCTGTTACCGCTAAATCTGGTGTGGGGGCAAACAGATAGAATTTGTGGATTCTTGGAGAAAATAATAAATCAAACCTGTTGACCTTCACTAACTTGTTGACTTGGTCTCTTGCCGCTGCCGTGAACCTTCAAAAAGTGCAAAACACCAGGGTTGATTCCGGCGACGCACCCTCCGATGCTCAAGTCAGTAATCAGGGAAGATTATGAATGAGCGTTAACTAGCAAAAGATTGATTACCTCTTAATGGTGGGGATGGGGGGTATTTATAGCCGCCTTAGGAACCAGTTTCGGGATAAGATCAAATCCCTACTTCCCAGTGGATGGATAGGAGTGATCAGGGCTGTTGATTAGAAACAACCATAAACCCTAATTCTATCCAGCTGGACTAGGTTTCTTACAGGTTGGAACTCGCACCCAGTTAAGGCAGATTCGTTCGTGGGTTATTGGGCTTTGAAGAAAGACCCAGTCCCCATTTCAGACCTGTTTGTAGGTGAAATTACCATTTTATCCCTGAGCTTTAAGATTCGTGCCCGATTTGAACGGTTCCGATTTAACCCTATTTTTAGCCATATCAGTAGTGGAGTAACTTTCTAATATATACACACACAATCCTAACTCACCTTCCATGTGGGACTAAGTCACCACCACCTACCATGAACATCATAGCCTCATAGTAATTAATTCATTCTTTCTATAGGCTCTATACACACAGTACCAAATCTATAGGCCCATCTAATAATGAATTAATTACTAAGCCCACCACGAAGGCCCATCTCATACGGGGTATTACATACACCCCACCTTAAGAACTCAGCGTTCTCGCTAAGCATGAGACCCGCAAGCTGATACAGGATCGCCTTTCTTGTCGATGTGGAGTGGAGTACCCTAATTCTGCTAGCGTACTGCCCCTGGTCATACTACCAGCATACTAACCTAAGCTCCATCTCAAGCATACATCCTACCCACTCTTACCTACAATTGGTGTCAAAAGTCGGCTTTGATACCATTTATTTTGGGGTGGTATGTTGTACTGAAATCTGTCATCGTCCTCAAAGCTGCTTGTAGTTTCTTCCAGAACCTTGAAGTAAACCTTGCATCTCTATCGGATACAATGGATACTAGAACACCATGTAGCTTCACAATCTCCTGAATATATATATATTTCTGCCAGCTTCTCCAAACACCATGTCGTCTTAACCGGTAGAAAATGTGCTGATTTCGTAAGCCGATCCACTATCACCCAAATTGAATCGTTACCCGTGGGACTCTTTGGCAACCCTGTGGCGAAATCCATACTGATGTTCTCCCATTTCCATTCGGGAATCGACAATGGCTGCAATTGTCCTCCTGGCTTCTGATTCTCTGCTTTCACCCTCTGACATGTGAGACATCTAGCAGCAGACTCTGTAATGTCCTGCTTCATTCCTGCCCACCAATAGAATTGCTTTATGTCTCTGTACATTTTAGTGCTCCCTGGGTGAACTGCAAGTAGGGTAGTTTGTTCTTCTTTCATAATTTCTTCTCTTAGGTCGTCCTTCCTTAGCACACATAATCGGTCTCCGAACCATAACACTCCCTCCTTTAATTGAACTCCGGGAGCTTTCCTTCGTTCACTCGCTCCTTTAGTGCTCGAATCTCCTCGTCGCCTTCCTGACTGCTCATCACTCGGTCCTTCAGACTTGGCTGAAGTTCTAACTGAGCTAGAATGGCTCCCAATCCTTCAGTGACAACCTCAATTCCAGCTCTTCCGATCTCTTCTTCTAGCTCTTTCCTTGGAGCTACTAGAATGGAAATGCTCATCTTCTGGCTAAGTTCATCTGCCATTACATTAGCTTTCCCTGGATGGTACCGGATTTCTGTCCTGATGTCTTCCAACACTTCCAACCACCTTTTCTGCCTCAGATTCAGGTCCTTCTGCTGGTATATATGCTTCAAACTCTTGTGATCCGTATATAACTCCACCTTAGTCCCGTAGATATAGTGCCGCCATATCTTCAAGGCAAAGATGATAGCAGCTAGTCATGAGTCGGATAGTTCTTCTCATGTGGTCGGAGTTGTCTTGAACCGTAGGCAATCACCCTTCCTTCTAGCATCAGAACACAGCCGAATCCCAAGTACGAAGCATCACTGTAAATCTCGTATCCCTTATCAGGCTGAGGCAACACCAAAATCGGTGCTATAATCAGTTAGTTCTTCAGCTCCTGAAAACTTGCTTCACACTTTTCGGTCCATTCAAATTTCTTGTCCTTCCATTTTAGGGCCATGAGTGGTACTGCAATCTTGGCATAATCTTGAATAAACTTCCTGTAGTACCCGGTCAAGCCCAAAAAGATCCTAATCTCCTTCACCGTATTTGGTTGAGGCCAATCCTTTACTGACTCAATCTTCTGTGGATCAATGGCCACTCCTTCCTTAGAATGGATATGGACAAGAAAAGCAAACTCCGACTTCCAAAACTCGCACTTGGATAGCTTGGCATACAACTGAAGCTCCTGAAGTTTCCACAAAACTACTGTCAGGTGCCTCGCATGATCCTCCTCCGTCTTTGAATACACCAGAATATCATCAATGAAGAATACCACGAACGAGTCGATGAATGGCCGTAGAATTCGGTTCATTAAGTCCATGAAGAATGCTAGAGCGTTGGTCACTCCAAACGGCTTAACAAGAATTCATAGTGTTCATGTCTGGTCCTGAAAGCTGTCTTGGGTATGTCCTCCTTCCTTACACGGACCTGATGGTAACCTAACCTACTGCTCCCTGTAGTTGATCGAACAAGTCATCGATTCTGGGAATTGGATACTTATTTTGGATTGTGACTTTGTTCAACTCCTGGTAGTCGATGTCCCTGTAGTTGATCGAAAAATTTCTTGATGTCCCGTCATTCCTCTTAACCAGCAATACTGGTGCTCCCCAAGGTGATGCACTGGGCCTGATAAACCCTTTCTGCAAAAGCTCTTCGATATGCTTCTTAATTTCATTCTGCTTCACTGGTGCCATGCGATATGGGGTTTTCGACACTGGTGCACTTCCTGGCAGAATGATAATGCTGAACTCCACGTCTCTGGGTGGGGGTAGTTCCGACAACTCCTCCAAAAATACGAGAAGGAAATCTCGTACAATGGGTATCCCTTTTACTTCCTTCGGTACTTTACTTCCAGTTGCAACCGCCCATTTCTTCTCACTCGCCTTCTTCCCTTGAAACACGATCTCTGGTTTCTCGGGCACGGCTATGATCACCTTCTTCTCCTTACAGTCAATGTGAACCTTGTGCTTGGACATTTTGTTGAATTCTCGCCTCGACATCGAGGTCACTGCCATTGGCTCCTCTGCTTTCTTCCTCGACTCTTGCATTGCGAGCTCGCCTCTATCGACACCGACTGCATGCTTGCCTCCTAGACATCAGGCAGTAGATTTTCCTCCTCAGCATCCAACTTGCACCAAAATAGTTAGTAAAAGTGAAACGCCCCTACCCCAAGCTCATACAATTTTATACAATTTATTAGACAAATTATTTATAGTATAGTACAACTGCCCCACCACAGGCTGCCTCTCAAAAGGTTGTTAACCAGATTGCTGATTCTTGAACATAGGCTATATTATTTATATTTAATTAATCTATTGTATTTTTCGATGTGGGACAATCCCACACTCAATCTCTCTCTCTCTCTCTCTCTCTCTCTCTCTCTCTCTCTCTCTCTCTCTCTCTCTCTCCACGAGTAAGTACAGTTGAAACCCCCAAGGGGGCTCCACTGTGCCATGTCATCAGATAGCAGCACCTCACTGTGTCTTTTCCTGAATCCGGGTGGCCCCCACATGGTGACATCATCATGACGTCACTGCAAACACAACAACCATTCTGCTATTTCTCAAGCCGTGGGCCACCAACTTCAATATTATTTTCATATAACCCCTCCTATAGGAATTCTATAGGATAACCTTTTCAATTAATTATTATTATTATTATTATTATTATCATTATTATTATTATTATTATTATTATTATTATTATTATTATTATTATTATTATTATATATATATATATATATATATATATATATATATATATATATATATATATATATATATATATATATATATATATATATATATATATATATGGTAGCGATCCGGTGAGAACCGTTCTCACGATAAGCTTCGTGAGAACTCTATGCCTATCCATCCTATGGATAATCCGAACCGTTCACATTGTTTAACACAACTAAATTAGTCTAGAAATATAAAATCAAATCATTTGATATTCATTTTTCCATACATCATGTCACTATAAAAAAAATAATTTTTCAGCCACACAATTTGTAACACTTCAATGCATGGGCAAACGAATCTCAAATGACTTGATTTCTCATACATAGACTAATTGAGTCGTGTAGATCAAAATGAACGGTTCAGATCTTTCAACAAATGTCCCAAACAAAAGTTCTCACGTGGTTCTCACCAAAAGAGTTCTCACTCGATCATTTTCCTATATATATATGAAAATTTTCCATTGAACAATCCGTGAGCACTCGCCCTTCTAGCCATCGTATGGATGATCCAAACCGTCCACATTGATCTATACGTTTAAATTAGTCTAAATATGTAAAATCAAGTCATTTAAAATTCATTTCCTCATTCATTGAAGTGTTACAAAAATTGTATGGCCGAATATCGTTCTTTTTATAATGACATGATGGATGGGTAAATGAATTTCAAATGAATTGATTTTATATATTTAGACTAATTTAAACGTGTAGATCAATGTGAACGGTTTGAATCATCCATGCAATGGCCGGAAGGGCAAGTGCTCACGGAGTGCTCACGAAAGTAGTGCTTAACCGAAGGGCCCCCTATATATATATATATATATATATATATATATATATATATATATATATATATATATATATATATATATATATATATATTATACTATTGAAATTACAGGATGTTACAAAAAGAATAATCACACTAGGGTAGGTCAAACATAGGAAAAATCATAAACATAAGTTGCAAAAGTGCAACAATATGATTTACGACCATCCAACATCCGCACTACAACCGACTCTACCGGGACATCCAAGTCTAATTTCCTGATGTGTTAGACTACAATTTGAAGTAAGCTCTAATACCAACTTCTGTAACGCCCCGGGCCCCGCTCAAATAAATTCTAACTACTGCCCACCACAGGCTGCCTCTGAAAAGATATCATGACTAGTTGGTGCCTCTTGATCATAGGCTTCCTAATATATACACACAATCCTAACTCGCCTTGCATGTGGGACTAAGTCACCACCACCTACCATGAACACCATGACCTCATAGTAATTAATTCATTCTTTCTATAGGCTCTATACACACACTACCAAATCTATATGCCAATCTAACAATGAATTAATTACTAAGCCCACCAAGAAGGCACATCTCATACAAGGTATTACATACACCCCACCTTAAGAACTCAGCGTTCTCGCTGAGTCTGGGACCTGCAAGCTGATACAGGATCGTCTTTCTAGCCGATGTGGAGTGGAGAACTCTTAGCCACAATCAATTTGTAATGCTCTGGGCCCTGCTCAAACAAATTCTAATAACTGCCCACCACAGGCTATCTCTCTAAAAGTGTTATGACTAGTTGGTGCCTCTTGATCATATGCTTCCTAATATATACATACACAATCCTAACTCACCTTCCATGTGGGACTACGTCACCACCACCTACCATGAACACCATGGCCTCATAGTAATTAATTCATTCTTTCTATAGGCTCTATACACACATTACCAAATCTGTATGCCCATCTAACAATGAATTAATTACTAAGCCCACTATGAAGGCCCATCTCATACGGAGTATTACAACTCTCGTCCCCGCCGCTGCCTTGGTCGCCATTGCCATCCCCTTTCCCTCTCTCGTTCGCTCTCGTTCACTTCTCTCTCACTCTCGCCGTCTCCTCATCGTCGACAACTTCCGACCGCATCGTAAGATGTATAAAAATCAAATCTTCTCTAGAGCTTTAATCATTTGTCATTTGTAAAATATAAATGTTATAATAGATTATTGATTTTGGATTTTAGGGTTGTAATAATTGATTATTGATTTTAGTGGATTTTAGCACGGTAATAATAGATTTTGGATTTTAGGGTTTATTAGATTATTGATTTTAGGGTTGTATGAATAAAGTTACTTGTATTGAAATTTATTTATTTTAGAGTTAATTTTGTTGAGATTTATTTGTTTTAGGGTAAAATGTTTTGAAGTTTATAATTAGGGTTTGTGGAATTGTGAGAAATTTTTTTTAGGAGATAAGAATAATTAGGGTTTGTTAGAGCATCTGTAGTCGTTGAAGTGAAAAATATGCATATATGGATAAATAGAAATAGGAATCGAAGTTTTGCTGGAAGCTATTTTTGAAGCGACGGCACATGAAGTGCCGTCGGAGGAATAAAAAACAAAAAAATTAAAGCGGAAGGGAGGGACGGCACTCTAAGTGCCGTCCGACACATACGAAAAAATTCGTCCTCAGAATGCAAATAAAAAATTACAAAAAAATATAAAAAATTACAAAAACATTTCAGAAATTACGAAAAAATTACAAAAACATTTCGGAATTTACAAAAATATTTCAGAAATTGCAAAAACAAATAAAAAATTTGCAAAAAAACCCCGGACGGCACTTCATGTGCCGTCCGCATAATTGGAAAATTTCGTAAATAAAAAATTACAAAAACATTTCAGAAATTACGAAAAAATTACAAAAAATTACAAAAACATTTCAGAAATTGCAAAAAAAATTTAAAAATTGCAAAAACATTTCCAAAAATTGCAAAAAAAAAATTGAAAATTACAAAAACCTCCGGACGGCACTTCATGTGCCGTCCGAGGAATTTGGGCTGGATTTTTTTTTTCTTCAAAGGACGGCACTTCATGTGCCGTCCGATGGGATTTGGGGGGTATTTTAATTGGAAAAAAAAATCAAGGGACGGCACTTCAAGTGCCGTCCGACGGAAAAAAAATTTATTTTTTGGGTGGGACGGCACTCGAAGTGTCGTCGCTCAAATATGGATAATTCTCAAAACGATTCTCATTTATGGTACACGACTGTAGCGAATTATCGATAAAATGGATATTTGGCAAACGAGTACAACACGTTTCTCAGCCAAATATCCATTTTATCGATATTTGGCAAACGACTACAGATGCTCTTATGTGGAGTCATATATGTGAGAATGTGAAAGATCAATAATTTGTTTCTATTTCTGATGTCCTCCCTTGTTTTGTTTGGTGAGGATTGGCTAAAGTCTATAATTAAAGATGGTAATTATGTTTAACATCTTTCTTTGATTCTATCATTCTTTGTAACATGCACTGTTATTATTGATAGGTTTGCGTATTGTGGTTATGCGATATGGTTGTCTAAGATTGTGGGAAGCCACTGCCTTTGCTAGTCCGGTTGCTTTCGTCCTTTGACTAAGTTTGGAATTTGGTAGTAGATAAGAAGTGGTAGTAGATAAGAGGGTTAATGTGCGGTTGGTAGCCGATCATAGGGCTGTGGTATTTGGATAATTGTGTTACTGTAGACAACCTCATTTTGTGGAAAGAGATACTTGGTTAGTATAGTATTGCATTGAGAATCTTATTTCTCCATATATATTTGAGCTGGATAGAACTGGGTTGTACCGGCGGAAACTAATGTTGAAGTTCTAGTAGTGTGTGCCAAGTGTGCAGATCTTACTAGGAGCTAGGGTTGGGGACAGCAAGGGGTGTTCAGAACTTGAGGGAGACGCCGGCGACGGAGAGGTGGTGTCCGGGAGTGGCAGGCGGCAGGGTGCGGTGGAGTTGGGTTCGGGAAGGGAGAGTTCGGGTTGCTGTGGAGTTTTGGGATTGAGTTGGCTGATGGGTTTTGGAGAGGATGAGGGTGAGAAGATGGAGATGGGTTAGATGGTGGGGTTGCCGACTTGCTGCAGTTGTTGTGTTTCCTGCCGCACTTGCTGTTGTTGGAGTAGGGATTGGGTTTTGGATATGGGTTAATGAAGATGCCAGACAGGGTTAGGGAGGAACAAGAAAGATTAGGAATTTTTGATTAAGTGAATTTGGGATTAGGGAATAATGTTTGACTCTGATTTCATGTTAAGGTTGACAGGAGAGATTGAGAAAAAGGTTATTGAATTGATTATAACTGTGTACAAAATAAATAAATATATATATATATATATATATATATATATATATATATATATATAGATTTCATGTTAAGGTTGACAGGGGAGATTGAGAAAAAGGTTATTGAAAACTGTGTACAAAATAACCTTTTTCTCAATCTCCCCTGTCAACCTTAACATGAAATCTATCCTGTCAACCTTAACATGAAATCTATATATATATAGATATATATATATATATATATATATAAGAGAAATAAGAATTAAACTAATATATATTCTGATATGGGACTAAATAAAACTGAATAATATAACATCTAATATAATATTTAGAGAAATGTTACACTTACATTGTTTCTTACCCCAAAAATACATGGGGTTTGTCTTTTAGTGATCATTGGGTCCATCCCTCACTAAAAGACAAATGGAAAAGGTCCAATCACCACTAACAGACAAACCCCATATATGTTTGGGGTAAAAAACAATGTAAGAGCATCCACAGTGGTGTTTCTCATTTGCTATAATATGGCATCTACAGTAATAGCAAATAGAGAGCGATGCTGCAGTGGTCATTTGCTATATCTTTCTCATTTACACGAGAGACGGGATATGATATCCCGTCTCTCTTTTTTTATTTTAAAAAAAGCGTGAGACTGTATATGATGTACCGTTTGTTAATTTTTTTTTATAATTAAATGAGAGACGGGGTATCATTCCCCGTCTCTTTATTTAAAATTATCTAGGAAGACTTGGAAGGGTATCTTTCTCATTTGTTATAGGAAGACTTGGAAGGGTATTTTAGTAAACTTAAAATTATCCAGGAAAAAAGAAAAAAAAATTAAAATCCTCCCAAACGGGACATCATATCCCGTTTGAGCCAAACGGGACATGATGTCCCGTCTGAGGAGGGGGGGCGTTTAAAAAAAAAATTAGAAAAAAAAAGGTGAGAGACGGGGAAACATATCCCGTTTGACCCCGGTGTGTAATAAAAAATAATAAAAATTGACAGACGGTATATGATATACCATCTGTTCATAAAAAAAAAATATTAAAATTTCTCAGACGGGGAATCATTCCCCGTCCTCTATAATATGAGAATTCTCAAATCGTTTCTCATATTTGAGAAACAGAATAGCTCCGTTTGCTAAAAAATGGGAATATGAGAAACCATTGCAGCTCTTCTTTTCTCAAAAAATGGCAAAATGAGAAATTTAGAAAACCACTGTGGATGCTCTAAGTGTAGCATTTCTCTAATATTTAATTATAAGAAAATGAAAGAGTATATCAAGCAAGAATTGAATATGATTTCTCTTTTCTCGAGGAGTTGTTTTAACTTGTTCACTAGTATAATGCACGTGCGATGCACGTATATAAAAAATTTAGTCATTAAATTAAATGAATTTGTATATCGTATAAGAAAAGAAATAGTAAAACATTTAACTTGGAAAATAGCAGGCTTCAATAATAGAATATAAGTGTGAACGATTATATAATCAAACTTCAATAATACATTATACGATATACAAAATTCAAAATGCATTGAAAAGTGCATAGAAGAGTATGTAGTACCAACCATAACAAAACTACAATTGAGCATTCTAATTGAATAACACTTCTTTGTGGACAACATTTCTTGTGTATGTTCCATCTTATTCCTTAACATTGAAACCAAGGCTATCCATGTCCAGCATAAGAGCATAGTCTACCTGGAAATATAGGGAACCTTAAATCAGAAACTGAATTAGAGTGCTGTACTATTGCTTTTGTTTCTTCCCCATGATCCTTGTTCATGTGGGACTGTAAAATTTATCAAAATTAGAAACAAATGCCTGTATAATAAGAGCAACATAAGGTATAATAGATCATGATCATACTGCAATTGGAACTGAAAACGGAGAAATCATATCAACTTTTGCGGCCTTGTACTCTTCAGCCTCAAACACTACAAAAAAAAACACGTGCCTACGTTTATGCATTCTGAACTTCATCCAAACTCTATTCTTCAATCCTTAAGCAAATTGTATGTGGATGTCGAAACTCTGCATATGCTCTGCAGCAAAAAAAGGAAAGAATAACATGCATTCTAAAATATCAAGAAATATTGTAATATCACATACCAAAACAACATCAGCTTCACAATACAAAACATATACAACAATATCAATAAAGTATCCACCAAGAAAACATGTTGAATTCTAAAAATATACAAGCTGATCATGGGCATTGTTCAAAATTGCTTGCTCCCGTGGAATGCCAACAGTGAGGGGATTTGTGCTTACTCTTCATCAGCAAGCACCATTGGCTTCATCAGCATTACTATCCCGATTTTCATCAACATGGTTTAAATCGTTTGTTCATTCACTGATATGTAAGATAACTCCTGTCAAAAAATACACATGAAATCATTAACTGAAAGTCAACTACAAAGTAGTTCAACAATATCATGAATAGAATTAGTCATAGGCTCAGAAGACACATGTATATCAGAATTGTTCAAATTAAGCATTCTAAAATATCATGCATTCTAAAATATCAAGAAATATTGTAATATCACATACCAAAACAACATCAGCTTCACAATACAAAACATATACAACAATATCAATAATGTATCCACCAAGAAAACATGTTGAATTCTAAAAATATACAAGCTGATCATGGGCATTGTTCAAAATTGCTTGCTCCCGTGGAATGCCAACAGTGAGGGGATTTGTGCTTACTCTTCATCAGCAAGCACCATTGGCTTCATCAGCATTACTATCCCGATTTTCATCAACTTGGTTTAAATCGTATATTAGAAATAATGATATCAAATTCCTGGCATCATGTCCGTTGTAGATGGTTAAATGTGAATTAGAAGAGAAGAACCATCTTGAGAGATCTTAAACAACAATATAAGTTTTTTTGTGAAAAACAATAGATAAGTTGCTTAATTTCTACTTTCTTGTACTACCTATGCTTAATTGTTCTAACATAAATTAATTAAGTTCCTGTTTCGTAGGTTAAGAAAAAATTGAATATAAACTTCTAAGAGATGTCTAGAAAAACTGTTAGGATCGCTATAGAAAGAGTATGAAACTTACAGCCAGAAAATAAAACATTGATTTTATTAGGTAAAGGAATTCAGGGATCTTAAGTTAAATGGCACTGAAAGTTTATATATGTGAAGCATCTTACCTTCAAAAAAGTTCCGAACATATGTATCCACATGCTTCTAGTTAAGTTACAATGCCTTGGTATCAAAATAGTGATCTAGTCTTGTAACTAATCCCCGTCTCATAAATTCTTGTTTTATGTTTAACAGTTAGCAGGACTCTTTAAAGAGGTTGTAGCAACAGATGCAAGCCAGGAACAACTTGCCTATGCAACCAAACTGCCCAACATACACTACCATCACTGCACATCTGATGTCCCCATCGAAGACATTGAGCTCCATGTAGCAAAAAGTAGCACAGTCGATTTAGTGATAGTAGCTCAAGCTCTCCATTGGTTCGACTTCCCAGTATTTTACAATCGTGTTAATTTTGTCTATTTTGGATCTGTATAGTGTTGAATGAATAGTATTTTTCATGTAATCCAACTCCTAATGACTATTCAGGTTAGCTCGAAAATAGTATGTGACTCAAACATATCGTAATGCACAATTTATGATCATACAGGAAGATCATGATCATACTACACAATTTATGATCAGGATTTTGATTTCTTGAGAAATACTTCTTTTAACTTGCTTCAGGGCAGCAGAATGCGCAACACAAAAACTGTAAGTATCACAACACCCTTTTTATTGCTTTTTTTGGTCTCCTCACTAAAGTATGTTTCTTACTTTGTAGTCTTAACTTCATTTTCCTTTGAAATCAACTAAATGCAGGAATATGTTTCATGCCAATCTTGTGGTCGAACACTCTTCGATCTTCAAGAAATAAGCGCTCAGATAAGAGAACAAACTTCTCATCTGCCTGGTGTTTCTGTAAGTCCTTATTCCATCAGTTGAATTTGATGTTAGAAGGTTGGGTGTTACATACAATCTAAATTATATATGTAATCTCTATGCCAGATTGCTATCATGGGATGTATAGTGAATGGGCCAGGTGAAATGGCGGATGCGGATTTTGGTTATGTTGGTGGTGCACCAGGAAAAATTGACCTTTATGTAGGCAAGGTGGGTCATTAGGCTAACCTGCAGATGTTATTAGGCTACTATTAAGCTAACTTGCAGATTTTATTAGGCTACTATTAAGCTAACCTGCAGATGTTATTAGGCTATGTTATTAGACTCAAACATAGGAGCTAAATATTTTCAAGCTAAATGTTTGAGCCTAATGAGTACAGGAAGATCATGATCATACTGCACAATTGAAATAGTAAGATATTTTCGAGCTAAAATAGTAAGATATAAATCAAATCCCAACCAAGTTCCATTTGGCAAGTCAAGTGATACTTCATGTGATCCTTTATTAGGTGTTCTGCTGTTGAACATGCACCAAGACTATTAAGACAAAGTGAAGACCTTGATGAAGCCCATAAACAAAAAAAAAGAAAAAAAAAAGCAATATAGCTAGCTCATTACCCTAACAAAAATGATAATCCTACGATATTTAACAGAAAGAGAAATATAATGTTAATATCAGAAGGTGATGCTAACTGGGGGAAAAAGGTCCTCACCCTTTTAGCCGTATCTTTTTTATCACTAAGTACATACCTATATCAAAAAGAGGAGAGTACAATTAGTACAACAATCTTGATCAATAATTCTAGTATGCTTAAAACGGCTCAAAGGCTATATAGCACGTGCAAAGAATGTCATTTGTTTTATCTCAATACATAATACATCCGGTGAACGTGCAACGAATGTGATTAGTCACACTCAAACTGCAGGTTTATAAGAAATTTTGGAAGTCATGCACTCATGCTAACTGTGACATGCTGATCTCTTTCAAAAAATTTCATGATTTGATAACATTGAACTTGCAAGTATTTGAGAACAGAAAGAACAATGACGACCATCAAGTAGGACACAGTGATGATGCAATATGTTAAGTCTGTAAGATACATCCTCAAGAAGCTGTAATGGATGACACAAATAGTATATAGACATTCTCACATGATCAAAAGGGGAAAAGAGGTGGGTTTTTTTTATTTACTTTGGAAGCGATAAAATAAGTTGACTATTATTTTTTTAATACGAACATTTAGATATAAGACCTTACCTTCGCTAAGGATAACTGAAGTTGTATTTGTTGGGAGCATGATTTGTCTAGTTTGCCTTCTTATATCACTCAATCCACCCCGAGGCGCAACTGCCGTCGAATTATGTCTGCCATGATGAACTGTTGAAAGGTGCATATTAATTAGAACATCATTAACAATGATTTTAATTATAAAATAATTGTAGTTTCGGGAGGATACCTTCTCGATTTTCAGATACTACATGATATGGTGATGCAGATCTTGCTTGTCTCTTAATATCACTCAAACGGGCATTTATTAGCATCTTCTCAATGGGGATTTTCTATTAGAAACAAATAGTGAGAGTTGATTCTTAAAACCCCTAAGCAGAAGCATATGTATACACAAAACCCTTTATAAAAAATTGACTAACCTGAATCGATTAAAACCCCAAACCTCAAATTAAAACGAAAAAATCCAAAAATCTTACCATGTTGAATGTTGAGAATCTATGACAGGGTGGAACCGAACTTCCGGTCCTCCAGTTATCTCCACGGCCACAACTCCAGCAAGTTGAAACAATCAATCAATCAAACTTTTAATCAACCACTCTGTTATTAAAATCCAATTATTTAGAAAAATAAGCAGATCCTATTTCGTAACAAACATTTTAGGAGATACACACAGATCTGAAACTCGATCCAATCAATCAATCATTTAATCAACCACTATGTTATTAAAATCTAATTATTCAAAAAAATAAGCAGATCCTATTTCGTAACAAACATTTTAGGAGATACACACAGATCTCAAACTCGATCCATAACCTGTTAGAAATCGCCATAAGATAAGATCGGAAACTGCTCCTTGATCGGCTCCAAAAGCCTAACAGCTATATCAAGCCCGTTGTTCGCGCCATGAGCCAACTCGGTCTTGTGCCTCATCGTCCCGAACGGACCTCCCGTCTTGGACGTCACATCGAACGTTCCAGCCGAATGCCACCTAAATCAAGAAAATCATCCACATTCGCTTCAAAAATATCATAAAAAATCGCAGCAACTTTTTAAAAAAAAGGAGCAAAATAAAAAATTGCAGCAACTAAAAAAAGGAGCAAAAATTGAGATCGTATGCCAATCGGAGCATGAGCGGAGCGCACTTCTTTTCGGCGATGAATCCACGGATCTGCTTCTTGCATTCGTCGACAGCTTTCAAGTACTCTTCGCTGACATTAGGGTACAACTTTCCCATGGCGATCGGTTGAGATTTGAGCAATATTCCTTATTCTAGTGAGGAGGGTTTGAGGACGGATCGGGAGTAAGAGGAATCGATGGGGGATGAGGAGAGAGAGAGGCAGTGGGGATTTTGAGAGAGAGGGAGAGGAATCGACGGAAGGGGAGATTTTTTTTTTTTTTTTTTTTTTTTTTTTTTTGAGAGAGAGAGAGAGAGTTTGATTTAAGTGAAAATTACGTTTGTGACCTCTGTTTGTGTAGGGTTGAGGGGTAAAATTTGACAAAATTAATCCTACATTTTTTTAAAGCACATTATGTTTATGAGGGCATGATAGTAAAAAGCGGCCAAAATGGAGCTTTGCTTAATAATAGTATAGATTTAAGTTCAGAGCCCACATATATCTTTCTATCAAGCAAGTAGTCAGGTCAGGATCCCAAAATTGCATTAAGTAACCTTAATTTCAGTTTGAATTTTTGGTATATTTGATTGTGACCTGACTAAAATTGTTTGTATAGGAAATAATGTTATATTGTGATGTGCAATACAACAGTATATTGACTAACCATTTGCCAGTACAAGTTTGGCTTTTTATGGAATCCTGTTCGAATCATAGATGGTTAAAAGTTAAAACTAGTTTTTCAAGGAATGGTTATAGTCTTTAGCTCCCAGTCTTAAGTTTCTAATTTACAATAGTGAAGAGTAAGAGAAGAAAAAAATATATAATGAAGTAGCAGATTTGAGAAGGTTCAGTATTTAACTCTACAGACTGAACACTCAAGGTGTAAGGTCTATAACATTTGTCACCTATGACAAATCCGGACCGCTTGAGTTATACTTAAGTAGTTCAATATTTGAGTTAAAGAGTTAATGAAGTAGCAGATTTGAGAAGGTTCAGTATTTAACTCTACAGACTGAACACTCAAGGTGAAAGGCCTATAACATTTGTCACCTATGACAAATCCGGACCGCTTGAGTTATACTAAAGTAGTTCAATATATATAGACTAGACAACATCCAACAACATAGCGTTTGAGTTACATAGTTGAATAAGAGATCTGCTCTTCATATTAATAGTTCATAGTCCATTCAAGTAAATAGAAACTTTATCGTCCATACTAAAGTAGTAAGAGTTACCAGTGTAAAAAATATAGATTAACTATCTGAGAAGTTTCAGGATAGAAGATATGTAACAAAACATGAGAAACTTGTTAGGGGAGTCTATTTCATACCCAAGCAAGCTAATGAAGTTTCAGTTTCCACTTTCCAATACAACTAGTAAAAGTGTTTGTGTTGCATAGTATGTCACTCATACATATCTACTATTTGATGCAGAGCTGCAACCAAAGCATCGAATTTGCTCCTCCTATTGGACTCATTAAAATGTATAATTCCGGAGGAGCGACCAAAGCTATAGAATTTTCCAAAGATGAGAACGACCATGTAATCATTAAGGGGAGAAGATCTTGGTCTCTTTGGTGCATACTCAAGCAAATTAAGAACATAAAATTTTTTGATATACAAAGAACCTAAAATTTGTACAGTAAACTCAATAGGAAGTGGAGTTCAAATTTAATGACAACTTCTTGACATTAACGATTCCTCTTGGACGCATATCTTGGGGGTTAATTAGATGTATACCTTTAGAGTCCTGATTTGTGAAGGAAAAGGCATCGGATCAATATGTTGTAGCTGTTAGGTTTTGTGAGAAATTAACAATTGGAAAATTAGGGTTTATCTCTAGATCTAAGTTGCTTGAGATATTCACCCTAGGTATCAAGATTGGAATACCTAGACTGCTATCACAAGCCAGTATTTATTCCCAAATACTGGTTTGGGTATCGGATATGAGCCCACAAACCCGCGTTCCAATATCTAATCAATTGTACGTTCATTACACGTGTTACACATATGCACGTGCTATATTTATATAGAGAGAATATACCAATATATCCAACAGTAGCTACAGTATCATTGTGAAATCAATAGATCACAAATTGTGACAAGATTTAACTTGAGATTTTCTTCTGGCATTTGATATAGTGTTCGATTGTCTACCAAAATATACGTTCTTTAGTTTCTATGAGGTTGTGTACCCTTCTTAATAATAATAGACTTCATTTGCATGTATGTTTTTTCGCACTGAGTTGGACTACAAATATGTTGTTAACTTTCACACAAAAAAAACCTCTTAATTTTCACATTTGGAAATTCATCCCCTCGCTTGCAAAACTTACCACTAAAATCTCCCAAGGACCTCCTTAGTTTTCACCTTTGGCAATTCATCCCCTCACTTGTAAAACTGACCGCCAAGAGCATTTACAGTTGTGATTGTTAAAAAATAACAAAATGTATATTATACCTATGGCAATCGGACGTTTGCTGCAGTGCTATATAATATAGCACCCCAAAAAGAATGATCCGACGAAACTTAGAGTTCCGTCCAGCGAAAAAATAAATCTAGACATTTTTTAATAATTAATTTGAATATTTTAATTATTTTAATAATTAAAAAAAGTAAAAAAAAAATTGGGACAGATTTCAATGATCCGTCCAAGGCCAATAGTGAATTTTTTTTTTGTTGGGACGGAACTAAAAATTATTATTATAATAAAAAATAATTTTTTATTTGGCACCGAAGTTAAAGATCCGTCCGATAAAATTAAAAAAAAAAAAAATTATTTGGGACGGATCTTTATCCGTCCGCTATAATATGCATATTCCCATATCTGCTCTCATATATAGCATTGTTCGGTAGCGATTTTGCCAAAATATGAAAAAATAACAAACGACTGCAGAGTTGAAAAAGCCATCATATCTCTACTATTTTAATGGGAGAGTTGGAGTTGTAAAAACAAACAAACCCTAATTTTGTAACTGAGCAAACCCGTACAATATACGGCCAAACTAAATCCACCAAACATACCCGTGTGATGCACGTGCAACCCCTAAAAAAGGAATATTTTAGCAAATGCCCTCATTTAAAATGTGAAAACTAGCATATACCCCCACTATTTTTAAAAACTAAGAAATATTCCTATCTCTAATATTATAATGGGATAAGACTTTAGTGTCATTTGTAAATATTTTGTCAATCTACCAATCCGTGCAATACACGTGCATACTATTACCGAGGTTCTAAGTTCAAATCTAAATTATGTCTAAATTTTTATTTTAAAAAATTATATTTATTCATACGTGCAAAGTAAATTACTGGTGAATAAAATGAAAAAATGGCAAACGGACTGTGGATTCTCACAATCACCGCTAAAGTACCCTAAGGATTCTATGGCAAATACCTTTTTTGCCCTCATGAATTTTCTTGCCAAAAGTATGTCCCAACATATTTTTTCGAAGAGGTTTTAGCAAAATAATTCTTTAGAGCATCCACAGTCGTTTTTCTCATTTGGTATAATATGGCAGCTACAGTAATAGCAAATACCCACGTTCACTGCAGTCGTCGTTTGCTATAATTTTTCTATTTTTTAGAGAGACGGGGTATCATACCCCGTCCGATCGTTTCAAATATTTTTAAAAAAATTAATTACTTAAACTATATTAATTAACTAAATTAAATAATATAAAAATTACTAAACCTAATTAATATACTAACTAAACTTACTTTATACTAAAACTACTCCTAATTAATACCCTGCCACATTAAATGAGCATTAAATGCTCCAAATTTTGATCCTAAATTTCCGGACGGGGTATCATACCCCGTCCCACATTTTTTGTTTTTTTTTTTTTTTTTTTTTTTTCCTATCGCTCAATCCTGAGCGTTGATTTCATTAAAAAAAAAAAAAAAAAAAAAAAAAAAAAAAACACAAAGGGAGAGACGGGGTTTGATACCCCGTCCGGGGTATCATTCCCCGTCCTACCAATTCTTAAAAAAAAAAAATATTAAAAAAAGGTGGGACGCAGTATCATTCTCCGTCCGATAAGATTTAAATAATATTATATAGAAGAGACGGGGTATCATACCCCGTCCTCTATAATTTGAGAAAGCTCATATGGTTTCTCAAATTTGAGAAATAGAAATAGGAGCTTTGCCATATTATCCAAATTTGAGAAACGACTGCAGCATGGTTTTGGGGATCGTTTGCTATAATTTGGATATTTGGAAATTATAGCAAACGACTGTGGATGCTCTTAGGAGTGATTTGAATGGGCAGTAAGTAAGTGGGCTGCTTGAAACTCAAATAAGCTGAAGTGCACTATTTCTTGAGTTGTTGAGCATGGAATGAAGATGAAAGTGGCTTTCCGATCTGACACAACTGTGCCTCTTGTCTCCCAATTTTCAGCTTTTCGAAATTGGAAGAGAATGGGAGGAAGTGGACGGAACTCCACTGTTCATACATACTTTAATCATTCTCTTTACTATTTTTTTTTTTATAACGATGGTAGAATCGTTAGATTCCAGACAAATATATATAAAAGAAGAGAAGTTACAAGGATAATAAACAATTTTACCAGAGGTAAAACCCAAAAAAACAAACAACAATGGTAGAAAGAAGATGACAACAGATGCAACAGAGTATGTTGCCAGGATCAGCAAGAGTACAAAACAAAACAGCAAATAAGACCGCAACAATCCGGTGAATAGGAACAAGCCGAATAAATATGCAAACTCGACCACCTGCAATCACCAGGGAGGAGTACCGTCACAGACGGAAAACCCGAAGGCGGCAAGATGGGGGATCCGGAGGCTGAACCGAGGCCACGCTCCGAGCCTACGCAGCGCCCACAAATCCAAACAAAGAGTAGCTCCGCCACTCCCAACAAAAACAACAGCCAGAGGGCGGTCCAACAAAAGGAAACAAAACGTCAGGCAAAGAACCGAAGACACTCCTGAGCGAGCTCGATAATTAGCTAACTCACAATGGTAGAGTACCCGCTGCTATCTAGGAACAGCGCGGGAACAACCCAACTCAAGAGAACCTGGAGCCGCACACACAGGCCACAACCAAAGAAGGCCATAGAACATAGAAATGGCAAGCCTGCAGCACTCTGGCCCGGAACAGCCCTGTAGACCTAACCCCAGAATACCCACCAAACGCCGAACAAAACCAAAACTCACACCGACAGAACCGAAAACCTGAATAGAGGATGCCACCTCAACCACAACAACATCACAAACAAAACCCACCCCAGCCATAGGACCAAAACCTGATCAACCATGAGCAAGGCAAAGGACCGACAAGAACAAAACAACCAAGGGAACAAAACCCCCAATAACCATCATCGTCGCAACGGCAGCTGCCATCGCTCACCATCGAAGCGATGCGAAAAAAGGGTGGAAAGAAAAGAACATGAGCCTCAGAAAGACCAAGTACCATCCCTAGGATGGTTATAACTCAAAACCGACCAAAGTGGGCCACCTGCCTGAGCCGGCAGACACCTCCCAGACGAGACGCCAGGCCACGATAAAACCCGCATCCATCACACAGATGCCAGAACAATCGCAGGCAAAAGAGCAACACAAATGCAATATGCACAGATAAATAAATACGAGGACTGAGCCTCTACCTTGGATAACCTAGGGGCCGAACCATGTAACAAAAATAAAGAGTGCAGTAAGAAACAGTAACCGAGAACAAACCAAAGGCCATAATTACAAAGTATAAACTGCCGCAGCAGCAAAAGAAGCAGAAACACAAGGACTAGTACGAGTCCCCAATGCAAAAACTAAGCTAAAAACAGAACAAAAGAGAGACATAGTGCCATCCTAGGCGCTGAGGCAACTAGGCCCAAAATACGAACAAAAGAACTCCTAAGATGGAGTAGAGGAGGGGAGCCTGCACTTCAAATCTGTAAAGAAAAGAGGACATAGGAAGTCTGTTAGAACGGGCAAAAATTAAAAAACATTAGATAAATTAGAGCAGAGAAACCGGATCGCATCATCCAGGCGACCTAAGTGCAAATATGCAACTTTATCTTGCGATAAAGTGGAAGCGCAGAATTTGGCGATAAAAATAAAATCATCTATAATAGTATCAATTGAGGTGGAGTCATGTTTGAAAATACGATTGTTCCTTTCCGCCCAAATAACCCAAATGATGGCCGAAATTGAAAGGAAGCAGGATCTACGAAACTCTTTCCTAATCGAATGATACGTCCAGCAAGTAGAGAAAGAGGTGGGGATCGAAGGAGCTTCCCTAGCATGAACAGTAACCAACCAGAAGGGTTGGATAAAGCTGCATCGGAGAAAAAGATGATCTGCATCCTCATGCCCCGAAGAACACAATGAACAAAGTTGACCTAGAACCAAATTCCTTCTGTTAAGGATCTTTATAGTCAGAAGTTTGTTGTTAAGAGCCAGCCAGGTGAGAATTTTGGATTTCAGAGGGGCGCAGTTACTCCATAACGGTTTATCAAGTTGGGAGAGAGTCCCCCCGAAATTAAGAAAATTGTAGAAATATTTAACTGAATATGTACCGAAATTGGTCCAGTGCCAAATGAAAGTATCGGAGGGATGCCAGGTATAATGGTTGAGATTGCTGAAAAGCTCGTTAAGTTCAATCTCCAGCGCAGAAGGCAGAGCACTAATGAACGGTAAGGTCCAGAACTTTTGGTTATTGTGGATAGACACATAATTCGCCACCGTGGCGGCGGGGTTGGATGCCAAATGATAGAGGGATGGGAAGGCCACAGCCAGCTTAATATTACCGAACCATAAATCGTCCTAGAACTTGGTTGTAAAACCATCGAAACAGATGTGGTAAATGCCACATCGGAACGGGCTGGCAGCTTTCCAAACTTCTTTCCAAAAAGAAGAGGCCTTACGAGAAAGATAAGGTGAAAATTCCCAAATCTTACGCTGGGAGAAGCATTTAAGGGTGATGAAATGAGCCCAAGGCAAATCATTTTTAGTCAGGATCCTCCATAACCATTTACCCAGGAGTGCTAGATTTTGGTGCCTGAGATTAAGAACCCTTAAGCCCCCCGCAGCCTTGGAAGTACAGATCCTCTTCTAGCTGCAGAGGTGGGTACCAACTTTGTAATAGTCTAAACCTGACCAGAAGAAATTGCTTCTGATTTGGTCAATCCTCTTGATCACCCAAGCCGGAATGTAAAAGAATGACATCATAAATAAGGGAATAGAAGAAAGGACGGAGTTGACCAGAACAAGTCTGCCTCCTCGAGAAAGGTGCTTTTCGGACCACAGATTAAGTCTCGATTCTACTTTTTCAATCATGGGCGACCAATCAGATTTCTGCAGGTTCCCCTAACGCAATGGAATACCAAGATATTGGATGGGAAAGGCAGTAGATGCACAGTTAAAGTAATTAGCGATTTCCACTTGCCGGTTGGGAGACCCTCCAAGCCATAATATAGAAGATTTTTTAAAGTTAATGGATAACCCGGAGGCGCTTTCAAAAATATATAGAAGTAACTTCAAATTCGGTAAGGTGCTCCCGCTGGGTTTGGCGAAGATGATGGTGTCATCAGCGTATTGGAGGTTCAGCACTCCACGATAACTATGATAACCCCCAAGACCTTCGATGACACCCGCATCCTAAGCGTTGCGGAGTAACTTACTGAACACATCGGTGACAAGCAATAATAAAAGGGATGAAATAGGATCACCCTGGCGAAGGCCACACTTACACTTGAATTTGTGACCTTCCGCCCCATTAATGATAATGGAAGAAGTACCGGTGAACAGGCTGGATTTAATCCAAGCAATCCATTTAGGCCCGAACCCACGATGAAGAAGGATATCGAAAAGAAAATCCCAACTCACGTTGTCATAAGCGTTTTGAAAGTCTAATTTTAACAGAATACCCTCGGATTTGGATTTGTGGCAATCGATAATAACTTCCTAGGCCGAGGCCATGCTATCCAGGATAAAACAATCTTTAATGAAACCTGATTGTACAGGGTTGATCAAGGGCGAGATAATACCGCTGAGGCGGTTGGAAAGAACTTTCATAATGATCTTGAAAGAAGTATTGATGAGGCTAATCGGCCTAAAGTTGCATACCGAGTTGGCTCCCATGACCTTAGGGATGAGAACGATGCGCGCGTAATTAATACGGTCAAAAGAGAAGGACCGTTGGTGAAGGTCAGAGAACATATTGAAAAGATCGTCCTTCAGGTAGTCCCAAAATCTTTGGAAGAAGAACGCTGAGAAACCATCTGGTCCAGGGGCCGAATCACCTTTTATGGTGAACACAGCAAGTCTGATCTCTTCTAAAGAAAAGGGAGCTTCGACAACGGATAGGTCATGAGATTGCAAACCATATAATTGGTGCCAGTCCAGCTGGAACCCTCGATTTTTAGGAGATCGCAACAGATCTTTAAAGAAACGAAGGAAAGTTGCCTGGATATCAGAATCAGAAGTGAATTCATTACCATCGTCAACAATAGAGGTAATGCAGTTACAACGCTGACGATGCGAAGCAAAATTGTGGAAGAAGGCGGAGTTGCCATCACCCTCCTTCAGCCAACGAAACTTCGCTCGTTGGGCCCATTTAATGTGATCTTTGTGGAGAATGGAAGCGAATTCACTCTTACAAGAAACTCGTTCCGAACGAAGGGCTTCCAAGATTGGGCCAAGCTCCTCAAGTCTATCAATCGATGCAATGGAAGAAAGTAAGACATTTTTAAGGAAGTTTGCATTAGCAAACCTCTCTTTATTCCATATTTTGCATCCGTATTTGATAGCGTGAAGCTTGAGAAGCAGCCGACCAAGTCCGGAAGATCCCGTGATAGAGGCTAGACACTCTATAATAAAATTGACGAAGATTTGGTCTTGCAACCAGAATTTTTCAAAGTGAAATTTGAAAGGTCTGGCAAAATTAAAGTTAGAGTTCAAGGAGATCGGCACATGGTCCGGGGACGGATTGGGCATAGCGGAGGCAAGAGAATAGTGGAAAAAGTTGATCCACTCAAAAGAAACAAGAAAATGATCGAGCTTAGCCATAGTCGGCGACGACCTCATACTAGACCAAGTAAATGATCTACCATTAAGAGGTAACTCAGACAGATGAAGAGAACAAATATAATCGTTAAAGCGGGAGGAATCTAAGGAATGCGCCGCAATACTGGATCTTTCAGTGGTGAATCTGGTGACGTTAAAATCGCCACAGAAGAAACAGAATCCTTGAATGAAATTATGACAAGAATAGAATTCGTTCCAAAATTCATTGCGCCTATCCGATGTGAATGGTCCGTAAACCGAGACCACTTGTAACTCCCTATCCCAGTTGTACGTATTTTATAACGTGAATTTTTGTACTTCAATTTTCAGATCAGTTTTATTTTTCTCTTTGGACTCCTTATCTAAAGCCAGAATATTTTTCTGATCAATTTCATAATTTTGTGATTTTTCGATCGGAGTTTAAATACAAATTTTAAGCCCTGATTAATCCTAATCCTAATCCTAATCCTAATCCTAATCCTGTCCAATTCTACGCCTAACTTTTTTATTTTCTCCTACTCTACTCTACCTCCACCACCCTACTAGTCCTAATCCCCCCTTCCGTCAACCCCCTCTTCTGTCTTCTTTTACGTTTTTCTACAACTGTCTCCCTCCCTCCTTAATTATATATGCATGCAGCCAACACTTTTTCTCTCCTTATATATTATATATATATACTAACACACATGCATAACCTCCCATCTCTTTCTCCCTTTTATTTTATACACACACCATGCATGCATACACCTTGCATGCACCATGCTGTCCATCTCCTTTCCTTTCTATATATACACACACACATATCACACCTCACTCTCACCTCTACGTCTCATTCTTCATTTTTCCTTCTTCTCTTCTTTTGCCTTCTTCACACCCAAGAGCTCAAGCAACACCCGAGCTCCACTTTACCTTCCACCTTCGAGCCAACGACTCCATTTCTACGATTCCGTGAATCCCAAAAAACAACCCGACACCACGCCACCTTGTTGTTGTTGTCACTCACCGTTGCTACCGTTGTCCACCCGTTGCCGTCTTGCCGCCATTCTTACCGCCGTTGTGCCGCCGTCCGTTACCGACGTCGTTTCTTCTTTCCGTGATTAATACCACCACCGAAATCGTCACGTTATAAGGCAAGTACCTTGTACACTCTCTTTGTTCTCGTACAATCATTTTCCTTTGACTCGTGGCAAGTAGTCTAGTTATCATCATATTTTATTGTCAAACTCTGTTCTAGTCACTTGTTCCATGCTATATCAACTCAAGAGTGAACCGTTAATACATTTTGAATCGTGTTATCGAATATCGAATATTCAACCTTACTATCTCTAAAAAATTTTGGCCTTACACTAAGAATTCGACCATGTTCCCGATATTGGATTGAAGATTTTCTACATGGAAATCATAGCCCATCGAGTCCCAAATCCAGAACATCTTACGGTTTCTCAATCGGATGTATAGATTGTGAGATATCGCGATTTTAGTACCGTTATATCGTGAATTTCTGAACCTGCACGGGATCACTAACCTGTCTCTTGTACTGAGAATTTGACCATGTTTCCGACACTGGATCGAAAAACTTTCTACATGAAAATTGTAGCCCTTCGAGTCTAGATATCCGAAACATCCTACAGTTTCTCAATCCGATGTATAGATTATGAGATATCGCAGTTTCAGTATTGTGACTCTGAATTTTCAGAATGCGCGCGAAACATCGAAACCAGCGAAGAATGAATTTGTACGCATAGCTACTATCTTTAGAATGTATCGTGTGAATATGCATTGGAACTGAAAGAAAGTCAACTTTCTAGAATCTCTGACGGAATCGAATTTGCTTTTCTGTGACAACGGGAAAGTGGATTTGAATGCAGATATGTCAAGTTGTCTAAAAATTCATCTATACATTTTTGCATATAAATCCGTTACTTTTCATATTTAATGAACTGAGTGTATTATTGTTCTTGTAATAATAACTTGCATAGATATAAGAGGTTGATAGCATGTATTTTATACTACTTGATAATTTATAATAACTACTCTTGATACATGTACCCGTTATATCTCATACCATGATTACTGCCCTTGATATTTTTCTAGATTAATTGTCTTGATTACACCGTTCCACTAGTCGTACCAACTGCATGTTCATAATTAATTATAAAAGAATAACAAGCCGGGGTTATGAGGGTACGACTTAATAGTGGACAATATAGGGGAGTATACTCGGAAGGAGGCCCGTGTTTCCCGAAATAGTGATTCTTGATTATACAATTCTTGATTACATAATTCTCGATTACATGATTCATGATTACATGTCTTGATACTATCACTGGAACACCCGAGTACATAATCCTGTAGAATTCACTACTTAAGTCTAAACGTCACATGATTGATATGCACCGAAATTGTGGTATGGAACACAGGATTACATGCATTAGATAAGTTAACAAAACAGATAAATTTGAGATCTTTACTAAGCATGATTCTTGATTACATGACTCTTGATTACATGACTTTTCATTCTTGATTACATAATTCTTGATTACATGACTCTTGATTACATGACTCTCGATCCCTGAGTACATGATTATCGATTAACTGAGCCTAGGTTATCAATTGCTTATATCTTAAAGTCTAGAATACACTAATTAGAGCATCCACAGTGGTTTTTTATAAATGCCAATTTGCCATTTTTTAGCAAACGAAGGGCTGCAATGATTTCTCATTTTGCCATTTTTTAGGAAGTTTGCTATATTCGTTTCTCATATTTGAGAAACAGAATAGCGATTCTCAAATTATAAAGGACGGGATATCATATACCGTCGTCTCTCGCATTTTAATATATTCTAATAGCTTCAGACGGGATATCATATACTGTCTCCCCCGTTTTTTTTTTATTTAAAAAAACTCCTCAGACGGGAGATCATATCCCGTCCGGGAGATCATATCCCGTCTGAGCGGTTTTTTAATTTGTTTTTTTTATAATAAATGAACGGCCAGGATTGGATGATTAGAAAAAAAAATAAATAAATAAAATAAAATTCACCAGACGGTACATGATGTAGCGTCCGTGAATTAAGGGATTAGTGGAGAATTAATGCTGATTGGATAGGTTTAGGAGTAGTAATTAGGTTTAGGTAGTTAATTAATTAGGTTTAGTTATTATTATATTATTTAATTTAGTTAATTAATATAGTTTAATAGTTAATAAGTAATTAACTTTTTTTAATTTATTTTAAACGATGAGACGGTATATCATATACCGTCGCTCGCTTATTTCTAAAAAATGAGAAACATATATCAAACGACCACTGCAGCGATCGATCTTATTTGCTATTACTGTTGCAGCCATTTTTGGCCAAATGAGAAACACCACTGTGGATGCTCTTACAGTTATTACTTACATGATCATATTGTCCCAGTTCCTTGCTTACTTCCATATTGTATTTGTACTTCTACTTCTTGTTTCTCTCATGTAATATCTTGTTATATTACCCCTTTTACTGCTTGTTGCTACTTGCTGCCCGAAACTTGCTCTAACGGAAACTTTTCTATTTTTCTTTGAGTTAATAATTATACAGGTACTGATGGACCCGACGAGCAGACTCTCTAGACGATCGTTGCTGCTTTATTGCTACTTCATGTTGTTTTTCTTTCAGTCACTATTTTATCTAGTTGTTATAGCGAACTGCTTATCGTACTGTTTTAATTCTGGCACCTTGTACTCCCGGGCATCTTGACCCGATGTTGATGTATTATCCAAATGATGGTTATTCTATTTTCAGCTCATGTGATTATTATATTTGCCTGCGTGAATGTGCTATAAAGACCTTGTTGAGCTTATAATTGTACAGCTTATGGATGATGTATATCATTCGCTGGGCCTCAGTTGCGTGCCTGTATTTCCGTATAGTGGGAAGCGGGGCGTGACAGGTTTTTAGTGGTATCAGAGCCTAGGCTCGAACCATGCTAAGCTCAACAATATACACACCACGTGGATCACATGAATGTTAATAACCAACTTACCATCTGAAGATTTACCACATTCGAATATGCATTTCAGACTATGGTTCATAGAGGCTCTTCGACTTCTACACCCAGGGATGAACTATTGGAGATCGTCGCCATTCTTTAGGAGATGCAACGAATTATGGAGCTACAACAAGAGAAAGATGAACTGGTGAGAGCTAATCTGGATAGGGTATAGGATGTCGCAAAGTCCATTCAATGGGATTTGTTTATGCACCTGCATAAAAGTTACACCGCCATGCTCGATACCCAGGAGCAGATCCGTAGAGGGTGGAATGCCGTTCAGGAGGCATTACATCTCCTTACTGTCGCACAGTCTACAGGTGGACCGATACGGAGGCCAGTTCAGACCCTGACCACTAGAGCATCACCTTACTTGTCGGCGACTCCGAAGAAGGACCAGAAGTGCTATTATTGTCGTCTAGTTGGACACATATGCAAGAACTGCTGGAAAGCCAACAACCTGTGTCTTGCATGCGGAGCGAATGATCACAAGGTTCGGGATTGCCCGAAGAGAAAGAGTGTCACACCAATAGGAGGATCAAATCCCAGTGGAGGACATACTAGAGAGTGTAATCAGGCTCATAACTTGATTATAGAGGAGGCAGAGACCACCAAAGAAACAGTTGCTGGTATATTTTGATCTAGTCATACTTCAGTTCCTGCGTCGTTTGTTACCTTCTGTACATTGCATTCATTCTCATCGATCAATCCATTATTGAGTATCATACTAGTTATTTCTTTCTATCCCTATTTTCTTGAATCTTCTGTTGGAAGAGAGTAGGAATTTTGTTGGGCTAAATGGTAAACAAATTGGAAATTGGAATAACAACAAGAAGACTCTTCACTATTTTCTAAAACGGGTATTACTACACCTTACAAATATATACTCTATTTTTCTTCTTCTTTTCTGCTTATTTCTTGTTCTTGTCTTGCTTAAATTTTTTTCTTCTTCCTAAACCTCTCATTTATATGAATGAGAGATGAGTAACTGAAAAATTCTTCATTCCCGTTTCTCCCGTTTTTCTTTGCAGCACCAATCTTGCCACAATTTTTCAACATTGTTTGATGGGTGGGGCCCACTTTACCAAATAAGTTTGACAATCAATATCTTCGTGTTACCAATCTCTTAATTCTGCTCAATTTGCCGAGCGCTATCACTTGATATCAGCAGCAAGAAGCATCACCATCAGAGTGGCGCAGTGAAAGCGTAGTAGAGTTCCTTATCGATTCGTGGAATGAATTTTAAAGCAAATCGTCATCAACATCTCAGGGTTCGATGTTATATTTAGAATGGATAGGGAACAAAGTGCAAATATTGGCCATAAGCCGGTTATAGGGGGCGGTGCATTAATGAAGAAAAGACAAGAAGAAGAAGAAATAAAAAGAAGAGAAAGAGAGAGAGGTCAAAGAAAGAAGAAAGAAAAAGAGAAAGAAAGAGGAAGAAGAAAGAGAGAGAAGTCGGAGAAGGAAGAAGAAAGAGAGAGAAGTCAGAGAAGAAAGAAAGAGAGAGAGAAGTCGGGGAAGAAAGGGAAGAAGAGAAAGAAAAAGGCAACTCGGGAGCAAACTTCGGTGAAGAGAAAGAGTGAGAATCCAGTAGCAGAGGCGGGAGAAAGAAAGAAAGAGAGAGTAGGATCTCGAATTTTCTTGGCAAATGGAAAGAAGAGATCAAGAATCGGTAGCGGGGATGAAGAGAAAATCGGTGGAAGAAGAAAGTGAAGCAGGGAAGAAGATGAAGCTTTCTTCATCTTTATCGAGATTTGGTAGGATTTGTGTATTTTGTGGCAGTAGCTCTAGCAAAAGAGCTAGCTACCAAGAGGCCGCAATCGAGCTCGGCAAGGAGCTTGTAGAGAGGAATATTGATTTTGTCTACGGTGGTGGGAGCATAGGATTGATGGGCCTGGTTTCTAACGCTATTCGTGCTGGTGGCCGACACATTTTGGGAGTGATTCCCAACCCGTTGATGCCGAAAGAGATTACTGGGGGAACTGTGGGAGATGTTAAAGTTGTCTCTAACATGCACGAGAGGAAGGCTGAAATGGCTCACGTTGCTGATGCTTTCATAGCCTTGCCCGGAGGTTATGGAACACTTGAGGAATTGTTCGAGGTGATCACTTGGGCTCAACTAGGGATCCACAGCAAACCGGTGGGTCTTTTAAATGTTGATGGATATTACGACTCACTGCTATCCTTCATAAATTCAGCTATGGCTGAGGAGTTTATATCCAGTAAGGCCAGACGCATCTTGATTTCAGCACCTTCGCCTAAGGAGTTACTCAGAAAATTGGAGGAGTATGTGCCAGAAGGAGATGAGCTTGTGACCCAGCTGAACTGGGATGTTAGCGATGTCGGTGGTTCAGATTCTGAGCCTAGACATTAAATTGTTGAGTCCTCCAGTTAAGGATGCACAATTTGTCTTTAGTTGTTTTCGTGCTTTTGTACTCTTTGTTTCTTTTATCTTCTGTTGTACTCTTTATTGAAGTGTATTGCATTTACTTCTTAAGCTATCCTATATCTCGCCTAAGTAAATTTCGAGGTCGAATTTTTTTTGTAAGGTGGGTAGGATTGTAACTCTCTGTCCCAGTTGTACGTATTTTATTACGTGAATTTTTGTACTTCAATTTTCAGATCAGTTTTATTTTTCTCTTTGGACTCTTTATCTAAAGCCAGAATATTTTTCTGATCAATTCCATAATTTTGTGATTTTTCGATCGGAGTTTAAATACAAATTTTAAACCCTGATTAATACTAATCCTAATCCTAATTCTAATCCTAATCCTGCCTAATTCTACGCCTAACTTTCTCATTTTTCTCCTACTCTACTCTACCTCACCACCCTACTAGTCCTAATCCCCCCTTCCGTCAACCCCCTCTTCTGTCTTCTTTTACGTTTTTCTACAACCGTCTACCTCCCTCCTTATTTATATATGCATGCAGCCAACACTTTTTCTTTCCTTATATATATTATATATATACTAACACACATGCATAACCTCCCATCTCTTTCTCCCTTTATTTTATACACACACCAAGTATGCATACACCTTGCATGCACCATGTTGTCCATCTCCTTTCCTTTCTATATATATACACACACACATATCACACCTCACTCTCACCTTTACGTCTCATTCTTCACTTTCCCTTCTTCTCTTCTTCTGCCTTCTTCACACCCGAGAGCTCAAGCAACACCCGAGCTCCATTTTACCTTCCACCTTCGAGCCAACGACTCCGCTTCTACGATCCTGTGAACCCCGAAAAATAACCCGACGCCGCACCACCTTGTTGTTGTTGTCACTCACCGTTGCTACCATTGTTCACTCGTTGCCGTCTTGCCTCCATTCTTACCGCCGTTGTGCCACCGTCCGTTGCCGACGTCGCTTCTTCTTTCCGTGGTTAATACCATCACCGAAATCGTCACGTTATAAGACAAGTACCTTGTACACTCTCTTTGTTCTCATACAAGCATTTTTCTTTGACTCGTGGCAAGTAGTCTAGTTATCATCATATTTTATTGTCAGACTCTATTCTAGTCACCTGTTCCATGCTATATCAACTCAAGAGTGAACCGTTAACACATTTCAAATCGTGTTATCGAATATCGAATATTCAACCTTACTATCTCTAAAATTTCTTGGCCTTGCACTAAGAATTCGACCATGTTCTCGATATTGGATTGAAGATTTTATATGTGGAAATCTTAGCCCATCGAGTCCCGAATCCAGAACATCTTACGGTTTCTCAATCAGATGTATAGATTGTGAGATATCGCGATTTTAATACCGTCATATCGTGAATTTCTGAACCTGCACGGGATCACTAACCTGTCTCTTGTACTGAAAATTTGACCATGTTCCCCACACTGGACCGAAAAACTTTTTACATGAAAATCGTAACCCTTCGAGTCTAGATATCCGAAACATCCTACAGTTTCTCAATCCGATATATAGATTGTGAGATATCGCAATTTTAGTATTGTGACTCTGAATTTCCAGAATGCGCGCGAAACATCGAAACCAGCGAAGAATGAATTTGTACGCATAGCTACTATCTTTAGAATGTATCGTGTGAATATGCGTTGGAACCGAAAGAAAGTCTACTTTCTAGAATCTCTGACGGAATCGAATTTGCTTTTCTGTAACAACGGAAAAGTAGATTTGAATGCAGATATGTCAAGTTGTCTAAAAATTCATCTATACATTTTTGCATATAAACCCGTTACTTTTCATATTTAATGAACTGAGCATATTATTGTTCTTGTAATAATAACTTGCATAGATATAATAGGTTGATAGCATGTATTTTATACTACTTGATAATTTATAATAACTACTCTTAATACATGTACCCGTTATATCTCATACCATGATTACTGCCCTTGATATTTTTCTAGATTAATTGTCTTGATTACACCGTTCCACTAGTCGTATCAACTGCATGTTCATAATTAATTATAAAAGAATAACAAGCCGGGGTTATGAGGGTACGACTTAATAGTGGACAATATAGGGGAGTATACTCGGAAGGAGGCCCGTGTTTCCCGAAATAGTGATTCTTGATTATACAATTCTTGATTACATAATTCTCGATTACATGATTCATGATTACATGTCTTGATACTATCACTGGAACACCCGAGTACATAATCCTATAAAATTCACTACTTAAGTCTAAACGTCACATGATTGATATGTACCGAACTTGTGGTATGGGATACAGGATTACGTGCATTAGATAAGTTAATAAAACAGATAAACTTAAGATCTTTACTAAGCATGATTCTTGATTACATGACTCTTCATTACATGACTCTTCATTCTTGATTACATAATTCTTGATTACATGACTCTTGATTACATGACTCTCGATCCTTGAGTACATGATTATCGATTAACTGAACCTAGGTTATCAATTGCTTATATCTTGAAGTCTAGAATACACTAGTTACAGTTATTACTTACATGATCATATTGTCCCACTTCCTTACTTACTTCCATATTGTATTTGTACTTCTACTTCTTGTTTCTCTCATGTTATATCTTATTATATTACCCCTTTTACTGCTTGTTGCTACTTGCTACCCAAAACTTGCTCTAACGGGAACTTTTCTATTTTTCTTTGAGTTAATAATTATACAGGTACTGATGGACCCGACGAGCAGACTCTATAGACGATCGTTGCTGCTTTATTGCTACTTCATGTTGTTTTTCTTTCAGTCACTATTTTATCTAGTTGTTATAGCGAACTGCTTATCGTACTGTTTTAATTCTGGCACCTTGTACTCCCGGGCATCTTGACCCGATGTTGATGTATTATCCAAATGATGGTTATTCTATTTTCAGCTCATATGATAATTATATTTGCCTGCGTGAATGTGCTATAAAGACTTTGTTGAGCTTATAACTGTACAGCTTATGGATGATGCATATCATTTGTTGGGCCTCAGTTGCGTGCCTGTATTTCCGTATAGTGGGAAGCGGGATGTGACACCACTGTTAGGTCACGATTGAATTCGGCCCAGTGAAGACCAACAAGAAGAAAGAAAGTTAATCTATGAGTAGAAATGAGGGAGAACCTGGATCCTTTAAAACCTAAGAGGATTCCTCCCCTTGATCCACGTCAAGGGAGATCCAATTTGAGATTAAAGAACCACCTATAGCTCTTAAGATCGAGGGAGTGGGAGATTCAAGTTTTGATTCTTGAATGGAGATCAAATCACAACGGGAGGAAGCAATCAATTGGAAAATGGCTTGTTGCTTGATCGCACACCGAATAGCCCTAATATTCCATGAGATGCTAATCATTATGAAACTTGGCCTCGCAAGCTCTAGATAATTCGCGACGATAGATCGATTCAAATTCAACCAAATAATTTGAAGAGACACTGAACCCTATATCCTTAGTAAGGCCAAGCATATCTAAATTAGACAGGATGTCGAAATGCACCTGATATATGGAGCCTAGATGCTCCTGCCCAGATGGGCTAGGCGAGAGTAGGGAGATATCCATGTTGCGAATCTGAGTCGCAAGAGATTGGATAGGAGTAGTCATGCAAAACGCCGCTCTACGCGCCTTAATCCGGGCGCTAGAGCGAATGACTAAAAAAGGGGGTTTCTGTGGGTACTCAGTCTATAGTCCCCCAGAATGGACTAAAACCTCATAGAGGGACAATGCCTGAAGAGGAAACGTCAAGTGGTTAGGAATGGAAGTTTCTCGAAAACAAGAGACTGAAGGAGAGAACGAAGATTGAGAAGAAGTAGGAGCATGGTTGGAATCATTGAAGTAACACTACATGAGCTGTTTGCAACGTCGGTGATCAAGGGAATTCACACCGAACGTTGCCGGTGCCCCAAGCCGAGTGTTAAAACGACAATAAATATCAAGATGGTACTCGAGAGAGAGACCAGCAAAGAAGGAATTGTGGAGACCAAAATGAAAATAGTAACAACACTTGAAGGAACCAAATTTAGAAGAACATAACTTAATAAAAACTGCAAAGAAGGTAAAAAAAAATACCTGATTTTGAGAACGGGAGGGGTCCAAGTCAGTGACTTCTTCGTCCAAAAGGCTGTCTTGTTCAGTCCAATCATCAGCTTTCTGAGAGGAGGCTTTAAGAGAAGTAGATTTGTAATTGGAAACAGTGAAAGGAGTCCCTTGCACCGCATTCTTGTAATGATCCCAATCGGAGGAGAAGAGCGGATTGACTTCCCACGCAGGCCACTTATCGTCGCTCTCAATCAGTTAGGGCAACGAAGGTAGAGCGCAAGGGAGAGCCAAGGAAGCGGAAGCCACCGAATAGTGCAATTTAGAAGAAGATTGCAAGGGTAGTTTTGGAGGGAGCTCGCTGGGACCAGATTAAGTGGAGAGGGTGTTCTTCACCACGGCAGTGGCCGGGTTGATCCATACCAAGTTAGGGGCTTTAGAAGGAGAAATTTTGGGGATGAAAGGAGAATTAACGGCTTTATGCTGAAAGGGGAAGTGCTTTTTAGCAAGAGTTTTGTGCGAGGCCTTCCATTTGGACGAAGAAGCCGGAGCCGGAGAAGAAACTCCAACGGAGAAGGATTTGGGAAGAATGGGGGCCACCGCTTGGGGATTAGGAGCTCCTGTGATCAACTTAGCAGGAGCAGAAGGTCCCTTAGAAATGTCTTGGTAATTGACCGAGATAGAGAAGTTGGACTTGTTGTCTCTCAAAGAGAAGGCCACAATTCTGTTAGTCATCGGTTTGCAGAAGAACTCTGCCTCCACCTGGAGGGAGCCAGACGCCAACATAGAAGAAGAGGAAATGCGAATCAACTCACCCACACATTTGGTCATATCTGCAACCACTCGATGCGAGTCACAAAAAACATGAAGACCTAAGAGAGTTGCTTTGACTGGGGACTGAATCGGGGTTGGGTGCGGGAAGACCCAAATGCACCCATTTGCGAACCGCAATCGTGATAGAACCTACAGATAGAGAACTGGGAGCACAAAGATCTTCCAGGATTTTAATGGAGGGGCAATTGATGACCACCTCACCGTTAGAACAAATATTGATGGCCCAAACCCAATCTTGCACATTGCAGGAATTGCAGAGAAAGGAGTCTATTATAAAGTTGGAAACCGAACCTCTGCTGAAAGATACAACGCCATAACATTCAAAAAACATCATTTTATCAGAGAGTTCAGCCGAAGGGATGAAAACCATGGTAACTGGAGGCTTTGATAGCATGGGAGAAGGCTGAGAAGGCACGGGGAGAGCCATCGGACGATCACCATCGGTGATACGCTGAGAGACTGGAGGAGTAGGGAGAAGAGGAGGGGTCGCAGCCAATTTGGCTCTCTTCGACTTGTGGGGATGGATCTCCTGAAGCTTAGATTGAAGGGAAGGGAGATCGAGCGCGGCCAGCACTTGGTAGACGATGGGCACCCCCAGTGAGAGACCCAAAATTTGTTGAAGGGAGAAGCAGCGATTACGCGAGTGGCCAGATTTTAGACAGAACAAGCACTTCATGTTGGCGGAGCAGAAGAATTTAATGTGCCCCGGTTGGAGACAACGATAGCACACAGGGGGAAGTGAAGGAGCAGATGAATATGAAAGCTTAGAGAGAGATTTAGGAAGGGAAATGCGAGGGCGGTAAAAGGACGAGGCGGAGTGCCCTAGAAGCTTCCGAGAAATGGGTGTAATAGTAGACAGGGGAAGTGGGTCAGGGGAAAGGTAAGCCCGAGCTTTTTTGTTTTTTGTTTTTACAACTTCTACCCAAGTCGAACCCATAGAGGCCCAGGCCCAAGCCCAAAGCCCAAAGGAAAAGGAAGAGGCGACAGAAAGGCCCACGCCTCAAACTGCAACTGTAGCAATCAGTGAAACTGATCGAGAGAGAGAAAATGGAAAAATCCAGAAGAAAAGATGAGCTACTAAGATTTGCTCGATCTAATCCCAATGGAGAACGGTGAAGAAAAAAACAAGAAGGTGGAGATCAGAACAGACCAAGCGAAACTATCAAGCAGCCGACCTACAATGAGGTCAGGCTCGACGGTAGTGCGACCAGAACTAGGCGAGAGCCACAGAAGAAGAAAGATCGTAGGTAAGGAGACAGTAAGGTAAATAAGAACAGAAGAGATCCAGAACAGACTCAATCAAAAGTAGAACATGAACAAATAGAAAAAGAAAAACAGAAGGGCAATCGGATAGAAATCTAAATAAACAAAACAACAACTTACAATGATAGGCTAGCGGAGCAAAACCTGGCCGCAATCACGAAAGAGAGGGATCTGCTGAAGATGGCGCAAGAGGAGAGGGAGGACACGCACCGCAAGGGACACCCACTGCAGCATGGAGCGACCTAGAGAACAGGCCTCCGGTAGAGAAAATGGGAAGGCGAAGAGAAGGGCGACCTCAAATAGGGGGAGCCGAAGTTCGCCGAGAAGGGGAGCTTTGGATCTGGGAGGGACGCCACGAGAAGCCGGAATCCAGGAACAGAAAGAGGGGAGGGAGGATGAGGGGGGATGCAAGGCTCAGGCGGGGAACAAGGAAAGGGTGAGATGGGTCAGAAGGCAAAGACGAGCCCAGCAACTTTAAAGAAGGACGCCGACGAAATGTAAGATAGGTCGACGGGATCTGGGGAGAGAAGATCGCTGTACGACAAAATGTCGTTCGATTGTACCTTTCTCTTTACTATTTTAATGGAAGTTTTTGCCACCAACAAGGAAAGGGCGAGATTGAACGTGTTTGTTTACAATGCACGTGTTTGATTATAAATGAAACTTGTTTGGTGACAAACTCTTTACTATTTTAATGGAAGAGTTTGACAAACAAGTTTCATTTTTTTAGCTTTTATGACTATAGATGCTCTTAGAGCATCCACAGTCGTTATTGTTAAAAAATGCATAAATGGATAAATACATATAGCGATTTATGATTTCGCTGCAGTCGTCGAATGCTATATTTTACCATTTTAAATTAAAATAATATACAGACGGAGCTTCACATTGCGTCGGAGAGGGAAATTTTTTTAAAATGGTGGGACGGCACATGGTGTGCCGTCGGAGGAAAAAAAATAAAAAAATGTAATTTGGTGGGACAGCACATGGAGTGCCGTCGGAGGTAATAAAAAAAAATTAATGAAAATATTTTTGAGCTTCCTCGCTGGGAGTGTTGAGTAGGTTTTTTTTAATTTTTTATTTAATTACAAAAATTAATTTTTTTTGGAGGGACAACACTTGAAGTGCCGTCCGACCATTATTATTATTATTTTTTTGTGCGACGGCACTTCGAGTTCCGTCCTTTATAAATACATAATTCTCATTTCGATTCTCATTTATAGCAATCTCCTGTAGCGATACATACAAAATATGCATATTTATCCAACGACTGCAGCGTTATTTTTGACAAAATATACATATTATGCATATTTAGCAAAGGACTACAGATGCTATTATGTCTATTTCATCCAAAATAAAACAATATTTTGGATTTGCTTTTTTGTATAAAAATATTAATTAAAAAAATAACACTACTTAAACGAGATTTTAATGTTATTTTTAAAAGTGAGCGGATTATCCACCAAAATTGCGAAAATTCTGGAGTTTAGTAAAAATTAACCCCAAAAGAAAGTAAATGTTGGGTTTGGATATGATCAAATCAAGAAAGTGTAACTTTGAAAAAATCCCAAACCTAGTCAAATCACTCCCCAACTACCAAAACAAGTTAACAGGTAAACAACAACATCAAGAATTTCACTCTTCTCCTCATTATTATATTAATTAATATTAATATTGAGAAATCTTCGATTGCACACTACTTTGATGAGCACTCCGTGAGCACTCACGAACTAGAGATCCTATGAAAAATCCGGACCGCTCATATTGTTCTATATGTCTTAGATAGCATAACAATAAAAAATCAAGTAATTTGAAGTTCATTTACCCATGATTTACATCATCACAAAATTGTATGGCTGAAAATTCTAACAGCATGATGAATGGACAAATGAACTTCAAATTACTTGATTTTTTATTGTTAGACTATCTAAGGCATATAGAACTATATGAGCGGTT
Source organism: Hemerocallis citrina (assembly GCA_017893485.1). Classification (NCBI taxonomy): domain Eukaryota; kingdom Viridiplantae; phylum Streptophyta; class Magnoliopsida; order Asparagales; family Asphodelaceae; genus Hemerocallis; species Hemerocallis citrina. The sequence continues at coordinate 312,851 of JACEHZ010000407.1, read as the reverse complement.
CGGATTTTTCATAGGGTCTCTAGTTCGGGAGTGCTCACGGAGTGCTCACCAAAAGTAGTGTGCAACCGAAGGGAACTCTATTAATATTTATATATTTACTGTGACTATGAAAGCAGTCAAAAAAACCATTCTCCCTCTCAAAATGGTTTATTAGTTTAGTAGTGGATGGTAGTGATTCAGTGTGTACCAAAATTTGTGATTCAGTAGTGGATGGTGTTGGACAGGGAGGCGCGGAGGAGTGGCATCGGGTTTTGAGCAGGAGGGGATGCAGCGTTCGGGAGTCAGGGATGTTCTCAGTCGGGGATTTGGGTGTTGCTGCAGTAGGGGATTGGGATCTAAAGTGGAGTCAGGAGAGTTTGCAGTCTGGTTAGGGGAAGGAGGTCGCCTGAGTTGACGGGTATAATGGAGTTGATGGGTTTTGATGAAGGCAATGGAGGTAATGGGGATGATGGTGTTGTTGCCGAAGTTGTTGGTGTAGTCGCTGTTGTTGTGGATTAGGATTAAGGTTTAGAGATTATGAATTGATTAGGGTTGGCAGCTGATTTGAGTAGTGTGGGGAGGGGGATTAGGGTTTTGGGATTTGATCAGGAGAAAGTGAGGGATGTCGGGAGGTGAAGTGATTTCGATGAAGACGAGAACCATTCCATCTCGATGACGAGAAGAAAATTAGTATAGACATTATATTTATATGAGTAGGTATTCTGGTACCATATTAGATTTATGGATAGAAAAGAATAGTTTATTGAATTCTTTTGATTGGAATTATTAGTTGATTATAACTGAGTACAATATATATAGGACTATTCGAATTCTGTTCATTTTGTTATAAATTTGGCAATCACTTTTTCATTAATAACATTGAGATATGTTCAACTTTTCGGATGTAAAATATAATGAATGAATATTTTTGTTATACTCTTTATTGGCCATGGAGTAATTCGTGGTTTAGATTAGTCAAAATTAAACATTGAAGTGAGTAAATTTGACGTGAACCTTCTTCAATTCACACTACTCGAACACATAACAGATTCACAATACTTGTCAATTTGAAAAAATTAATATACTGATAAGTTACGGAGAAATTTGGGAAATAATTCGTATGGCAACAATAAGGGGCATATAATGAAGTTCGAGCAAAGTAGGACGAATATAACTCAAAGAAGAAGAGTGCAAATCAGGAAAGAAAGGCAAAGAATCAACCATACGAAGATAATACTGGATTGTGAAGGATATTGGACTATGGAAATGGAAAGAAACAAAAGTAAAGAAAGCTATGATATTTGGCTCAAAGAAATAAATTAATGAACTAATGAAGGGTTTGGTAAATATGACGAATTCAACTACACTTTACTCGTTAGAAGAAAAAAAAAACCTCTCCTACCTACTCCCGACCCAAACCCTAGATCTATCTCCCAGGGGCGGCGGCGGCTTCCCCCCCCCTCTCCGTCGTCCCCGTCGTCCCAACCAAGCCTTTTTTCCTCTCCTTCCTACTCCCGACCGATTCCCTGGTTCTTTCTCCCTGGGACGGCGGCGGCTTGCCCACAGCACCGCCGCCCCCCTCCCCGTCGTCCCCCCCTTACCATCCTCCCTCCCCTTAAGAGCGTCGTCGGAGATCCACTCGCCAAGCTCGCGCCGACTCGCTGCCATGTCGCTCCAGATCCACTCGCCAAGCTCGTCGGAGATCCAAGCGCGCCAAGCTCGTCGGAGATCCACGCGCGCCAAGCTCCTTCTGGGGCCAAGCTCGCACCAAGCTCGTCGGAGAGCCACGCGCCGAATCGCTGCCATGTCGGAGATCCACTCGCCAAGCGTGAAGGCGCCAGATCGATTCCATCCAACTCGTAGCCCTGTCGCCCCTAGGCGACGGCGAACTGTGTGGAGCTCGGCCATCCGTGCGCCGACGGCGCAGCCACCATCGACAACGGAGAAGTAGACCGAGATCTGGGCGACTGTGGGTTTATTGGGGTTGGGGTTAGTTTAGGTTGAGATTGATTATTGATTAGCTTTGCTAGGTGTTTCACCGGTTCCTCTTCGCGCTTGCCACCATGTCCACACCCTTGGGGCCAATTACAGCTAGGTTTTGGTTTTTCGAGGGTTGGTAGTGCGTGTGAAGAAACCGATGTGTGCTTGGCTGTGCCGTGTTGTGAGACGGCAGTGTATTTTGTGGTTTGAGGGGTTGGTGGAGCTGTTTAGGTTGGGTAAGTCTAGTTGTGTTGTTTGCTGTGTAGGTCGGTTCTGGGGCTAGGGCCCGAAGACGGGGTCCCCCCATGATATCGCTTATTACATACTAGTATTTTACCACCCATACTGTCGTGGAGCGTCCGGGATATGAAGAAGGAGGTGGAGGAAGATTTGATTCGGTTTGAAGATAGAGGTGTATAGTTGTGGGGCTAGAGCCCGAAGACGGGGTCCCCCCATGATCGTTACTGCACAGGGTGGGGCTTGGGCCCGCAGAAGGGGTCACAGACTTTGCTTAATCCACTGCCACAGACTTGCAACAACACCGCCACTACGCCCTCATCATTGATCCTGAAATCTACAACGTCCACCGCCCGCAGGGGCGAGAGGTGTGAAGGTGATTCTTCAAATTGGTTGTGATTTGGTTGGGTTTTACGTGAGAGAGAGAGTGAGAGAGTGAGTGAGTGAAGACGTTGCTTCTCACTACTCTATGCAGGTGTTTGTTGGTGTTTGTTATTCATTGCTCTTTTAGACTGTGTCCGTAATTAGGGTTAGTGAGAGTTTTTTGCGACGACTCTCCTTTTGGGTGCAACTCCGATTGGGCCATGTTTGATGTGACGTTGATGAGGTAGAAGGAGGGAAGCGGCAAATTTTCAAACCCCACAGGATTCGCTTCAGGTGGGTGGGCGCGTGCCGTGGAGGTGGGTGCTCGAAGCTTGTCTGACGGACATTCAATTAGTTGGTCATCGTAGGTTAGAGTGAGAGCTAATTATATGTACTGGTCATGTCGCTTCATGTTTTTTTTCTGTCTGTAGGTTGTAACTTGCTCCAGCATGCTGGGGTTGTTCTGTTAATTTCTTATTAATGAAACAGGGTGGCCTTATTCCACCTTTTCCCTCAAAAAAAAAATATGACGAATTCCCCAGTTTAGTTTAGAATAGGCTAGATTTGAAAAAAAAAAAAAAAAGTTCTTGAACCATGGCCTTCATGCATAAAAACTAAACTCCCTGATCTTTTTTTTATGCAGAAAATCTCCATGAAGTATGGTTGTTGAAAAAAAAAAACTCCTAAAGTAGAAGTCTCACGTTGGCGGGGTGTATTTTTTGCAACAATACTTCAGAAGAGTTTTCTGCATAAAAAATGTCAGGGGGGGTTTTCCGCATAAAGGCCATAGTTCAAGGGATTTTTTTTTTTTTGTTACTGGTGCAATTCCCTTAGCGCTTCTACAACTTTAAAGTTTTAGCCTAGTGGTAGGTGTTTATCGGCTATGCAATATTAAATTCGGTTATAAAAGAAATGCCACTATTCTTGTCACAAATTCGGAGTTGTGGTCTACTAGTATAAGGAGGACAGTTTGAAAAAAGTTGTTCTATTTACATATCGAATTTTAGAAGAAGAGTTTAGAAGCCGTTTGAGATGTTTTGATCTATTTTTTTTAATTTATGGAGGACAGAAATGTTTTGATCTGTTATGTGTGCACACACAGGTGTTTTCACATCCTCGACATGCTCCAATTTGTTTCGATATTCAGGTTAGTTTCTGATATGCTCTGATTCGTTGAACAATTATGGATTTATTTTGACTGCTCGATTTCTGATTGCACCCGTTCCTGATTCTCTGGTACGCTACTCTGATTATCGCCCCTTTTATAATGACATTCACTTCGTTGTCAGTTTGAAGTGATACGTTCAGTTTACTAGTTTAATTTCCTTCCGTAACAAGTTGAAGCTTAGTGAAACTTCAGTTACCTAGTTTAATTTTTATTTGTAACAAGTTGAAGCTTAGTGAAGCTCTAACTTGAGGAGTGTTAGAGAATAATACTAGTGTAAGGGTAATAGTTTAGAGATGAAAATCCTAATTTGGCGAATAAGTGGCTTCTCAAACAATTAAAGGCATAAGTTTTGTAAGCCTCTATATAATCATCATGTTTCTTTGAGGAACAATATCAAGTATTATATTTCTCTGGAAATAAAAATGTTTACACATATGAAAACTACGAATTTTCGATCTCAGCTTCAGAGCTTTAGTTTATTTGTAGAGACTTTCACATGGTATCATAACACCTCAGCAGGTTCGATTACTCTGCTGCACTTAAAACTCATAAAATGAATCACTTTCCTCCGTACTTCATTTGTGTCTTAAAAGTCGAGATGTTATTCCGCATGGTCATGGTCATGGTCATGGTCAGCTAATCCTTCCCAGTTGAAGAATATGAATTTGGAAAATAAAGGTACGGCCAGTGGGTAAACACATACAATGAAAGAGCAACTCTTACAGCATCCACAGCCGTTGAAGGTTAAAATATGCATAAATGGATAAATAAATATAGCAAAATTACATTTTACTGCAGTCGTTGATTTGCTATTTTTATAAAAGGTGCGACGGCACTTCAAGTGCCATCCGAGAGAAAAAATTCGTCCTCGAAGTGCAAATAAAAAATTACAAAAAAATTATAAAAAATTACAAATTTTTTTAGAAAATTACAAAAAATTACAAAAACATTTCAAAAATTACAAAAATTAAAAAAATATTTCAGAAATTACAAAAAAAAAATACAAAATTGCAAATAACCTCTATAGGGGTGTAGGGGTGGCAGATGGGTCGACCGGGCCGGGCCGGGCCCAACCCGTGCGGGTTGGCACGCTTGGGTAGGCGGGCCGGGCCGGGTTGGGGTGTTATACGGGCCGGGCTGGGCCGGGTCAGAATCTTAATTGGGTGGCCTGCCCAACCCGTGAACCCTTTAGGGCTCAACCCGGGTTGGGCCGGGTCGACCCGCGGGTTGGCCCGTTTAATAATATATATATAATTTTTTTTTTGTTTTTTTTTTTGGTAGCTTAAATTGAAGTAATACTACATTACTACTAATAATAATACTAAGTGAGTAATACTACATTACTAAGTAAGTAATACTACATTACTACTAATAAGTAATAATAATACTACAATTCTTCAAAATTATAATACTAAGTAAGTAAGTAATACTAAGTAAGTAAGTTTTATCAAAAAAAAAAAATACTAAGTAAGTAATACTAAGTAAGTAAGTAATACTAAGTAAGTAATACTAAGTAAGTAAGTAAGTAATACTAAGTAAGTAATTTTTTTTGGTAGTTTAAAATTATAATACTAAGTAAGTAATACTACATTACTACTAATAAGTAATAATACTACAATTCTTCAAATATCCCCAAATGATGTTTAATTATAATACTAAGTATGTAATTCACTAAATTTTGTAATAATACTAATAAGTAATAATACTACAATTCTTCAAATTGAATCAAATATCCCCAAATAATGTTTAATTATAATACTAAGTAAGTAATAATACTAATAAACAAAAAAAATCGTGACAATAATAATAATAAGATTGAAAGAGTGAAATTGACAACAAATTTTGAAATTTTATTCATACGAATTTAAGTGATACAGTTTGAACAATTTATAACGAAATGAAATGAAGAATTCAATTCACAAATAAGTTTTATACAATAACATATTTCTTATGTACAATTTTAATTGACTACAATTTTTCTAATTTAACATAAGATGAAAAGTTATTGTTGTTGTTGTTGTTGTTCTTCGGGCGAGTTGCTCCCACTTGTAGAACTTGATAGTGCTTTCCCTTGCGTCCTATCTTCAGCCTTCAGCCAGTCTTCTGTGCAAACGAGCATCTCCAACGCCTCGGGCTTCAACCGGTTTCTGTAATCAGATAGAACCCTGCCACTTGTAGAAAATGTACTCTCAGAAGCAACTGTAGAGACAGGAGGAGTTAGCAAATCTTTAGCCATAAAAGACAGAATACTAAAAGTGTGTTCAAGTTCTTTCCACCATTGTAAAATATCTAGTGGGGAAAGAGTAGGCGCAGTATCCTGTTGGTTATACCAATTTAATTCATTTGGTTGATTAGTCCTAGGTTTTTTAGACTGAATTTGTTCAAGTAGACTAAATGTTCTATCACCAATTTTACTTTTACCTTTAGAACTACCAGAAGAAGAACTAACTACAGAAGTTGTACTACTAGAAGCAAAACGTCTATCATAATAATCATACAAGTTATTTAATGTAGATTCAAACTGAACTAAAAAAGTAGCGCAATCAATTGTTAATTCTACATTGTCATCTAAACATGCAAAAAAAATTTCTATCAAATTCTTCGTACCTTCTAATTTGATACGAGGATCCATAACAGTAGCAACACAAATCAACATAGGAGGAGGAAAATAATATTTCAAAAATTTTTGAAATGCAGGTATTACAATGTCACTAATATAGGGATCATTTAACATTTCGTTAAATATTTGCATCATGCTAACTAATTCAATAAAAATGCTACTAGAAGTAGATTCATATGTTTTTGAAAACTTTAAAGTTGCGGTTTTAAAAGGTTCTAAAAATTTCAACAAAGCTTCGGCAAAATACCAATCGGGCGGAGTCATTTCAAAATTGTGCATATTTTTTGCGATACAAAAATTATTTACAACTGTTTTATAATCGGTGACAACATTCAATAAATCAAAAGTAGAATTCCATCGGTGTCTAACATCCTTTGGAAATTTTCTAAAAGGAACATTTCTAACCCTACACCAAGCTTTCCATTCTTGTAAAATGCTTGGACTTAATGCAATGAAATGTACACAATTTCTAATTTTAATTATATATGGATCAGCTATTTTTAATGCATCTTGAACACATAAATTTATAATATGACATGCACATCTAACATGAAAAATATTGTCAGCTGGAGGGTTTAATACAGATTTTAAAGTAGTAATTGCTACATTGTTGTTAGATGCATTATCAAAACTAATAGCCATAATTTTATCGCGAATATGAAAAACATCACAAATTTCTATAATACGGTTTGCTATTTCAGAGCCACTATGGGGATATGGCAACGCCGCAAGTGATATGATTCTTTTTTGAAGAATCCATCATTGTCGATCCAATGACAGGTTATTCCCATCGTTGGAATATTGTTGACACCCGTCCAACAATCCGAAGTTAAACTAACCCTACAAGTTAAACTCCATAAAATTGCAATCAACGCGTCCTTCATTTCAACGTACATTTTAAAACAATCCGATTTGCAAGTATTTCTCGGAATTCTTTTAAAATGAGGGTTTAAGGCCATTTGATTAAAATTTTCCAAGCTCCTACTCTCGGGATAGGAAAATGGCAACTCTTCCTTAATGACTAATCGGGCCATTTCCCGACGAACGAGTTCGGGATCATAAGGGTGGCTATCTACTTGACCGGTCCTAGGGTTAATTTTTTGTTGGCCTTGTATTTGATCAAGGAGTTCTTTGTGATTATGTTGTATGTGTCTACTAATTGTACCGGTGCCGTCACCCCTCTTGAATTTGTATGTTTTGCTACATGTTTTACACACTTTCAAACCTACACCCGGAATATTTTCGTCCGGGATATACTCATAAAACTTGTGCCAATAGCTAGTTTCTCCTCTACTTTTCCTACTACTACGGGGTTGTGTGGTTTCGGGTTGTTGTTGTTGTTCTTCTTCTTCTACTTGAATGTTACCTACAACATCCATGTCGTGTGTACCTTATTGTTCCATAGTAGGATCAATGTAATCTTGGGCGGGCTCAATAATTGGGACAATTGGTGGCCTACGTGAAGATGAGGAAGAATCTTGTCCGCTACGACCGCTACCGCGTGATCTAGACATAGTGTAGTAATGTGGTATGTAAATAAAATCTACAATGTAGAAGCGGTGAATTATACAAAAAAAAACTACAAAACAAGAGGGTTGAGATAGAGAAGTTCAAAAAACAAACAATAATTTTAACTACAACGAAAAAAAAAAAAACAAGAGAGATAGAGATATTTTGATACCGTTCACCGTGGAATACGCGTATAAAAAAAAACTGTGAAAATTAGAATATAATAGAAAAGATGGAGGAGCGCTTTGCCGATTGCGCAATTGAAGAGTTGAAGTAGATTTGAGTCGATGGTTGAAGAGAGTTGAAGACGTTGAATTTTGTTCTCCGATACGACCGAAATTTGATCGTGTATACGCCTCCTTGTACACTTGTTTGATGATTACTACAATTGTTCAATTTTTTTTTTTTTGATGTATAATAGTAGAGAGAGTAAGAGAGAGAGGTGTGATTTTTTTGGAGATTTTTGGGGGCTATTTATAGGCTTAGAATTGGGTAAAAAAAAAAAAAAAAAAAAAGAGCAACAGTAAGCAAGCAACGGCTCTAAGAGCCGTTTGCTGCTGCCGTGCCCAACGGCCCAAACCCAACGGCACCAATCCAACGGCTAGAAAAACCCAACGGCACCAAACCCAACGGGCGACCCGCGGGTTCAATTCGCGGGTTCAATTCACGGGTCGGTGGGCGAAATTCGCGGGTCGACCCGCGGGTTGGCGGGTCCAATTCGCGGGTTGACCGGGTTCGTGGGCCGGGTTTCGCGAATCCAATTCGCATAAATAGCGACCAGGGTCGACCCGGTACTGTTCACCGGGTTCGACCCGAACCCGCGAAAGCCTTAACCGGGCCGGGTTCGTGGGCCGGGTCGCGGGTGGGTCGCCGGTTGACCCGGCCCAGTTGCCACCCCTATAGGGGTGGGATGGCACTTGAAGTGCCGTCCGACAAAAGGGGAAGGAAAGAGACGGCACCTGAAGTGCCTACCGAGAAATTGTGTACTTCGGGGATTTTTTAATTGGAAAAATTAATATTTTTTTTGAGCGACTTAAAAAATTAATTTTTTTTTGTTGGGACGGCACTTGAAGTATCTCTCATATATGGATAATTCTCAAATCGCCTCTCATTTATGACAATCTACTGTAGCTAAATATGCATAATGGCCAACGACTGCAGCTCCGTTTTCAACCAAATATGCATATTATGCATATTATGCATATTTAGCAAACGACTACAGATGTTCTTAACAAGCCAAGTTTCAGAAAAAGTACCAGATCTTTGAAACAAAGTTGGTACAGAAGTAAACAGAATTTTAAAAGTGGGGAGTACAGAAAATAAATTCTAAATTCCAAGGACGAAACAGGCTTATTGTTAGCAAATCAACATGGCCTTAGTTTATAAAGAGAGGAGGATCCTAAGTAGACAAATAAAAACAAGAGGATTCACCAGAAACACCACCTACATGTAGGTCATTGCCAGTTAAAATCAACTCAAACTTGACACATGCATAAATCTCACAAAAAGAATAGCCTGCATCGAAATGACCGCAGTTTAGTGTAAGGAGCAATCGGAAAATCACATTTGAATAAGGGGCTCCTTAAGAAAGGTGCGCACAGAAAATGAGCACAAGCAACAGTATATATAAACGGAACCTTAATCGAGGATCATGAAATCTACATATACAAATAACAGGAACTTGCTCGAGGACCTAAGAAATCTGGTAGTCAATGTTAAGAATAGGATAATGTATAGCTTCATAAGGAATTCGAAAAGGAGCACTTATAAACCAAATATGTATGAAAAGAACAAAAGTGTTAATCGCTAATTAAAGGATGATTACCTGATTACTAACTACACATGATGAGAGAAGAGAGATGAGTGAACACAAGTTCCAAGGCATCTAACAAAGTCTATGAAGCATGAATCAATGCGTTATCAGAATTATTCAAAGTTCCCAGTACATAAAATGGACTTTGAGAACTCTCTTAAGAAGCTCAATTTTTTTGCAGAACATTGTCATGATTTATTTCAAGTAAGAAGTTCATGTTGTTAAAGTTGGGTCAAAAAGCAGTTGAATTTAAAGTGTCTTCATCCTAAGATAGAAATATCATAAAATCCACCTATAATTGTTGAAGATTGAGTACAAATACTAACTCAATAGGTATAAAATAACACATGATCCAGGATGGATGATAATTATATGACAAATAAAAACAAGAGGATTAATCTATATCATCCCCATGACATGAACATGCTAGAATGGTTATGCATTATATGGACATGAACTGCAGCCGATCGCAAATATGAATGATACCGCACAAGTTATTCTAGATTTCCCGAGCCAAATAATCCCTGAACTAATGACATGGAGTCTAATTCCGCTTATGACCTACGTACAGATACCAACCTGTAGTATAGTAGGAATTAGAAAGTGAAAATAGACATGGAGTCTACACAAATAATAGTATTAGTCGAAGCTTATGGTGACAAGTAGTTGACAAGAATCCACAACTAAACATAATACGAAAATAGAACGGCCAAGTGCAATTCTTTCGTTTGTAAATGTGAAAGTAAATTTATATACTAACTGAAACAGTGAAACCTATCAACTAACTCACCCAACCAAAACTCCAACTCCCGCTAAAATTAGTCGAAGCATAACCAAGCCGACTGAAAACTGGCACCCCCCCCCTGTATCAATTTCCATCATTTTTCCAATCTGATAGAGAACTATGAGCGGTGCAGATGATATAGAGAGCCTACTACAGGTGTTCACCAGGGCAGCACATCTAAATAATTACAAGTAACAATGAGCTTCATGAACATATGCATAGAACTAAAATTTAATTAAAGCCCCAGAGAAACAAACTTAATTAGAGGGTGATTCTCCAATGGATTCCGACCGATAACTTAGGAAATTAAAGTGCCAAACTTCCGACCATGACAAGCATTACAATTCTAATAACGAGGACCAACTGAATCATTATCAACCACCATGAATAATCATACCTAAAATCAAAAGTGACAATATAGAATCATGCAACATATAAGCAAAGCAAATCCATAACCAACAAACTACTTGTAAATAACGCATACAAAATCCTAGTAAAAGTGTATATATATCACAGCAAACAAATGAGTTTCTACCTCACAAAATTATCAAATACCACAAAATAATCAAATACCACAAAATAAGGACTCTCAGATCAGTTTAAGAGATTACCGAAAGCAGCAGAAAGAAGACCTCACCTTCACCTTCACCTTCACCTTCCCATATTAGCCGGATTCAAGCCCAACAGCATGTTGTTCCCACCGGGCAAGTACACCACATTGGGTGCCCTCGCCGACGGTCTCATCGAGGACGCCGCGGAATTGGTCGAAGAGGACGGCGCGCTGGCCGCCGTCGACGGTGTAGAGGGAGGAGGAGAGGAGGGTGGCGCCCAAGCCGAGGGAGGCCGCTGCTTTGGCCACGTTGGTGAGGAGGTTCACAGCTGCTTGGCTACCGCCGCCGGCCATGGATTCTTGATTTTTTTTCGGGATTGAGATTTTGGGGAAGGGGAAGGTAAAATTGGTGGGGGTGGGGTTTTGTGATGGAGGGGCATGGGGAGCAAGAAATGGCTATTTTTTTACCATACTAGGCCAATTTTGGAAAAATATTTACGATTATAAATCAGTTTCGAAACTATTAGCTAGCGCCAATGTATTACTTGGTGCCACGAGCTTAACGGTGTTCCATTTAGAGTTCGCTAATGAAAATAACGGCCTCTATTTTGAAAAAAAAATTTTAATTTTTTTTGTTTATTGTCGATATTCCTATTAGCGACCAAAGCATATATGAAGTGGTTAATGGGATTAGTGGCATTCAATTAGCTGTATTCAAACACTTGGTGAAATCTAGAGAGTAAAAGCTCTCCAGATTTTACTATCAATTTATTTTTGAAACTGAGCTCGCTATTCCGAATAGAGATCTTTATTGTACTAAGATCGTTATTCTGAATAGAGACCTTAGTTTTGTAACTATTTTGCAAATTTTACAAAGAATAAGGAAATTGAGTTTTCTACTGAAGTCGTTATTGCGAATAGCGACCAAAGTATACTAAGGTCACTATTTCCAATAGCGACCTTAGTTGGATGATTATTATGCAAATTTACAGAGAGCAAGGAGATTTAGTCTTCTACTGAGGCCACTATTCGGACTAGCAATCTTAGTTTAAATTTTTTTTTTTCCCAATAGAGTAAAAGTTCTCTAAAAATCGATAAGTGCCTCAATACATTTATTTGAGGTCGCTAATCCCATTAGGGACCTCATATATATTTCGTCGTTAGTGGGAATAGCGACAATAAGCAAATATTTTCAAATATTTTCAAATATTTTCAAACATAAGCTGCTTTTCGTATTAGCGACTTTCAAAGTGAAGAGGCCGCTAATAAGAATAGCGGTCGCTACTGATGTTGTACCAAATAGCCTACGAGTGCTAATAGTTTCAAAATTGGCTCATAATCACAAATATTTTCAAAAAGTGGCCTACTACGGGCAAAAAAGTCAAGAAATGGATGGGTGGTGTGGATCGGGTCAGGTCAGATTGTTATTGGATTGGGCCGGATTTTGGGCCAATTGTAGGCCTGATGGGTTCTGTTTCTTTATTGTTTTTTTAATGATTTTTTTCGATACAGGTACCTCACAAATGTGTCAACGGGGAATAGGCTCAACGGCATTAATCACAAAGGTATTCCCTAGCGTTTATGTTATATATACTAGTATAATACTATAATGCACATGTGACGCACACCCACAAAAAATATAGGAGCATTTTATAATATAATATCAAAATGAAAAGTATTACACGACAAAAAAATGTTATATTATTAAATTTGTAAATAATGTTAAACAATTAAATGTTAGAAGCAATATGATCACTTAGAGTATCCACATCTACAGTCGCGAAAGCTAAAAAATGACAAAATGGAAAACAAATTTTGGCTAACCATGCTAGCTAAGAGCATCTCTAACCATGCTAGCTATTTTGACTAGCTAGAACAGCAAAAATAGAGAACAAATTGATAATTGGATAGTAAAAAAAGTTTTCACTCCAACCATGCTATCTATTTTGGCTAGCAATTGATAATTTAAAACCCCAAAATTAAATTAAAATAAATACAAAGCCCAAACCTCAAATAAAAGCCCAATCTAAAAGCCCAAAATAAATGCCCCAAATAAAATACAAAGCCCCAAATAAAAGCCCAAAATAAAAAATCTTCCTGATCTGTTTGCGAGCTCCTATCCCTCGCGATCTCCGCGATCTCCAGTTTGCGATCTCGCTTGCGTTCGTGACCGCCATGACAATTTCTAGAGCTCACAACTCGCACGATGATCGCGCAACTTGGTTTCGATTTTTTGTTGTTTTTGTCATTTTTTTTATTTTATTTTTTGGGTTTTGAGAGCCGGAAAGAACGGAAAGAAACTTTAGCGAGCGAAACAAACTCGCGAGATTTAGCGAGTCAATCTAAGAAATCTATTTTTGCGAGTCCCGTTGGAGCATGTTTTTATCTCTAAATTAGCTATTTTAGCTAAAATTGGGGGATGGCTAGCGTGATTGGAGATTGCTAAATAAAAATAGCAATTTGTGGTTTCGCTGCAGTCATGAAATGCTAAAAACTGGCAAAGGATATGAAAAATTGATCGGACGTAACATGATGTTTTGTCCTAAAAATAAATTTAATTTTTTATAATTTTTTCTGTCTGAATAGTGTAATTTTTTTTTTGCGTAGACGAAACATGGTGTTTCATCGAAGAGAAGAAGGAAAAAAAAATTTCGTTCCTCGCTTTTGCTGATTACATGATGTTGTTTTTTCCTATTGTTTAGTGACTCATAGAAAATCATATGAGTCAATCAATAATCCATAGATAATCTAGTGGTCCCAATTAATAATCCATGTAAAATCATATGCAATCGAACCCACAGTATCCCAAAAAAATCAATAATTTTGCAATCTCGGGCTCTGGACCAAGCATGAAGTTTCGTCCGAGTTTTTTTTAAAATATAATTATTTGGAATTCTAATTCATCGGACGAAACATAATGTTGCGTCCGATCCCAAAAAAAAATATCGTAAAATATTTGGACGAAACATCATGTTTCGTCTGATTGAATAAAAATATTATAAAATATTTTGAACGATATAATATGCATATTGGTATATCTCCTTTTAAATATACATTCTACTATAGCAAAAAAAGTTCAAAAAAAATATAAATATCACACGATCGCAATGCTCTAATCGCTAAAAAATGCATAATATGCATTTTTTGTCACACAAAAGTGGATGCTCTTAGAAACCAGTAACTTAAATACAGTACATACATGTTGTTAACTCATAACAACAATTACTATCCTCGCAGATTAATAATTATTATTATTATTATTTTTGGGGGGGAGGGGGGGGGGGGGGGGGGGGTTAGAGCCAGTTAAAGCTCCTAATATTATACCGATATCTGCAAACAAAAAAATTGAATATTGGCAGCCATTGCATACACACATATAAATGCCTGCCTACTTTTACATGTATCGAAACCCTAATCAAACTACTCATCCATAAATCGAAAACCGTAAATGACAAGCAATAAGAGAAAACTCACAGAAAATGTCACCAACCGGTAAAAACTCTAAATCGAATATCTAAATGTGACAACCATCAACATACCAACCTAGATCCGCACCAATTGCATAAAATCCAATCTTTCCCATCAAAACCTTAACAATCTATAATGTTGCTGTCCCAAATCCCATCAATTCAAACAAACAAGACAAAAATGATCAAATTTTTAAATATGAGGTCATGATTAGTATCATCTCTACTGCTATAAATCAACATCGTATCCTACATCATCATGAAATTCTTCGTGAGCATATCATCAACCACCTTATGAGCATTAACAAATTTAATCACAACTACTTTGTAATTAAAATTTAGATTGCATTCTTCGTAATACAACTATTTTGGATAATGAAATCAAGAATTAAAATGAAGATATTTCCAAGTGAGCAGTGAAATTTAATTGAGGTTCGGTGTTACCTATATATAATCAATTTCAACTACACCATATTCTAACAAATTTTTTCTAATTGATTGTTGACTGTAATATTAAAAAAATCTTTCGAATAGAGTCTAAAAATGAAATTGAATGTCCAAATTATTTAAATTTCGAAGAAGATAACATTTTTCTTTACCTTCTTATATTCCATCTCAGCTAGGATGCCAAAATAACTTTAACATTCCCACATGTATTTTATCAAACAGATAACATGCAAGAAAACCATTCATGCTTTCACAAAAATAATGAATTGTGAACTTTAGTAAAACTTAGTGATAGTACTTAATTCATCCATGTCCTAATTCCGGAGTTTTGAAGCTTGTATAGATCCGTTGTTTCTCAACCTCCTTTTAGGAGTAAAAATAGATATCCAAATCCAGGCTATCTTCGCCGCAGATGTCAGACATAGTGGTCAACAGAGCGACGGAAAAGATACATTCCAAAAAAAGTGAACATCGCAAAGTGCGGTCGACCGTAATATTAGTGCAGCCGGCCATTCAGCTTTCTGTTGTAAACTAGAGAGATGAAGGGTCGATTGCTTCTTACACAACTTAGAGTTGCAATCGACTGCGATGCGGTCGACCGATTATTGCACTGTTCATACGAATCCACTATTTGTTCTTACGAAAAACTAATCTTTCAATCAATTAATTTATACAAATTTAAATCTCACAAATATGGAATGATGGCAGCTGGTCTTGATGGCTTTCTTGGACGTTAATCAATAAATTTTTCTTTTTGAATATCTTCTCCTTTTGCTTGATTTCTCAATTTTTCTTTATTATTTTCCTTCTTTGAATATTCGTGAATCTTTTTTCTTATTGGAATATTCTTGAATCTCTCTTGGATATTGTTTTGATCCTGAAAACCTGAATAACTTAATTCAAACTTATTAGTAATTGTAGACACATTTTGTGCACTCCAAACAAAGAGTCAACATAATATCTTGGCTTTTAATTGTATTTAAAAAAATATCAGTACTCTAAATGACATTAATTGTCTTCATTCATTCAAATCCATATGGTAGTGGTTGGTAAATGAGATCTCTACTACCATAATGGGAGAAGGCCTTAGTGTAATTTGTCCATCTACCAACTCTACCAACTCGTACAATGCACGTGCATAACAATTGTAATGAGGACGTGCATCGCCAGTGTAAACTACTAGTAGACTTAAATTGAAATGAACCTGTGTTTTTGTTCATACAAGTTGCAAGAAAGTGTTTTGATGGCCTGTCAGTTTTTTGGGTTCTGTCAAGTCTTCTTTGGCCTGCTTGCATTTTGGTTTCGTCTAGCTACAATTGGGATCGGTTTGTAGGGAATGCATTGCTCCAATCTGAGAGTCATTTAGCTCCATTCTGACCACTGCTGGATTTACTTTCATCTTCTCTATCTTAATTGTGTTTCTTACAGTACTGTTATCTCTTATGCTTGTGCTTTTTTTTTTTTTTTAAATATATATATATATATATATATATATATATATATTCTTTTGCTTATTTCAAGTTGTTTCTGGTTCTTTTCCTCGGTCACTTTTGTATGTTGTTCTTTTGTCGCTTTTGTGGAGTTGGTTCCCCTGAGCTTTAACTTAGCTGCTGTGAGTTTTGGTGAGACAGTTGTTGTTTTTTGGCTATAGTCGTCATAATTTGCTGCTGTGACTATAGTTTATTTGTCTTCCTTGCTCTTTCCTGTAGTGTTCTCAGGTCAAGTAGAGGGGAAGAGTAGCTTCTGGCATTTATGCCTTTCCCTCTACAGTTTCTGTTTCTTCTAGACCACTTCTCTCATTCGTATAAGGTGATTATTTTTAGTTTGGTAGTGCGCGTTCTCTGTTCTTGGCTGTGTGCGGCGTGGTTTGGTTTGGTTTCGCCAGTTTTCTTGGTGTTGATCTGTTTTTTGGGTTATCTGGCTATTTTGTGCTGGTTTAGTGGGGGGTGCTCTCCCTGGTTGGGGGATCGTGTGGCGCCCATAGATGCGGTGGTTTATTCTCAGCCTTTTGATTCCTTATCGTCGTCTTTTTCGTGCTTTGACGACTGCTGTGATAGTCGTTGGCGGATGTGGCTGTGTCGGGCTGCGTGGCATCTCGCTCTTTGTCTTTAGATTCTACCGATCCACTTCTGAATCACCTGGTTTGGGACGGTGTCGATGTGTGGCTGCGAGCGTTGTTGGCGTTGGCTGCTCCTTTGTTCTGCTCGGCGGTCAACCTGTACGTTCATCCACATCCTCAGCCGAGTCCAGTATGGTTGCTTGACTCCTTCTATTGTCGAGGGTTTGGTCTTACCTGCGGGTTGCTACGCCCCTTCCTTCCTTTTTCCTGGCATATCGCTTCTGTTTTTTTGCAGCCCCCAGTGTGGTGGGCGATTCAGCCAGTGTTGTGTTCTTGTTTGTAGTCTTGCTTTCTATTTTACTCCTTGTAAAACCTTTGCTTTGTTTTATGTTTATTAACTGTTTTTATTGATTTATATATTTTTTGATGGCTGGAGCCTTTTGGCTCTATCCGATATATCAAAAAAAAGTTGCAAGAAAGTGACATTTTCTTTTTCAATTTTCTTTTTCCTTTTTTGCTTTGCATGTGTTGGTTGTCATTAACTTCTGATTATGGCTACTTTCCATAACTGGCCATGAAGCTTCCATTTCTAAAATAATTGATTGATTGATCGAGACCCTGCAACAGCACTGGCACAACAGAAATCAATTGGCCATGGACATTTTATAAGTAGACTAGATTTGCACGTGGGCCCACGGCACGTCTTCAGAACGATACAGTATATGAAAAGCATTATAAACAGTAAATCAATAATTATGTAGTCCAAGTTTTAATAGTATGACAATAATTAGTTGTAAATAAAAGTCCATATTTTCATTAGTATATGTTAAAAAATAATTATAAATTGGGGTATAAAAATCCATGTTTCCATAAGTATATATATATATATATATATATATATATATATATATATATATATATATATATATATATATATATACATATATGGGGAGAGGGAGAGATAGAGAGAGAGAGAGAGAGAGAGAGAGAGAGAGAGAGAGAGAGAAATAATTAAATAAATAAAGGAGTTATTTTGGGGGGATTTGAATTTTTGTTTTGGAGGGATTTGAATTTGAGTTTTTTTTTTTTGGGGGGGGGGGGGGGGGGGGGGGAGGTTAGATCTGGGTCTTTGATTTTTAGGGATTGAATGAGAGCCACTTGATAGCTTTCTCTGTGTTTTATTATATAGATGGGGAAAAGAAAAACGGAAGTATTTTCTTCTTCATCTTCTTCCTCTTGAATAATTTTTTTAGTATGCCAATTTTTAAAACTATTTGCAGAAAGAGGATAGTTGTCAAAGTATTTGTGTTTGTGAACTCAACAATTAAACTCGTCGTTTCCATTGGCGAGTTTGATTGTTTCATGCTCGCCGTTGGGACACGGCCGTTCCCAATAGCGAGTTTAGTTCAAAATTTTCAATGAAGACTCATTGTTCCCAATGGCGTGGACATTTTATACTAGACTCGCTGTTGGGAATAACAAGTTTAGTTCAAAATTTTCAATAAAGACTCGTCGTTCCTAATGGCGAGGATATTTATACTAGACTCACTGTTGGGAACGACGAGAGGTGAAACACTCCATCCGACTTAGTGAATTTTTGAAAAAACTCTATAATGTTTTTTTGAACTAAACTTGTCATTCCCAACAACGAGTCTAGTGTAAATGTCCTCGCCATTGAGAACGGCGAGTCTTCAAAAAAAAAAAAAATTGAACTAAACTCGTCGTCAGCGAGTCTAGTGTAAATGTACTCACCGTTGGGAACAACAAGTCTTTCCAAAAACAAAAACAAAAAAAGTACTAAACTCGCCGTTCCCAACAGCGACTCTAGTGTAAATGTTCTCGTCATTGGGAACGGCGAGTCATTTTTGACTGGCAAAAGGTAAGATAGTCCTACCTCACAGAAAATATATATATCAAAAGAAAATAAGTGCTAGCACTATTACACAATAGGCTGTAGTAGGTTTCTCGAGCATAGGATGAAGCCAAGTTCGAGATGGCATGTCGTTGGATCGTAGAGAGGGTAGTGGACTGTTTTCGTACACCTCTACTAGGCCCAATGACATGATCTCATCCCCCTTTTCCACCCATAACAAAGCCCAAAACAAAAGAACCCACTGCCAGCTGAAATAAAAACATAAGACAACTAGATAGAGTTTGAGAAGAATACAAAACCGGAATAAACACAGTCCCAAAAAATAAAAACCATAATCGGAGTAGCCATTCAGAGATCAAGTAGAGTTGCCATCTACACTGTCACCTCAAGCAGGCCTCATTAGGTTGCTGTTTCCCGTGCCCCTGAGTTCCTCCATAATCTTTGCCTTCTTCTTCGATTCTCCACTTGAATCTAGCCAATATGAGAACCAGAATTTTGTATTAGTGATTAGCTTATCCACAGATGTATGCTTGCTGTAAAAAATTCTATCATTCCTAGCATTCCAAAGACTCCAACAGATAGCTAGTGTAACCAAATGCCATGAGTGAGTGAATTTGTGCTTGTTGTGATCAAAACACCAAGTGGTGAAACATGCCGAAATAGACTCAAGCAGATTTGTGATGCTGAAAGCATGTGTGAAGTGCAGCCATGTATGAGCAGTCACAGGACACTCAAAGAAAATGTGGTAGGAGGTTTCAATCTGACATGCATGTCAGATCGCCATCCCAACCTCTAGAATGCAATCTGTCCTTGGAGTTTAGCTTTTCCCCGCATAGCCTCCAAATGAAAATTTTGCATTTGAGTGGTGCGCAGTTCTTCCAACAAGCGCGGTAGGAAGGAGAGATTAGGCCAGAAACACTATAGAAGCTATAGGCTGATTTGACAGAATAGCACCCGGTGCGAGAGTGGTTCCAGAGAGATTTATCAAGTTGCTGCGATGGCTAAACATTAGAGATGGCCTGTAGAAGAAGTCTCTTTTCCATCAGGGTGATGCTAGAGGAGGAGGTGTGCAGACTAGGTCTCCAAGTCCAATTGCCTTGGGCCAGTATGCCCTATGATTGCAGAGGGGCTTCTTTGTTCCATGCTGCTTCAAAGAGGGAAGGGAAAAGGGTGGCAATGCTTTGTCCCTCAATCCATTTAGAGGTCCAAAACTTGAGCATAATCCCGTTACCAAGTTCCCAAGAGATCTCCTGGTCAAATTGTTCTACAAGTTTGAACAAATTCTTCCAGAAGTTTGAGGATTGGACCTTGCAGATGAAATCACCAGAAGTGTTGTTGAAATATAGGGACTTGAGAGTTTGAGAACAAAGGGAGTTGTCAGTATAGAGTTTCCACCACCACTTCATGAGAAGTGCGTTATTGAATTGTTGAAGGTCTAGGACTCCAAGACCACCCTGTTTCTTAGGATGGCAGATACGCTTCCAACTAGTACAAGAGGCCCCCGTAGCCTTGGTTTCACCTCCAACCCAAAAGAATCTGCTCCTCATTTGGTCGATCCTGGCTGACACCCACTGAGGCAGCTTGAAGAAAGAGGCAAAGTAAGTTGGGAAGGCGCTAAGAACAGAGTTGATCAGAATGAGTCGACCCCCCCAGATAAGAGACGGTCTTTCCATGTGGACAGTCTCCTCTCAATTTTAAGAAGCAAGGGTTGCCAGTCTCGTTTCTTAAGCCTTTTCTTTGCGAGTGGCATTCCTGGATACTTGGTTGGCAGGGTATCTTGATTGCAGCCTAAGATATGCGAAAAAGAATTAAGCTTAGCCTGAGAGTGTCCAAAATATGTGATAGAGGATTTGGAGAGGTTGATGTGTAGTCCAGAGACATTTGCAAAGAGATGCAGGAGCACTTTCAGATGGAGAACTTCTTGATCGTCTCCTTTGCAGAAAATAAGAGTGTCGTCGGCAAACTGTAATATGGAGAGATGGGCTAGGGATCCCCGTAGGTTGAGCCAAGAGAAGGTGCCATTGTCTCTGCCAACCCGCAACATTTGCACAAGAACATCAACAGCCAGTATGAAAAGCATTGGAGATAGATGGTCACCTTGCTTGAGTCCTCTTTTTGAGCTAATGGTCTTGCCCCCTATACCATTGACCAAAACATTGGATTTGGTGGATTGCAATATTGCTTTGATCTAGGAACACCAACGAGGGCCAAAGCCTCTTGCAATAAGCAGTTGCTCCAAGAAATCCCAGCTGAGTGTATCAAAAGCCTTGTGGAAATAAATTTTCAGCATAAGCGAATCAGATTTCTTAGAACAGCATAAGTTGATTGCTTCGTGCACCACTAGAAAGCAATCCACCGTAGATTTCTCCTTGAGGAAGGCGCTTTGAGAAGATGATACAAGAGTGTGCAGCAAAGGGCTTAACCTGTTGGCCAAGACCTTGGTGAAAATTTTCATTGAACAATTGAGCAGGCTAATTGGACGATAGTCAGAAACAGAGAAGGGGAGGCTCCTTCACATTTAGGAATGAGCACAATGGTAGAGTAGTTCAGTCTATCGATGTCAGCTTCTCCATTTTGGATGGCCAGAAGCATATTGCATAAGTCATCTTGTCACGCCCCGCTTCCCAAAAATACGGAATACGAGTACGTGACGAAGCCCAGCGAATGATCTTAACATCATTCATAAGCTGTAGGATCGACTCAGCATCACAACAAGAACATAACAAGTGATATATATAACCAAGCATGCATGAATAATTTATTAGCAACAGAAACAATTGAAAACACAATAATAACATTCAAATAGTTTCAAGTCTGGATCAAGTTAAAACTCGGAAACATCAGCTCGTTACAAGTTCTTAAATAGAAAGAATAATAATTCAAGAAAAACAAATATTCTAATCAAGTCCTTTCTCCACTTGAAGACTAAAACCTCTGCTCACCAATCCCAGCAGGTAGCTCGTCTACAAAGTCTACTTAATAAATATAAAAGGGAAAAATAGAAAAAACAATAGAAAATGCCCTTAGTGCAAGTTAGAACCACAAATAGTAAAAACGAGTACAAGTAATGTGAAACAAGAATTTGAATCAAGAATGTAACAGGGATGCAACAAGTAGTGGAAATCCAAGAACTAGCTAACAAGGAGGACAACTCAAGTGGACAGGCTGAATAACAAATACTAATGGTGAAACAAGTGAGAAGTGAACATGTAGGGGTATCTAACCTCAAGTGACATGCATCAAGTACAAGTGTCAGGTATCAAGTCTCAAGTCTAGTGTCAAGTAACAAGTCTCAAGTCAAGAGTCAAGTATTATATTCAAGTATCAAGTCTCAAGTAACAAGTTGTCAAATATCAAGTAGCATGTCTCAAAGTTCAAGTTTCATGTTCAAGTTTCAGGTATCAAGTAGTCAAGTATCATGTAAGCATGTATCATGTTCAAGTCTTGTAATTATTACTATCTAGGTAGCACTTCATGCATCCATACTTTTACTACATGATTGCTACAGTCAATACAATTTCGTTTAGGCCTAGTAATGGAGTCTATAGGGCGGTGTACTCAGGTATCAAGTATCAAGCAAGTGATCAAACCATGGGCCCTAGAGGTGGCTCCCGTCACCCATGACGTGGTACTTAGTTCTACGTGGGACTTAGTTCCATGCGATCTCAAATATATATCATGTAATCATATAATGGGCTCTAGAGGTAGCCCCGTAGGCTCTAAAGATGGCCCCCGTCACCATGATGTGGTACTTAGTTCTACGTAGCACTTAGTTCCATTTAACATAAAATTATGGAAAACACGGTTCCCCTTCCGAGTACACTTACCTATATTGTCCACCACTATGGTCTTTCCCTTAAACCCCGACTTGTTAATTTTACTAATTCTTATCAAGCAAGCATATAAGTGTGTGAAACAGGTCAAGAAATCATAAACATGGACATGGGTCAAGTCTGAGATATTTATATGGCATATTCAAGGGTCAGCATGAATAAAAATAACACGAACAACGAAAATCCCAAATCTGGACAGCATGACGTTGCTGTACCCAAATTGTGATTTCCGATGCAACGAGATAGCAAATGTGGATCCGTCAGGAGGTCTAGAAACTAGACTCCTTCCCGGTTCCAACGCATATAATTAAGGTACAAGAAAGTTGTGGTAACATGTGTCGAAACAGCGAACTACACAGCTATTGTGTTCAGGCAGAATTTGTGAATCTAAGTTTACACATGTGAAACAGGGTTGAAACATAATAAACTAATTCTGAGATAATTTGGGGATGCTTCCTAAGGTGTCCAGCAACAGCATGTAAAATTTCAAGTCAAACGCTTACTGTTAACATAGTTAAATTAATTCGCAAACTAAAGGTGTGCAGCAGTTTTGCGAATCTGCGTCTACCGACACAGCTGCAGTAAAACTATGATAACTCCTAGACCGCAACTCCGAATTCAAAAATTCTGGAGGCTATCGACATTTAGACATCTAGAGATATATTTTCTGTTCAGGGCTCAGTTTCAGGTTCTGATGTTAAAGGGATCAAAACAGCATAACAAGATTCAGGACAGAAACATGTGAAAATGTCTTACGAGTATAGGTTACATGAAAATTAGTTATTAGGCGTCTAGGTTAATGTGTGATACAAATACAGGAAAATTGTTATCAAAACAGCAAGTAATATTTATTTCTCGTCTCTAGTGGGTGCAAGTTCATCACATACAAGATATATCATATGTATACAAATCTAGGGTTCCTTAATTTCATGTGTTCATGTGTCTAGGGAATAAAACGAGTCCAAGTAGTTATAATATAATAAAATAAAATTATTGTGACTCTTAAGATTATGAAATTGATGAAGATTAACATTTGATCAACAACGACGAGTAAAAAAGGGGTCACAACTTCTAACTATTTGTAGTATTTTCAATGAATGCTTGTACTAGAACAAAAATATGTACAAGATGAATACTTGCCTTGATTGACGATGATTAGATCCGTTAGTTGAAGAAAACGGGATCGAAAAATCCCGGGCACAATCTCCCAAAAGCACGTGTGAAGCATGTGCAAGAAATTAACGGTAGAGCGAATCTCCCCACACTGGATCCCGCCAAAACAGCATACAGCGAGATTGGATTTGCTGCGCCAAAACACCAAAACACCGAAACCAACCAATGGGATTCTCCAGCACATCGGATCCAAGCCCAACCACGGGACAGCGAGCGGGGATCCGCTGTGGCCGAACACCGAACAGCGTTTTCAACCAACCAGGCTTCATCTTCTTCCTCGCTTCGGCAGCGCACGAGAGAGAGGGCGGGACTGCAATGCGACTGCGGTGGCACCTGCGGTGAAGTCTGGTGGAGGGATTGGCGGCTCGACGTCGAAGAGCGACGCGACGATGGGGTGGCGATGGTAGAGGCTCTATTTCTGGTTTCGAAATCAGGGGAGGATGAGTCGGGGGAGAATGGCTGGGTTCGGGGTGGTTCGGGAGTGTTGGCGACGATGGTGATCGCGAGACGAAGAGGATGAGAGGGTGAGGGGATGGTGCAGTGGTCGGGGTTGGGAAAAGGCGATGTGTTGGATTGGGTTCGGGAGTTTGGCGATGGCGAAGGTGAATGATGGTGGATTGGTGATTGACGAGGGGATGATGGCTGAGGTGGGACGATGGTGGAAGCGAGGGGGAACAGAGGTTTGATGGTGATCGGAGGAGGCGACGGCGTAGGGAATTGGGTCTGGGCGTTGGAGACAAAGACTGGACGAAGAAGAAGAAAAACGGCGGAAGGGTTTGGGGTTAAACAGTAAGGTAAGGGTTAGGGTTAGGGTTAGGAGTGTTTCGGGTATATATAGTTAGAGTTTGGGTTTATGGGTTTTAGGGTATCCGTTTTGAGTGGGATCCAACTGGAGAATTGGTCAAAATGTATTAAAATGGAGAATAAAGAGATGAATTACATAGGACAGCTCATTCTTCATGAAGAACGACACAAGGAGCACATACAATTGAATTAGATAAAATTACCAAAAATTGATTCGAAACAAAAATAGTGATTTTATTCGAATGGAAACAAGATACGAGATCTCAAATAGATAAAAGAGTACAAAGAGACAAAATACAGTATAAAAATACAAATACGGGAAATAGGAGTTACACATCTTGGATGATCTCCCAATGTTGTTGATAGAAATGCATAGAGAATCCATCTGGGCCTGGAGCTTTGTCTCCGTTCATGCCGAAGATTGCTCTCTTGATTTCGTCTTTACTGAAATCTTCATCAAGTGCAGAGAGATCAGACGTTGATGGTGGATATAGAGATACCCAATCTACTCTAAAGTCTGACTCTGAGCTAGTGCCACAGATATCTTGGTAATGTGACTCAAAACAGGATCTAATCGCCAACAGATCTGTGATGAGGTCTCCATTGTGAAGAAGTGAAAAAATGAAATTCTTACGTCGCCTCCCGTTAGCCATAGAGTGGAAGAATTTTGTGTTTGCATCACCCTCTTTGATCCAAGTGATACGGGATCTCTGCCTCCAGTAGGTAACCTCAGCTTAGATTAGTTGGTGATATTCGGAATGGGCAGCAGAGAGTTCAGCAGATTTGGTGGAGTTTAAAGTTTGTGAATCAGCTAAAATGTCAAGATTGTGGATAGTTTGGAGTAAGGACTCCTTACGCTTGGGAATGTGGCCGAAGACCTCGTTTCTCCACCTTCTGATCCTTCTCTTTAAGAGGATAAGCTTCTTAGCAAAGATATCAACTTTGGATCCAGCACAATTGAAACTAGTCCACCAACTAATAATGTTGTGGTTAAAATCCTTGTGAGAAGCCCATGCTTTTTCGAATTTGAAGTAGTGGATTTTGTTCTGTATCGCTTGGGAGTCGATGATAATAGGGCAATGATCAGATGCAATGCGGGGTAAGGAATGCTAGACGCAAGAGGGGAAAGACTGATCAAAGTGGCTTGAGATAAGGAATCTGTCTAACCGCGCAAAAGAAGCATTTTGCCTAAGGTTGGACCATGTGTACTTCCTCTCTGCAAGCGGGAGATCAATGAGCTGCAATTGTTGAATCCAACTGCGAAAGTTCTTCATGTCTCTGCTAGAACTGGAGCCTCTGTTCCTTTCTTCATTTGAGATAGTCACATTGAAATCTCCACAGACGACCCATGTATCACAGAGTAGCCTTCTTCGCTGCACAATTTCATGAAAGCAGAGGTCTCTATCATCAAGCTCGAAAGGGGCATAAACGGAGGTGAGGGACCATTCCAACCCTGATGATTTAGTGCGGAAAGAGAGGGAGATAGAGAAAATATCAATAGCACAGTACAGGCAGTCGAAGACATTATCATTCCAGCCAACAAGAATGCCGCCGCGACTATCAATGGCATCGAGGGATCTCCAATTGTTGATAGAATTGCCTCCGATTGAGGAGAGTTTTCGTGGGGAAAGCTTGGATAGCTTGGATTCTTGGAGGCACGCTACATTGATTTGGACGTTTCGGAGTCCATCTTTGATTAAGGCACACTTGTAGGGGTTGCCAAACCCCCGAACATTCCAACTTCCTATCTTCATTGAAAATGTAAAAACACAACAAGCCCGAAAACAAGCAAGGTGCAACCTACTCAGGCACTAGTTTACCTGTTGCTGTTGAACGGGGAGATCAACTGCAACCTCTGCAAACTGCTTGAGCTTGACGATTGAGTGTGGCCCAGTAGCCTCCCCTCCAACAGATTCTGCAACTTCGATAATATCTTCATTAGAAAGCAAAGCGAATGGATTGCGGCATGCATAGTTAAGAGAATGCTTCAAAGATGATGTACCTGCCAATTTACGGAGGGAGGCAGCCTTAACAGAGGAGCAAAGATGTTGCAGGAATGGTCTTGAAGAGGAAATCTTTGTGGCTGATCTGCTGCGCTTGCTAGCTCCTTCTTCAAATCCTGCGGGTACAGAGCCTGTGGAAGAGGTGGAGGTATTCAGGTGGCGCCTAGGAATGAGAGATTTGGTTCTGAAGCTTGAGGCTCTAGCTCCGATGGTTCCAGAGCTGAATTGGAAGTTCTTAGAGGCCTCCAGCTTGGAGACGCGCTTGGTGACCTCTGCTTCTAGAACAGATTCCACTGCCGGTTTGATTTGAATGAATAAGGATTGGGGTATATTGACTGTCTTGCCTTTCCACTCCATTTGACACATCTCTTCTTCAGGTGCAATATCATGTGAGTTGGCAGAGCTGTCGGAATGGGTTTGTGACGCCTCAGTAGAAATATCTAGATTGCTCTTGGGGGAGTCAGATTCGATCTCAATGATAGGGGGCAGGATTTGCCATGACTGTTGCCACTAATTGCTATGGGGGAGGGACCACTTTTGGAACCTTTGCACTAGAATCCGCCATGCCAGAGATATTCAAAAATTGGTTAGCAAAAAGGGAAAGATTCTGTTGGGATTGTGACTGCGCCACAAATTCCTTAACTGTACCAACTATCACCTTGATTTTCACCTTTCCTTTATTGTCTCCGATAACTCCTTGATCACCTAGCGAAATTTGCAGGGGGTTTGCAACCACTTGCTGAACCGGCGGCACTTCCCTCCGATGCCAGAAGCTTGTGGAAGAGGCAGTGTTTTGGAAAAATAGTCGTACCTTGCCGCTGGCAACGTCAGCTGAGGGGATTGGGTTACCGTAAATAAGCACAGGTACTTCATGAACTTGCAGTTCCTTAGTCCAAGGCACTTGATAATGAATGAGGAGATTCTTTGGGATTAGGCCAACATCATCAACTTCAATCAAAATGAGGGCTTGATCGCGAGAAGTCGCTGCTTTCATGTCTCCACTCATGGTCGATTCTTTGGGAACGGCGAGTCTTTATTGAAAATTTTGAACTAAACTCACCGTTGGGACGAGTTTCTAAATTAAAAAAAACTATATTTGCTGTGTTCCAACGACGAGCATAAAACAACTAAACTTGCCGTTGAGAACGACGAGTTTAGTTGTTGAGTCCACGAGCACAAATACTTTGGCAACTGTCATCTTTCTGCAAATAGTTTCGAAAAATGACATAAAAAATTCCTCAATCTTCTTCTTCTTCTTTCTAGAAATTAATTGTTGGTAATTTTGGTAACGAAGAAGCATTGGAGTGTTTGCTTGGTTGTAAGATGGTGGGAAAATAAAGAACACGGAAAACAAATATTAAGATAGTAGATCACAGGCAAACATATGGAAGTGTTTTCCTTCTCTGTAACCTCGAGAACTTCCTCTTGACTCTTTAAGAAAAGCTTCAATCTGAACCCGTTATTCCCCTCCTCAATCCGAAGTAGTGGAGAGAAGGTTATCTAGATTTCAAACTTGGACCTATTTCACAAAAAAAAAACTTCATGTAGTACTTTGTTTTCTGCATCAATCTGTTTAGGCATTACCTTGACAGGCCGGACCCACATTGGATGCAGGTGATGCACTTGCATCACGCCCCCAAAGTTATAAAAAAAAGGAAGCCCCGTTTTCAGAAAAAAGAAAAAAGTATATTAGCTTCGGGGCCTCCATTTTTAGAAAAGAAAAAAAAAATTATATTAGCATCAGGCTCCTAAAATCCATGAATCGTTTTATTTTTTTTATGATTTTATATTAGCTTCAGGCCCCTAAAAAATTTTATATTAGCTTCAGGCTCCTAAAATCCATGATTTATCATGTATACTTGTTAATTTTTTTCCTAATACATGAATCGTTTTTTTTAAAGGTATATGTGGACTTTGTGAGAGTTTGCTTCAGGCCCCTAAAATTCTAGGGCCTGCACTGTACGTAGATCTATTAATTTGGGCAGTTTTCTGAGAACACTCGGAACTTCTTGGTGGTTTCATGCAGTTCAGCGTTGGCAAATATTTGCATTTACTTTTACTTATTTAGTCATGCTGTAAAAACTATTATAAAACGAAAACATGTGTTGACTGAATGTAGCATAGTGCATATGCTTTTCCTTGCAAAATGGTTGCGAACCGCATACAACGGGGGTATCAAGTTGCAAATTAGCCTACCTACAACTATATATGTGTGCCACGGTCGACCGTCCGCGGCGCTGATGGATTTTTTGAGAGCGAGTTTGTTGATTCGATTGAAGCCCACTTTGTCTTCTGATTAGATCGTATGACTCTAATTGTATGTTTATCTCTTCTGTATATATCGGATGGTTATTGTATCAAGGTATCTAAACTAGGATTTCTCTAATTCTATAAATACAATGTAAACGACTCCAAGAACGATATGATTCTATTGAGTGCCGAATAGAAAAGGAGAGTACTTAATATGAGAGGGTGAGAGAGTTTCTCCATTGTAAGCAGCAACCAAGTTCGAATTAAACTTGAGAGATGGTCGCTGTAAGAATTGCACTATTCTTGTAACTTCTCTAGTTGAAATAATATCTCGGTTCTTCCTCCCCGGATTAAGGCGAAAGCCCCAATCGGGACAATTCTGATGTGCTTTGTGTGATTGATGTGATCTAGTTTTGCTTGGTGGTTTGTGTTGATTGTGTCGAAGACTCAACAAGATCCTCAATTTTTTTCTAACAACGCGTACTATACACTAACAGGTCATTGATAAATCTAGGGATGGCAAGTGGGCCGGGTCAACCGGCGACCCGCCCGTTGAACCCAGCCCATGAAAGTGTTTGGCGGGTTCGGGTCGAACCCGTGAACAGTAACGGGTCGACCCGGGTTGCGTAAATAGTGAATCAAACCCGTAAAACCCGGCCTGCGAACCCGTTAAAAAATACCCAATCCGCCCGCCAACCCACGGGTTACGAACCGTTGGACCCGTTCGGGTCGAACGTTCGACCCGTCACAGGTCGACTGTTGACCCGCGGGTCAAACGAGCCGTTGGGAGGGGGGGCACTGTACAACAAAGAGGGCAAACGACTCTTATAGCCGTTTTGCTTGGTTTTTTGGGTTTTTTTGGGTTTTTTTATTATTTTGAGCCTATAAATACCCCCCCAAAACCCCATAAAAAAAACACACCTTACTCTCTTACTCTCTCTACTATTATATTACTCATTTCTAGGCAATTTGTGAACAATTCAAGTATTAAATAAACAAGTGTTCAAGGCATATACACGATCAATTTCCGATCGTATCGAAATCAAAATTCAACGTCTTCAACTCTTCAACTCTCATCCAACTCCAAGTGATCAAGTTGTTAAGATAAATCAGAGAGAAATGAAGACAATACTGAATATTGAATTGAGTTTAACCAAGTACAATACCACCTATATATAGGAGGTGAACAAATATCAAAACAACTCTACCACCAATATGGGACTATAATATCTAACACCCCCTCTCAAACTCACGATGGGTCAAACAATGTGAGTTTGCCTACTAAGTGTTGGAATCTCTTAACTGTATGGAATTTGGTGAAGAAGTCTGCAGTCTGTTGGGAAGAGGTAACAGAATGGAGAGAGATGGTCCCTGCCACAAAACGCTCACGAACATAATGACAATCAATTTCAATATGCTTCGTTCGTTCATGAAAGACCGGTTTGCTTGCAATATGCAATGCACTCCTGATATCACAATAAAGTGGAGTAGCTCCTGTAAGGGTAACACCCATATCTGATAACAACCAACGAATATGAACAATCTCTCTAGTAGTAGCTGCCATTGCTCTGTACTCAGCCTCGGTGGAAGAACATGCAACAACTGCCTGTTTCTTGCTCTGCCATGAGATCAGCGAATCACCAATAAATAGACAGAAACTTGTGGTAGACCTTCTAGTAGTTGGATCCCCTGCCCAATCTGAATCAGAATATGCACTGAGCTCTAGTTTGGATGTAGACGGCATGAATAATGAGCGAGTGATGGTGCCTCAGATGATCCGAAGAAGAGCACCGTAGTGAACTAATGTAGGAGCAGAAACAAACTGGCTGACAATACTAACTGCATGAGCAATATCGGGTCTGGTCATGCATAAATAGACAAGCTATCCAACAATCTGCCTGTATCTAGTGGGATCAGGAAGGGGCTCACCATCTGTGGGACGAAGCTTCACATAAAGCTCTAAGGGTGTATCAGCTGATCGACTGTCAGAGAGGCATGCAGCGGAAATAATATCTGATGTGTATTTCTGCTGAGAAATGAGTATCCCCTGAGATCCATGAGCATTCTCTAAACCCAGAAAGTAACGTAGCTTATCAAGGTCTTTCATATGAAACTGCTGGTGAAGGTATTTCTGGGTGGATGCAATGCCGGCAGAGTCATCCCCAGTAATGATCATATCATCAACATATAGTAGTAGAATTACCCTCCCCTGCGGTGATGACCGCACAAACATAGAATGGTCCTGAGAACTCTGACTAAAACCAGTCTTGGTGATGACAAGGCGAAAACACTCGAACCAGGCTCGAGGGGCCTGCTTCAAACCATATATAGCCCGACGCAGCCGGCAAACATGACGAGGAGGAGTAGGGAGACCAGGAGGAGGATCCATATAAACAACTTCAGATAAGGTACTATGAAGAAAAGTATTCTTCACGTCCATCTGGTATAACGGCCAGTGGCGGATGGTTGCAATAGCAAGAAGGGTGCGAACAGTAGTTATCTGTGCAACGGGAGTAAAGGTCTCATCATAGTCAATGCCATGCTCCTGAGTAAACCCTCGGGCGACTAGACGGGCCTTGTGCCGCTCAATAGATCCATCAGGTTGATATTTGACCTTGAAAATCCACTTGCAGCTAATAGGCTGAACGCCCTCTGGTAGAGGAATAGCATCCCAAGTGTCAGTCTGATCAAATGCACTGAATTCCTCTGCAATGGCTTTCCTCCATTCAAGATATTGAATTGCGTCTTGATAGGTTCTGGGCTCACGTGTAGAGTGTATAGCAGTGAGATATGCATGAAACTGTGGTGAGTAGGAAGCTAGGGTGGCAAAACCAAACTGGTCAGAAGGACCAGTGGCATCAGGTGTATAACGTGCCGGAGGAATACCAGAAGTGGAACGGGTAGACTGACGAAGAGGTGGTGGACTGACAGGGTGTGGGGGTGAGGACTGTGGAGTCGGTGCATGTGTCAGTGGGGAAGCAGGTGGGATGGGTGCTGGCTGCTGTGGAGATGCAGGTGGAGGTTCGGTAGGGGGAACAACAGGTGTAAGGACTGCAGGAGATGTGAATGGAGCCAGAGGAGTGGGATCAAAAGGAATGCGGGAAGATAAAGTAGGGGGCTAGCAACAACTGGAGAATCGAGAAATCTAGTATCCTCGGGGGGGGGGGGGGGTGTCAGGTAGTAAGAGGAGTCTTCTACAAAGGAGACATGTCGAGAAATACAGACACGACCCGCGGATGGATCAAAACAGCGATAACCTTTGTGTTCAGGACTAAGACCTAAGTGAACGCACTTAGCAGCACGAGCGGAGAGCTTCGTGCACTCAGTAGGAGGGAGAAGAATGTAACAGGTGCATCCAAAGGTACGGAGCATACTGTAGTTGGGAGGAGAATGATAAAGAGCCTCGTAAGGTGTCGTACCAGCTAGGGCAGACGAGGGAGTAATGTTGATGAGACTAACAGAGGTCATGATAGCTTCAGCGCAGAAAGAACGAGGAGCAGAAGAGGAGAGTAAAAGAGCGCGAGCCGTCTCAAGGATGTGACGATGCTTGCGTTCAGCTACACCATTCTGCTCATGTGTGTGAGGGCATGATTGCTGAAACAGGGTGTCGTGAGACTGTAGGATTGTTCTCATAGTGGTAGAAGTGTACTTACGTGCATCGTCCGATCGAAAATTCTTAATGCGTACACCGAACTGAGTGTGAATCATGGTTGTAAAGACTCGGTAAATATCAGGTATCTCAGATCGCTGACGCATAAGAAAAATCCATGTATGTCTAGTGAAGTCATCGATGAAGGTAACATAATAGAGATAGCCTTTCCACGATGGTACGAGAGAGGGTCCCGTGGAATGAACAAGTTGAAAAGGGTGAGTGATTTCAGAAGTTCTTTTGTGACTAAAGGGTAGGGCAATGTGTTTGGCCAAGTGACAACCCTGACAATCAGATAAATATTTAAAAGTAAGAGAACCAAGGGCACCACTACGAGCTATAGTCTGAAGTCGTTGTAACGCCCCCCACAAAAATTTTTTTGACTCCAAACTCAAATCTTTCAATTTCTATATCACTTTAATCATAAACTAAGAAAGTTATATTTCAGGGAAAATTTTGACAGAGTCTCCCCTGTAAATTTTGTCCCGAAACACAAAAAGCTTACGGAATTCTGCTCAAAATTCCGTAACTCACAATCCACATAATATTTTCATAGGCTCCCCAGGCCAAAATGAGCAGATACACACAGGCAATATAATATAATGCTCTGGGGGCCAAACTCATAACGGATTATCAAATATCAATTAAAAACTATAAATTTCTTTGAAAAACGAGGTAAAATTTTAGAAAAATCCTTGTAAAACCTACCACAGAGCCCGGTACTCCACAACGAGATGGGTACGGGTCACAAACATACCACACCACCTCACACTATACTTATCATCGTCATATACATGCTTATACACCCATAATACAATTTAAATCATAAATTCAACTATTCATAAAGCTAATTAGTACAAAAATTTTAATTTAAAACTTCACCCTACAATCTGCGCCGCACCTCTGCACTGATGAGAACCTGTAACAGTAGGGGATCTAGGGTCGTCCTCAGACTCCCCTAACCCCCCAAACACTAAGGGGTTAGCCATTTCTGGTGTGAGTACAATTCACTAATCTAATAAATAAATCAAACTATATAAATAAAAAAAATTCAACTTACAATTTTAAAGGTAAAAAGATTCAACTTGAATCCGAACATTAAAGCATCAAGAATACGCCTTTATATCAAATACTTGACAAATCTGCATCCGTCCCCATATATATATCCTTAACTTCACATCCTTCACTAAATGCATCATATTATATGACTGCATATATATATATATATATATATATATATATATATATATATATATATATATATATATATATATATACACACATATACACAACTCATTCACTTTATACCCAATCACAAGCAACACATTAATTCACATTCAATTACTTCTCATTTTGAAATCCCCAACACAAATACTTATCATTTCATAATTCCTACCACCTCATCGTTTCTTTACTTCCATAAATACTCACATAAAGTCCCTAACTCTTTTCTTCATACTTTTATAACTACGCACTTCATCTTCCATTCATTTACATCTACGAACTCACAACTCATATTCTTAAATACTCATTTTCATTCATAACCCTTTCTTTCTCAATTTCATATTTCATAACACCGCTTCATTTATTTCTTATAACCCATATCATCACGTATGCATATATCCACATAATACCACATTAATTCTTGTCTTATGACAAGATATAACACTTCATTACCCATTGCAATTTACTCACATTTCATCACATCATGAACATATCACTTATTAAATACTCATTCTTATCACATCAAAAATATGTTTTATAACCCATTCTCATCCCGTTATATCATTTAGCTATTATTCAGGTTAATTTATGACTAACTTACTTTCATCTTCACTTAATTTAATTCTTCATTTCCATTAATCATTACCACAATCATACCAACTTACCCTGCGAATTATGCCAAGGCAGGTAGTTCCCACCATTTCCACAGAAATAGCGGGCAGGTAGTTCCTTGACACAACTCCAAGGTACAACTCATACAACACTGTTTTTCACCTTAATAATCACGCACATAATACAATTACTTCGTATTATTCATAAGAACACATGTCTCTTCTATTATTATCATTTTAAATTAATCACATGTTGTATTCATCATTTCTTTCCATACACTAACTCATAACACGATCACTTTCACATTTACTTCATTCACAACTATTTTCTTTCTCATCCACAATTCACATTTCACTATTCACTTTCTTTCCCACACACAATTCACATTTCACAATCCCTTTTCTTTACTACCCCATTTATTATTAACACTTATTTATTCTTTATTCTCAACTCATAATACACTTACTTCATTATTTCATTTCATCTTACACCAAATACTTCATTCTCTTTCTCATTCACATTTCATATCATATTCATTGTATCTCAGGTCTAGCCTGAGGTATCAACTCTCTCTCTGGTCTATCCGGAGGTATCTACTCTCCTAGATCCATCCTGGGGAATCAACTCTCTCTCAGGTCAACCCTGAGGTATCATATCTCTCTCCGGTCTATCCG
The DNA here is from genome assembly GCA_017893485.1 of Hemerocallis citrina. Taxonomy (NCBI): domain Eukaryota; kingdom Viridiplantae; phylum Streptophyta; class Magnoliopsida; order Asparagales; family Asphodelaceae; genus Hemerocallis; species Hemerocallis citrina. The sequence continues at coordinate 277,780 of JACEHZ010000407.1, read as the reverse complement.
GAGGTATCTACACTCCCAGGTCCATCCTGGGGTATCAACTCTCTCTCAGGTCCCACCTGAGGTATCATATCTCTCTCCGGTCTATCCGGAGGTATCTACACTCCCAGGTCCATCCTGGGGTATCAACTCTCTCTCAGGTCCCACCTGAGGTATCATATCTCTCTCCGGTCTATCCGGAGGTATCTACACTCCCAGGTCCATCCTGGGGTATCAACTCTCTCTCAGGTCCCACCTGAGGTATCGTATCTCTCTCCGGTCTATCCGGAGGTATCTACACTCCCAGGTCCATCTTGGGGTATCAACTCTCTCTCAGGTCCCACCTGAGGTATCATATCTCTCTCCGGTCTATCCGGAGGTATCTACACTCCCAGGTCCATCCTGGGGTATCAACTCTTTCTCAGGTCCCACCTGAGGTATCATATCTCTCTCCGGTCTATCCGGAGGTATCTACACGCCCAGGTCCATCCTGGGGTATCAACTCAAGTCAACCGAACTTACTGCCATTAACATTTTCTTTTCATATTATCACCACCCTTTCAATGTATCACATATAAAAATATCACTATAATTAACATATTCCTTCTACTAATACCAGGACTAAGGCCGATGGCCTAGTCATGACAACAGATTCCCAGTATAACTGGGGGTATAATATACGCATATACTGTCAGATTCATTACTAATAGTAGCTTAATGCCATAAAACACCTCTAACTGCAAACTAACGTCATATCAACATCATATACCTTACATATCTCATATCAATAAACACATCATTTCATATTTCCTTTCATATCTCATATCGGTAATTACATTCATATCTCCCTGCCATATCTTATATCGTCACATCATTCTATACCAACACTCAATCTCACCCTTATACTTCATTTCCATTCAGTTGTAAACCCAAAATTTTCCAATTCAATCAATACATGAACCGCCATTCATTATATAATTGACATATCACATACATATAGCCAATATAGAGCATCCACAATACATTCCACCTATTTTAAGTGCTACAACACCTCAATATATCATACCAACCTATAAATAGGTCATATATCAGTTATAGTGGTCATCCAAAATTATTCACTAGGATATAAAGCTCATATCGCCCGTTAAACATACACCCTATTCCGGGATTCATATCAATCATTCAGATTATACCAAAATTTTCTTAAAACAACAGATATATAAATGTTTTCATACTCACCTCATAGCCCGGGAAGCCTCGAAGCATCACTTCTCCATCCGGCACCCGAAGCCGTTAACATTTCCTATTATCAAGTTTCAAAGCAATTAAGGCTCACAACATCCAAATCAACCACAGAAAATAATAACACTATTTCTAATATCACTCAGGCATTTTATCAAACGTCTGGGATGCACACGTGCATCGCATGTAATATTTAAATTCCTACAGGATGTTTATCCCCAAACAATTTCTAAAATCACCCCCAACTTATTATAATAGTTCTACTAAAATTCTACTACTATAAAGGAGATAATTTATATATATAAAATGCTCATTTCCAAACCCAAAACCCTAATTTTTAGCAACTTGCAAAATCCCCAATAATTTGCTAATCTCTTACCTCTACAATGCCCAACACCTCCTAATCTCCCTACTACAATATTTCTACTCAATAGAAACTAAAAACACTTAATTCCATACAAATAAAATAAACTAGGGTTTACCTTCACGTAGTTATTTCCCCAAATTGATGCTACCACGAGCTAGAGCACCCCTCACTTGATCTACCCCGCGAATTAATTTAAGAACGATGAAGAAATGGTGGTTTTCGGGCGAGGAAGGGCACAGCCGATTTGGGTTCGGCGGGTTCGGGAGGGAAAGAACAGAACGAAAGAACGATGGGAAGGAGAAGAAAAGGGGTGGGGGGGTTTTTGGAAATAAATAAAAATAATAATTATTATAATAATTAATAGGGTATTTTTACACATATACCCCCAATCTCCACAATGTTTCAAATAAACTCCCAACTCCTACACTTTAAAAATACTAACAATACAAATTACATAAAATTATTTCATAATAATCCTCCAAAAGTATAAAATAAAGTAACCACTGTTTCTTCACCAAAACTCAACCCATACTCCAATATATCATCTACACCAATCCAACAAAAATATTCATACCAATATCAATATTAAAAATAAAATACAATAAGATATACTCAAAAATAATTCGCACCACTATAAAAATATAAAAATAAATATTTTCGGTATTTTAAAATTCGAGGTGTTACAGTCGTGATGCGCTAATATGACCTAAACGTCTATGCTATAGAACAACATCAGAGAAAACAATACCGGCAAAACTAGAAGGAGGGTGATGTGCACGAAGAAAATCTAGATAATATAGACGACCATGACAACTAGCACGTCCAAACTCCTCACCGGTGGAGGAATCAGTAATAGAACAACCTAAAGAGTCAAAAGTAACGACAATACCACTATCGCACAACGCACTAATAGAAATAAGGCTTATTGATAAATGAGGAGCATAGAGAACATATGGTAATGTGAGAGTAGGAGAGTTAATTATCCCTGAATGTGTAATAAGAAGTGGTGAGCCATCAGCTGTGTGTAGGGATGGAGAGTGAGAGGAAAGTGTTGTGCAGGTGGTGAATAGTGTCTGATTACTAGTGAGATGATGTGATGTACCAGAATCTAAAATCCAGAACGAATTCATACCGGGAGTGGTAGAAAGGGCAGGAGCAGAGGAGCCAGCATTGATAGACTGACCCATGAACTGTAGTTCCAGCTGAGTGAGGCATTGCTGAGTATTAGCCCAAGCAGAAGACGGCAAGGTCGGAGTGACAGGCATGGCCGAGGATGTGAGGGAAGAAGCACTGCTGTAACTGCTATGACTGAGAGCACAATGTGGAGGGAGATGCTGCCAGTGTCTGGATCGAGGTAGGGAGTAGGGCGGTGCTATCGGTGGCAGAAGTAGAGGTGGGTTAGGGTGAGGAATGATATAAGAGAAGGTAGAAGGCTGGAGGCAGACTGAAAGTGGCGCTGCTGCTTTTGGAATCTGGAGGAGGAACGAGATGCAGTTGCATCGGGGAAGTCAGTGGAGGCGGAAATATGTGGGAGAGACTGAGATGCCATCAAGTAGGAGTACCTGTATATATATATATATATATATATATATATATATATATATATATATATATATATATATATATATATATATATATATATATATATATATATATATATATATACATATATATATATATATAATAATAATAATAATAATAATAATAATAATAATAATAATAATAATAATAATAATAATAATATTTTTTTGATTTTTTTTTTATTTTTTTGATTTTGATCTTTTTGTTTTTTTTTTGGATTTTTTTTTTCGGATTTTTTTTTTAAAGAAGAAGAAGAAGTCGGGCAGCGACGGTGGCGGCTAGCGGCGACGGTGGCGGCTAGGGTTTCGTCGGGATTGGGTTTCGAAGGAGTAGGAGAGGAGGCAGTTTGGATGCCGATGGGTTCGGCTGGTGGTCGCCGGAGATTTCGAGGATACCAATGGATTCGGATGGTGGTCGCCGGAGATTTCGACTTTGGATCTCGGTGTTGGCGACTGATGCCTGTGGATCTCAGCGTTGGCTGGTGGTCTGGCTTCGATGATGACGATGATGACTGTGGATCTGGCTTCGACCGGAGATTTCGACTGTGGATTTCAGACTGTGGATCAGCTTCTTCAGATGCTGATGTAGGAGGTTGAAGACGATGGTATGTGGGGTTTTTTTTTTTTTTTGGAATTCTAGGGTTTTGGGAAGAATGGGAAATAAAAAAAATTTGTATAATCTGGCTATTGGGATTTGAGAATTTTTGTAGAGAAAAAGGTTAAGAAGGAAAAATTTTGATAATTGGCTCTGATACCATGTTAAGATAAATCAGAGAGAAATGAAGACAATACTGAATATTGAATTGAGTTTAACCAAGTACAATACCACCTATATATAGGAGGTGAACAAATATCAAAACAACTCTACCACCAATATGGGACTATAATATCTAACACAAGTCTTCAACTCTCCTACAAGCTCTCCCCAACTCTTCAATTCCGGATTTGAGGAATTCTACTTCTACTTCTATTCTTATTTCCACGGATTTTTTTATATATGCGTATGCACGGTGAACGGTATCAAAATTTCATATCGCTCTTGTTATTTTATTTTTGTTGTAGTTATAATTATTGTTAGTGTTGCCGCTAAATTTGGTGTGGGGGCAAACAGATAGAATTTGTGGATTCTTAGGGAAACTGAATAGTAAACCTGTATACCCGTTCCGTCGAAGTTTGACGCTGACTCCTGCCGTACACCTGCAAAAAGTGCGAGAAACCGGGGTTGTTCCTGGCGACGCACCCTCCGACGCTCAAGTCAGTAATCAGGGAAAGATTATGAAAGAGCGCAAAAACTGGAGAAAGATTGATTACCTCTTAATGGAGATGGATGGGGGGTATTTATAGGCACCGCTGGGATCAGATTAGGAATGTAATCCCCCAGTGGTTAGATAAGGAATGTAATCCCTAATCCCCAGTGAAGGGATAGATATGAATCAGGGCCGTTGATTTGGACGAATCAGAAATCCTAATTCTATCCTTTCTGGACCGGGTTTGTTGCGGGTTGAAACCCGCACCCAGTTGAGGTGAATCTGTTCGCGGGTTAGTGGGTTTCCAAGAAGGAGAACCAGTACCCGCTTCAGACCCATTGGTAGGTGAAATTACCATTTTACCCCTGGGCTTCAAGATTCGTGCCTAATTTAGACGGTTCTGATTTAACCCCATTATTAGCCATATCACGAGCCCCCCACTCCTAAAGACTGAGTTCGATCAGCCTTTGAGGAGTAGTTCAACTGTTTTAATGGCTGGGAGAGTTGTATCGGAGCTCAAATGGAAAGTTTTGAATCTTGATGGGGGTAGTGTGGTGATTTCAAGTGGATCGTACTCTGAGTCGCTCCTGAGCTCATATGGTCATGTGATGTTTTTGCAGGAGTATCCTTTTAACTCTACAAAGTGTTAATTCGTCGGTCGGGGGCCTTAGAAGATTGTTCTTGGCATCGATTGCTTGCTTGGGAACTAGAAGATGCTTCCCATGCTTACAACCGCTTTTCAGGAGTTTTTTCTCATCCTTTCAAATTTTTAATTGTTTTCCCCGCGATCTCTTGGTGGACGGATTGGCCATTTTCCTTCGTTGTGTGGGCCACCGGCTTGTTTCACTTTCCCGACCCCCTCTAGAGCTCGCTGACTAGGGGACCGAGGTCTGCAGGCGGTTCGGCGCCTTTTTCCTGAGAGGGGAGGGACCTCGGCTTGATTGTGAGCGCTGAGGGGAGTTCGGCGAGGTCCGAGGTCCAATTTTTCCCCGTAACGGGGTCGGTGTCACGAACGCTCGGCAGCTGGTGCCGAGGTCCAATTTTCCCCGTAACGGGGTCGGTGCCAAGAATGCTCGGCAGCTGGTGCCGTGGTCCAATTTTCCCCCGTAACGGGGTCAGTGTCACGAACGCTCGGCAACTGGTGCCGAGGTCCAATTTTCCCCCGTAACGGGGTCGGTGTCACGAACGCTCGGCAACTGGTGCCGAGGTCCAATTTTCCCCCGTAACGGGGTCGGTGCCAAGAACGCTCGGCAGCTGGTGCCGAGGTCCAATTTTCCCCCGTAACGGGGTCGGTGCCAAGAACGCTCGGCAGCTGGTGCCAAGAACGCTCGGCAGCTGGTGCCGAGGTCCAATTTTCCCCCGTAACGGGGTCGGTGTCAAGAACGCTCGGCAGCTGGTGCCGAGGTCCAATTTTCCCCCATAATGGGGTCGGTGTCATGAACGCTCGGCAGCTGGTGCCGAGGTCCAATTTTTCCCCGTAACGGGGTCGGTGCCAAGAATGCTCGGCAGCTGGTACCGAGGTCCAATTTTCCCCCGTAACGGGGTCGGTGTCAAGAACGCTCGGCAGCTGGTGCCGAGGTCCAATTTTCCCCCGTAACAGGGTCGGTGTCAAGAACGCTCGGCAGCTGGTGCCGAGGTCCAATTTTCCCCCGTAACAGGGTCGATGTCAAGAACACTCGGCAGCTGGTGCCGAGGTCCAAGACTTGTCGTTTTTGTTGAATGAGTTGGTGGCTTCTGCGCGCCTTCTGAACTTCTGACGACTCTGACAGACGGGACGTTCATTAAATGCAGTGACCCCTGAGCTTCTGTCAGATGGGACGCTCATTAAATGCAGCGTACAGCTTGGCGTGGTAAACAAGGTGACGATTGAGGTCGCTTTTGTCGTTTTACGTAAATGGGCCGGTAGTACAAGCCCATTATCCTCGTTTAGCGTGTCCTTCTCTATAAAACCCCACCCCCCACTCTCATTTCTCACTTCTCTTCTCTTTTGCTCAAGCGATCTCTTGTGTTTAAGCGAGTACTTCCGGTGGTCGACGTTTGTTTTCCGGCGAAGTTTTCCGGCAGCTAACCTTTCAAGGTAATTTATACTTAGTTTAGTCCATAAACTATGTCTCTTGCTTCTGTCTCCGAGTCGATCTCTTGGTCTGAGCCCTCCCTCGAAGTTGCCGATGATTCAACTCCAACTAAAGGCAAGAAGGTATTCGGTAAGGATTCGATTGTGGAGGATCCGAAGCGTATGGGGGAGTTCGGGCAACTGCCAGGGCCGCTGACCGGGCTTCATAGAGTTCGGCAGCTTCCGGAGGATCAAGCCGAGGGAATCGTCCACGGGAGAGGGAGGTCGGTAACGCCCCGCCCCAATACTCAGACAATTTTTAATATTTTCAGAAGACAAATTAGATACTATGTAGTACAACTGCCCACCACAGGCTGCCTCTCAAAAGGTGGTTAACCGGATTGGTGACTCTTGATCATAGGCAATTATATTTATACTCAAATTAGTTTTTGCAAACTTCCCATGTGGGACTAAATTTCTCAATCTTTCTCTCAAATTCCCTCAAATCCCGTGTACCTCACGTACACGTCTTTCAGTACCAGTCGACTACTCAACCACCAGTCGACTGTTCGTTGAAAACCTGGGGTATTACATACACCCCACCTTTAGAAATCAGCGTCCTCGCTGAGTACGGGACACACATCTAGTGTAGGACCGCCCTTTCTAGCACCCTGCCTACTTCCGTGAATACCCCACGAAGCAAATTTCGGAGACTCATCTCCCTGCCGTGTATCAAATACACCCGGTGTGTCGAAAGTCGGCTCTGATACCATTTGTAATGCCCCGCCCCAATACTCAAACAATTTTTAATATTTTCAGAAGACAAATTAGATACTATGTAGTACAACTGCCCACCACAGGCTGCCTCTCAAAAGGTGGTTAACCGGATTGGTGACTCTTGATCATAGGCAATTATATTTATACTCAAATTAGTTTTTGCAAACTTTCCATGTGGGACTAAATTTCTCAATCTTTCTCTCAAATTCCCTCAAATCCCGTGTACCTCACGTACACATCATTCAGTACCAGTCGACTGCTCAACCACCAGTCGACTGTTCGTTGAAAACCTAGGGTATTACAAGGTCCTTCGAGGAGAACGCAGCGAGGGAGACGACGGAGGCGGACGAGACGGTGTCGATCCTGCGTGAGGAGGACTTGGCAGTGATCTGGGATTCTTTTCAAATCCCGGAGGAGTACGAACTCATGCTGCCGGGTCCCGGGGTTAGGGCCAATTCGCCATTGCCAGTGACGATGTGTTGCTGGCCGGTCGATGCCTTCATCGCCGGGGCTCGGCTGCCTCTCCATGCGTTCGCCGTTACCGTGGTGAGTTGGTTCGGGGTCAGCCCTATCCAACTCATGCCGAACGCATGGCGAGTGATAAATGGATTCGTGCTCCATTGCCAAGCTGCAGGGATCGAGCCGCAGCTGAACGTGCTTCGGACTCTCTATCGGATCCATCAAGGGAACAAGTTGGAGTACCGATATTATTTGACTCCGAGGCACGGCGGCAGGCTCGTCATATGCCCCGACTCCATCAAGCATTGGCGGGAGAAGTTCATGGTTGTACAGAGTCCGGAGGCTTGGCCGATCCCCTCCGGTTGGGTAGAAGGGGTGCCGAAGAGGGCGAGGGCGCTGCCGAAGCTTAGCGTTGAAGAAGAAAAGGCAGTCCGGACTCTCCTCGATCGGGCGAAGTATGATTGGAAGGAGCTCACCGAGGACGTCCTGTACAAGGGAGGGCTCTGCCGTGTAGATCCCAGTACGTGGCCTTTGTTATGCTTTGCTTTCCGTACCTTACTTCTCGCAACTTATATTGTTTTAACCAATTTTATCTTAATTGCAGAGACGATGGACTACGATGCAGTGCTGGCTCTCAGGGCTGGGCTCGCCAGCAAGGCGCGCACAAGCTGGTCGCGACCAAGTTGCCGACCCCAAAGACTCCGAGGATCGCAGCCTCGGTCGAGGAGGTGGAGACCCTCGACAGTCCGGTCGTCGCTATGGTGGGGACTTCGGCATCGGCTGCGGTCGGCGAGTTCCCCATCGCCGCCGCCCTCGGAATGACGACGCCGCCGCTGACGGCAGCAGCCGAGGAGCTCCTGACAGAGGAGCATAAAAGGATCCACATTCCGGACTGGCAAGTCCGGAAGCATGATGGATTCCTCGGCAACACACTAGCGAGCATGCAGGCCGTCAAGCACCTCGCTACGCCGAAGGACCGAGCCGCCATGGAGGCCGGGCGAGAAGGCGACGATGTCATTGAGATCGCTCGTTCGGCGGTTTCGGTAAGTGTTGGGTTTTCGTTATTGTTGAATTTCTTTAACCACAATTTTTCTAACTCTTTTGGTTCTTCTTTGTCGCAGATTATCATCCACTTCGGACACCTCACCGAGAGGTTGACAGCTCTGGAGAAGGAGCTGAAGCAAGAATCCGACCAGGCTCGGAACGAGAAGGCTCGGATGTCGAATGAGCTCGACAAGCTTCGCGTTGAGCACGAAGGGAGGTCGGCGAGGATCGAGCACCTTGAGGCCGAAGTGGCAAGGTTGGAGGGCGACCTCCTTCGCCAGAAGGAGGGGGCGGCCAAGCAGTTGGCCGAAGCCGAGGAGGCCAAGGCGGCGGCAGTGAAGGCGGCAGAGAACGCGACCTTGGCGAAGGCGCAAGGGTACCTCGCCCAAAACATGGCCAAGGCTTATGCCGAAGCCATTGCCCGGGTGTCAAAGGAGTACCCCGAGGTGGACGTCTCGGGATGGAGGTTGTTCCCGGGCCACGTCGAGGGCTTCGACCCCGAGTCCGAGGGGGAAGATGAAGAAGGGGAGGACGAGACCGATGCTGAGGTCGAAGTCACTAACGAGGTCCCCAGCACCGTGGTTACCCCGTTGGCGGTGGTGTCCCCCTCGGAGAAGTCGACCCCCACTCGTACTCGTCGCCCGGGGAAAGAGGTCGCACCTTGACTTTGCTCTTCTTTTTTCCTTTTGTTTTTGTTTTTTTTTCCCTTTTTAAAAAATGTAACGCCTAATAGCGGACTAGCCACCGCTGTTTTTTGAAATGAATGAAAGAAAATTTTTTGAAGTGTTGGAGTTCGGCTCTGTGTCTTTGCCTTTTCTCCTCTTTTGTCGAAATTTTTGTTTGAAAACTTCTCAAGTGTTAGACTTCGGCAGTGTTTGAATTCTTGCTGTTTTCCCCGATCTCTCTTCAGCTCATGGTGGTTGCCCAAGACGTCGAGCATGCTCGCTCGGATGATGAAGCTCGAGCCGAGGCTGGCTTAGGGGCGACGAGGTTGTGCCTGGCGAGATGCCGAGAGCGGCTCTACGAAGTCGAGCTCGGATTGCGTCGAGCCGAAAGCGAGCGGAACCATCTTCAGCTCGTCCTCGGTCGGCGAGACATCGAGATCTGACGGTTGGAGAGCAGGATCGCCGAAATGACTCCCACAGGAGAAGATGAATGTTCGCCGACTGCTTTCAGTAACGAGCTTCGGGTTCAGTGCATCCGGCATAACTTGTCCAAAATAACGGCAGAGAGGGACGACCTGCTTTCCGAGATCCGTCATCTGCAGACCGTAGAGACGGAGCTTCGGTCGGAGGGAGAGGGCTTGACGGCCGAGGTGGCCAAGCTGACGGTTGAATGGGATGAGCTGACTGCCGAAGTCGATGCGATGAAGAGGGCTACGGTTGACAAAAGCATCGAAGTCACTCACCTTCGTCGTCTGATAGCAAGTCGCTCGGGTGTGCCGGACTCCGAGATACCTCCTCGCTTCGAGGTCGACGTAAAGGATGACTCTTTGAGGGAGCGGATCTCCGAGTTAGAGGTGGAGGTCGCTCGCCTAAAACCGCGCTCGGGGCCAATCAACGTCAGGAGCACTTCATGCACTCGCGCGGAAAGCGACCAGGGCATTACGTTTTACGAGATGGCGACCCGTCAGTGGATCGGCCATCCTAGTCCGGGGGACGCGCAAAGCTCTGTGGCAAGTTCGTCGAGCGGAGCATCCGTCGGAGCCGCTGCTAGGAGCGGTGCCGAGGATTCGTCCCAATTTGCCGGGTTGGGGTCGAGCTCCGGAGACAAGCGTCGTCGCCCTCGATTGTCTTTGAAGTGGAACGCCCCGGCTCCAAGAAAGCGCTGAAGACCTCGTTTCTAAAAGCTTTTGTATTTTTTTAGCCAAGTGTAATAAGTCGGCACTTGTAACTTTCACTTTTTAACACCTTGTAACCTTGCTAGGTGAGAGAGTCGCTTTGTACCGTATCCCATTTATCAATAAAATTTTGTTCCCGAACTTGTGTGTCTCTTGTGGTTTTGTGTAGTCTTTATGTTTGTGACTGTGCTTATCGCGCCGAGGTTCCTAGGTCGGCCACTTGCTTGTTCGCGGATCGGCGAGGTGAGGGTTCGGCTAGCGGTGCCGAACTGTGCTCCGGTCGCCCAATCTTGCAGTCTTGCAAGGTGAGCTGAACAGTGAGCTCGCGGGATGCATTCAAGCTTAAGTGTTAGACTTCAGACCATCGTTAGATTAGTTCAACGGTTGTGGGAGCAATTCTGAATGGCGAACTACTTCTAGCTCGCTTAGGAGCGAACTTGCGAAGTAGAATCGAGCCAAGTGTTGGACTCCGAACCATCATTAGATTAGTACAATAGTTGTGGGAGCAATTCCGAATGGCGAACTACTTCTAGCTCGCTTAGGAGCGAACTTGCGAAGTAGAATCGAGCCAAGTGTTGGACTCCGAACCATCGTTAGATTAGTTCAATGGTTGTGGAAGCAATTCTGAATGACGAACTACTTCTAGCTCGCTTAGGAGCGAACTTGCGAAGTAGAATCGAGCCAAGTGTTGGACTCCGAACCATCGTTAGATTAGTACAACGGTTGTGGGAGCAATTCCGAATAGCGAACTACTTCTAGCTCGCTTAGGAGCGAACTTGCGAAGTAGAATCGAGCCAAGTGTTGGACTCCGAACCATCGTTAGATTAGTTCAACGGTTGTGGGAGCAATTCCGAATAGCGAACTACTTCTAGCTCGCTTAGGAGCGAACTTGCGAAGTAGAATCGAGCCAAGTGTTGGACTCCGAACCATCGTTAGATTAGTTCAACGGTTGTGGGAGCAATTCCGAATGGCGAACTACTTCTAGCCCGCTTAGGAGCGAACTTGCGAAGTAGAATCGAGCCTAGTGTTGGACTCCGAACCATCGTTATATTAGTTCAACGGTTGTGGGAGAAATTCCGAATGGCGAACTACTTCTAGCCCGCTTAGGAGCAAACTTGCGAAGTAGAATCGAGCCAAGTGTTGGACTCCGAACCATCGTTATATTAGTTCAACGGTTGTGGGAGCAATTCCGAATGGCGAACAAATTCTAGCTCGCTTAGGAGAGAACTTGCGAAGTAGAATCGAGCCAAGTGTTGGACTCCGAACCATCGTTAGATTTTAGAGTTAAAAGCAGAGAGATGAAAAGACTTTATTCATTAATAATCGGCTGCTTCTAAAGTTGCTAGCCGTAATTACAAGGAAAAAATGAAAGAAAATCATTACAAGTAAGAGGAAAGGAACGGTTCGACATCTCGAAGCACTTAGAGAGGCGTTGGTGCTCTCTCTAGGTATTTCAAGAGGTGGTCGGCATTCCAAGTCCTGGGGATCTCCCTGCCTTCGAGATCTTCTAGTCTGTATGTGCCGGGGTGGATTACTTTAGAGATCTTGTAAGGTCCCTCCCAATTCGGAGCGAGTTTGCTCTTCTGTCCGGGGAAAGAGATGGCTAATTTTCTGAGGACCAGGTCCCCTTCTTTGAGGTCGGTAGGACGGACTTTCTTGTTGTATGCCATCTCAATCCTTCTTCGGTAGCTTTGTTGTCGGATGGCAGCTCTTTCTCGGATCTCATCTATCAGGTCTAGACTTGCTCTGAGCTCTCTGGCGTTTTGCTCTTCTTCATAAGCTATCAGACGAGAAGAGGGTATTCCGACCTCTAGGGGAATGGTGGCCTCGGACCCATAGGTGAGATTGAATGGGTTCTCTCCTGTTGGGGTCCGTTTCGTGGTGCGGTAGTTCCACAGCACGTTGGGAAGCTGATCGACCCATAAGCCTTTGGAACACTTGTCTAACCTCCTCTTAATGCCAGAGAGGACCTGTCGATTAGCATTTTCGGTCTGGCCATTTAACTGAGGATGACAGACGGAGGAGAACCGGTGTTGGATGGCGAGGTCTTCGCATAAAGCTCGGAAGGCAGATCCAGTGAACTGGGTTCCGTTGTCTGTTATTAGGACCCTGGGGATGCCAAATCGGCAGATAATGCTCTTCCAGAAGAATTGAACGACTTTGTTCTCGGTGATCATGGCCAGGGGCTCGGCCTCTATCCATTTTGAGAAATAGTCGATTGCCACGACTAAGAACTTGAACTGTCCGGGAGCTGGTGGAAACGGCTCTAGTAAATCCATTCCCCACATTGCGAAGGGGATCGGACTTGATAGGGAAGTGAGTGGAGCTTGTGGAAGGCGTCGGATGTCGGAGTACTTCTGACAGGAGTTGCATTGCCGAACATGTCGCTCGGCGTCTCGTAGGAGAGTGGGCCAGAAATATCCGTAGTTCAACACTTTGCGTGCTAGGGCTCTGGAACCCGAATGTGCTCCGCCGATGCCCTCGTGAAGTTCTTGTAGGGCGTAGTCGGCTTGCCCAGGGGAGAGGCATCTCAGGTACGGCCTGCCGTCGACTTGTGTGAAGGAGCGTTTGTATAGGATGCCTCCGATCAGTGTGTAACGCTCAGCTCGGGTTCTTACTCTTCGAGCTTCCTTTGGATCCTCGGGGAGGAGTCCGTCCCTCAAAAATTCGATGAGGGGTTTCATCCAATTGTCTTCGAGCAGGACAGGCAGCGTTTCTATGGAGTCAAGAGTTTCGTCCTCTATGCTTGGCTTCAGAAGGACTTCTATCAAAACGGTCTTCTCGAGACCTTGGAGGGAGGAGGAGGCTAGTTTGGAGAGGGCGTCGGCCTGAGCATTTTCTTCTCGGGAGATTCTTTGGATGAGGGCTTCTTCGAACAGTGCCATTAGGCTCTTAACTTTGGCTAAGTATTTAACCATCCTGTCATCGCGCGCTTCATACTCGCCGAGGACCTGATTGACGACTAGCTGGGAGTCGCTAAAGATCCGGAGGCATTGCGCCCCTGCATTTCGGGCCATTCCAAGGCCGGCTATGAGTGCCTCGTATTCAGCCTTGTTGTTCGAGGCTTTGAAGTTTATATGGAGGGAGTATTGGAGAATGAAGTCATCTGGTCCTGCCAGAATGACCCCTGTCCCGCTTCCCTCATTGCAGGAGGATCCGTCCACGTAAACTGACCAGACGGGTGGTCCCTTCACTGTTTGGCTGGACTCGGGGATGGTGCTCTCAACTATGAATTCTGCTAAGGCCTGCGCCTTGATCACGGTCCGAGGCTGATAAGTTATATCGTGCTGGTTCAGCTCAATTGACCACTTCATAAGGCGGCCCGAGGTTTCTGGCTTGTGGAGGACCTGCTTCAGCAGCTGGTCGGTAGGAACGACCACCGAATGGGACTGAAAATATGGGCGAAGCTTTCTCGCGGCCATCACCAGTGCATAAGCCATCTTTTCTATCTTCGGGTATCGGAGCTCGGCGTCCCGAAGCACCTTGCTCACATAGTAGATGGGTTTCTGAGTCCGGTCTTCTTCCCTCACTAAAACTGCACTAAGGGTCTGCTCGGAGGCTGCCAGGTAGAGGTAGAGGGGTTCACCAGGGATCGGTTTGCTGAGGAGAGGGGGATTGACGAGGTAAGCCTTAAGCTGGTCGAAGGACTCCTGTTGCAGCTGGCCCCATTCGAAACCTTTAGCCCCTCTGAGGGCCTTGAAGAAAGGGAGGCATTTTTCCCCAGACTTAGAGAGAAAGCGCCCAATGGCGGCTAAGCGGCCTGTTAACCTCTGGATTTCCTTAACATTTTTGGGAGGAGCCATGTCTGGTATGGCCTTGATTTTTTCAAGGTTTGCTTCAATTCCTCGTTAGCTAACCATGAAGCCGAGGAACTTCCCTGACGAGACACCGAACGCACACTTGGCCTTCCTTTTTCTTTTGATTTCTCGTGAAGTTTCGGATTGAGTCTCATGCTGTGCTTTCTCAGAACGTCGAACGCTTCTTGGAGGTCGGTCACATGATCAACACCTCGGATGCTTTTCACAAGCATGTCGTCAACATAAACCTCCATGTTTCGGCCGATTTGAGCTTGGAAAACCTTGTTGACGAGGCGTTGGTACGTTGCTCCTGCGTTCTTCAGGCCGAAAGGCATGACCCTGTAGCAATAGAGACCTTGGTCGGTAACGAATGATGTCTTCGGGATGTCCGGGGGGAACATCCGGATCTGGTTGTAGCCTGAAAATGCATCCATGAAGCTGAGGAGTTCATGTCCCGAGGTAGCATCAATCAGAGTGTCAATACTCGGAAGAGGAAAAGGGTCCTTGGGGCAAGCCTTGTTGAGATCGGTAAAATCAATACAAATTCTCCAAGTCCCATTGGACTTCTTCACCATTACTACATTCGACAACCACTCGGGATAGTTCACCTCTTGTATGAACCGAGCCTTCAAGAGCTTGTCCACCTCCTCTTTAATAGCCAGCTGACGCTCGGGGGCGAACTTGCGCCTTTTCTGCTGAACCGGTTTGGACCCCGGAACAACGCTCAGGTGGTGGACTAAGAGCTCTTCGGAGATTCCGGGCATATCTGCAGCTGACCAAGCGAAAAGGTCTTGGTTCCTTCGGATGCACTGTACAATGTCCGAGCATAGGGCGGACGGGAGGGTCCTGCTAACAAAGAACTTGCGAGTTGGGTCCTGCTCAGAGAAGAGCACTTCCTCCAATTCATCCACCGGCTCGGACGTCGGTTGAGCAGCATCTTGGGAGATTTCCAGAGTTTCTAAGGAGAGGACTGGTCCGAGGGTAGAGGTCATGTAACACTTACGGGCCATTTCCTGATTGCCCCTTACTTCCCCTACTTCGGCCCGAGTGGGAAACTTCATTTTGAGGTGGTAGGCAGAAGGGACGGCTTCGAGGGCGGCTAGGCCGGGCCGACCCAGAATGACATTGTAGGCTGCGGGGACATCTACGACCATGAAGTCCATTGACTCCGTTCGGGTAGTAGGAGTTTTGTCAGCGGTTACGTCGAGGGTAATCACCCCTTCAATAGTCACTGGCACTCCCGTGAACCCATGGAGCGTGTAGCCGGCGGGCTTGAGTCTATCCCGGGAGAGTTTTAGGCCTTTAAAAGCGGCGAGGAAGAGGATGTTAACGGAGCTGCCATTATCCACTAGGATCCTCTCCACTTTGAAATTCGCCATGTGGAGGCTGATGACAAGTGCGTCACAATGAGGGGTGCGGACTCCTTCAAGATCTTCGTTTGAGAATGTGACAGGCATTCCGAGGCCTTTAGGAGGAGGTGTGGCTCGGACCGAGTTGACTTCTCTTATGAATGCCTTCCGAGAGGAGTTTGAGTAGCCCCCATTGGGCCCCCATGAATGAGGTGGAGGACACGCTCTTCCTCGAAGTCAGGCGTTTCGTCGCGCTCCAGACGCTTATTAGCCCTCGAGGTGGGGAAGGAAGTTCGGCTCGGTCCTTTCTTACGAACCTGGTCAGCTACCCCCTCTGGATGAGGGCTTCTATCTCGTTCTTCAAGGTGCGACAATCATTGGTGTCGTGCCCGTGGTCCCGGTGATAACGGCACCATTTCTCTTTATCTCTTTTCTTGGCAGAGGTGTTCATCCTCGGAGCAGGAGGTATGATTCCTTCTTTTTCAACTTCCATCAGTATGGTAGAGACATTAGTGGTGAGGGAGTGAACTTCTCGAATCTGGGGAGAGGTCGGTGCTGGCCGGCATTATCCTTCTGGAGCTTCTTGGCTCCTTCCTCTTCTGTTCCCTTTCTCTTAAATCCGGAGGAAGACCCCTCCCAGTTGGGTCGGTGCTCGGCTTCCTCGGCCCGAATGTACTTTTCACTGCGGAGGAGGAGGTCAGAGAAGTTCTGCGGAGGCTTCTTGGCGAGGGAGGAGCGGAGGTTGGAATTTAGGACATTAGATTGAAATGCTGCCGCAGCGACCGATTGGTCGAGGGATGCTATAGACCTGGCCTCAGCTGTGAACCTTTTCACATAATCTCTCAACTTCTCACCCTTCTTCTGGTGGAGGTGCAGTAGCGAGATGCTGGTCTTCTCAGCTCTACGGCTACTTACGAAATGGGTGATGAAGAGGGTCTCGAACTGCTCGAAGGAGAATATTGAGGAGGGGGCAAGGCGAGAGTACCATTCTCGAGCTAGGCCCTTGAGAGTTGCGGGGAAGGTTTTGCAGAGGAGGGCATCGGAAGCTTGATGGAGGAGCATTAGGGTCTTGAAGCTTTCGACGTGATCAACAGGGTCAGTCTCCCCGGAGTAGGTCTCGAATTGAGGAGGTTTGAAGCCGATCGGCACAGGTGCATCCATTATGGTTCGGGAGAAAGGAGGTCTACTAGGACGAAGGGTTCTCCCTCTAAGTTCTTCTTCTCGGTCTAACTGTCCCAAGCGCCTCTCCATCTCATGGAGACGGTGGTATACAGCGTCGTCCCTTCGACGATAATCAGCCGAGCCTCTAGACTCGTCTTCGTACGAGGGAGAGCGAGGGGTACGGTGACGGTAACTCCTGGAGCGATGAGGACTTGGGGTACGCCGGGAGTTGCTAGGAGCGGGAGGAGGAGATGGGTCCGTCGGCGAGGGCTTCGGACCGGAGGAGGAGAGGGGAGCTTGGGTGCATTGGTGTTGGGACGGAGATTGAGAGCTTGTAGGATGGTTGCTTGGAACTGCTGGAACTCGGCACGGGTGATGGGTGCCTCATCGTTCCTAGGCTGTTGCCGACCTTCAGGGGAGTGTGGCCTTCTTCGATAATGCTCGGGGGACTCTTTCCGCCCCCTTCGGATAGGAGACCTTCTGTATTCTCGGCGGTGAGGAGACCACTCATCCTGACGGTGTTGGCGGGAGGTTCCCTCTCGGGCCTGCTTTTCATGATCCAGATGGCGGCGTAGATCATCATCTTTCTGCCGATTAAGGACGGTGTTATGGAGACCGGAAGCTCGGGGATGATGGAAGGCCATAGAGTCTGAAGAGGCGTTGTGGATGGAGACGTGGTCCTGGTAGAGAGGTTGTTTCTGAGGGTTAGGACCTTTAGGAGGTGGCTGATTAGGAGGAGGAAGGTCATGTTAGAGCGGGTCTTCCGCTGGAGGGGAAAGTTGCCCTTACTGCGGAGCGGTATTAGGGGGAACTTCTTACTGCTGATCGGGATTGGGCCCTCGGTTGGACCCTCTAGATCTGACTTTTCTAGGAAGCATGGCTGGAGAGATCTGTTCCAACGGGAAGAGGGGAGGTTTCTATTCGTTAGTTTCCCACAGACGGCGCCAATCTGTTGCCGCTAAATTTGGTGTGGGGGCAAATAGATAGAATTTGTGGATTCTTAGGGAAACTGAATAGTAAACCTATATACCTGTTCCGTCGGAGTTTGACGCTGACTCCTGCCGTAGACCTGCAAAAAGTGTGAGACACCGGGGTTGTTCCCGGTGACGCACCCTCCGACGCTCAAGTCAGTAATCAGGGAAAGATTATGAAAGAGCGCAAAAACTGGAGAAAGATTGATTACCTCTTAATGGAGATGGATGTGGGGTATTTATAGGCACCACTGGGATCAGATTAGGAATGTAATCCCCCAGTGGTTAGATAAGGAATGTAATCCCTAATCCCCAGTGAAGGGATAGATATGAATCAGGACCGTTGATTTGGACGAATCAGAAATCCTAATTCTATCCTTTCTGGACCGGGTTTGTTGCGGGTTGAAACCCGCACCCAGTCGAGGTGAATCCGTTCGCGGGTTAGTGGGTTTCCAAGAAGAAGAACCAGTACCCGCTTCAGACCCATTGGTAGGTGAAATTACTGTTTTACCCCTGGGCTTCAAGATTCGTGCCTAATTTGGACGGTTCCGATTTAACCCCATTTTTAGCCATATCAGTTAGTTTTTGATCTTCTCTATCTCAACCCTCTTGTTTTTTATATTTTTTTTAATAATTCATCGTTCCTACATTGTGTATTTTTTTTTTACATACATTACTACATTATGCCTAGATTACGCGGTTGCGGTCGTAGCCAAAGTGGGCAAGATTCCTCCTACTCTTCTCGTAGGCCACCAATTGTCCCAATTAGTGAGCCCGCCCAAAAGTACCATGATCCCCTTACCCAATAATGGGGTACACACGACGAGGTTGTAGGTGACATACAATTAGAAGAAGAAGAACAACAACAACAACCTACCGAAACCACACAACCCCGTAGTAGTAGGAAAAGTATAGGAGAAAGTAGTGATTGGCATAAGTTTTACGATTATATCCCTGACGAAAAAACTCCGGGTATAGGTTTGAAAGTTTATAAAACATGTTTTAAGGCATACAAATTCAAGAGGGGTGATGACACCGGTACAATTAGTAGACACATCCTAAATAACCATAAAGAACTTCTTGCTGACCTACCCGGCCAACAAAAAATCAACCCTAGGACCGGTCTAGTTGATAGCCACCATTATGATTCTGATCTTGTTCGTCGGAAAATGACCCGATTAGTAATAAAGGAAGAGTTACCATTTTCCTATCCCGAGAGTAGGGACTTGGAAAATTTTAATCAAACGGCCTTAAACGCTCATTTTAGAAGAATTCTGAGAAATACTTGCAAATCGGATTGTTTTAAAGTGTACAATGAAATGAAGGACACTTTGATTGCAATTTTATGGAGTTTAACTTGTAGAGTTAGTTTAACTTCGGATTGTTGGACGGGTGTCAACAATATTCCAACGATGGGAATAACCTGTCATTGGATCGACAATAATTGAATTCTTCAAAAAAGAATCATATCACTTGCGGTGTTGCCGTATCCCCATAGTAGCGCTGAAATAGCAAACCGTACTTTAGAAATTTGTGATATTTTTCATATTCGCGATAAAATTATGTGTATAAGTTTTGATAATGCATCTAACAACAATGCATCAATTAGTATTTTAAAAACCGCATTAAACCCTCCATCTGATAATATTTTTCATATTAGATGTGCATGTCATATTTTAAATTTATGTGTTCAAGATGCATTAAAAATAGTTGATCCATATATAGTTAAAATTAGAAATTGTGTACATTTCATTGCATTAAGTCCCAGCGTATTTCAAAAATGGAAAAATTGGTGTTGGATTTCAAATGTACCTTTTAGAAGATTTCCAAAGAGTGTTAGACTTCGCTGGAACTCTAGTTTTGATTTACTACATGTTGTTACCGAATATAAAGCAGTTGTAAATGATTTTTGTATCGCAAAAAATATGCACAATTTTGAAATGACTCCTACTGATTGGTATTATGGCGAAGTTTTGTTGAAATTTTTAGAACCTTTAAAAACCACAACTTTAAAATTTTCAAAAACATATGAATCTACTTCTAGTAGCATTTTTATTTCATTAGTTAGCATGATGCAAACATTTAACGAAATGTTAAATGATACTTATGTTGGTGAGATTGTAAAACCTGCATACAAAATTTTTTTGAAGTATTATTTTCCTCCTCCTATGATGATTTGTGTTGCTACCGTTATGGATCCTCTTATCAAATTAGAAGGTACGAAGAGTTTGATTAAAATATTTTTTGCATTACTTGGGAAAAATGTAGAAATAGTAATTAATTGCGCTACTTTTTTAGTTCAATTTTAATCTACATTAAATAACTTGTATGATTATTATGATAGATGTTTTGCTTCTAGTAGTACAACTTCTGTAGTTAGTTCTTCCTCTGCTACTTCTAAAGGTAAGAGTAAGAGTAAATTTGATAATAGAACATTTATTTACTTGCACAAATTCAATCAAAAAAACCTAGGACTAATCAACCAAATGAATTAAATTGGTATAACCAACAAGATTCTGAGCCTTCTTCTTCTCCACTAGATATTTTACAATGGTGGAAAGACCATGAACATACTTTTAATATTCTATCATTTATGGCTAAAGATTTACTAACTCCTCCTGTCTCTACAGTTGCTTCTGAAAGTGTATTTTCTTCAAGTGGCAGAGTTCTAACTGATTACAGGAATCGATGGAAGCCCGACACGTTAGAGATGCCCATTTGCATAAAAGACTGGCTGAAGGCTGAAGATAGGACACAAGGGAAAGCATTATCAACGTCCACAAGTGGGAGCAACTCGGCGGAAGATCGAACAACAACAACAACAACAGCTTTGCTTGTAATAGCAACTCGCCTGACACGTTAGAAATTGTATTATATCTTTACTTGTTATTTCAAATTAGAAAAATTGAAGTAAATTAAAATTGTATATAAGAAATATGTTAGTGTATAAAATATATTTGTGAATTGAATTCTTCATTTCATTAGAAATTGTGAAACTTGTATAACTTAAATTCATTTGAATAATATTTCAATATTTTTTTATCATTTTTGTCTTAGTATTATTATTACGATTTTTAATGTTTATTATTATTATTATTATTTTAAGTTTAAAAAATTTTAAAAAAAACATATCTATCTAAACGGGCCAACCCGCGGGTCGACCCGACCCGACCCGGGTTGGACCTGAAAGGGTTCACGAGTTGGGCGGGTCGCCTTAAACGCCTTTCGGCCCGGCCCGGTTAAGTCACCAAACCGGCCCGAACCCGCCCAAGTCAACGTCCAACCCGGACGGGTCCGGCCCAGCCCGGCCCGGCCCGTTCGACCCGAATGCCAACCCTAGATAAATCACAAGCTTAGCCTTAAAACGCGTTACATAAGAACCTTCAATAGTAACACAATAACCATATAGCATGGATATCCAATGGTTTTCAAGTTGATGAAAACCCATCCTTAATTAGGGTTTTGGAATCAGAATAAAATAGCGAGAAATGGGGGACATGATTCTTTAAAAGCAACAACTCATGCATGCTACTGAGAATGCGGGCTATAGAATCAGAATCCACTTTTAATGTAGGACCAAAACTGTAGAAATTTCCGAAGAATAAAAGTTGAGAAACAAATTAACACTTCACCAATGTACATTTGAAGAAAAGGCAGCCACATCTTTGCCTTTAGAAAAGCTAACTGGGTTCACCACTTTGTTCCTGGATGCCTTGAAATCCTGGCTTCAGTTTCACGCAAATGGATGTTTCTGGGAACCTCACTTGGGGTATTTGTAGCATCAACAAGGGACTCTACTCGAGAAGTTTTGAAATGCTGCTACAGAAATACAATGTGTGATACAAGGCACTGAAACACTACGGACGTATAGAAATAAGAACTGCGTACTGTATCGAATACATGTATTAATTAGACCTAAAATGATACGACTTCAAAGCAGAACTGTATCAGCTATCAAGTGATTCATTCACAGTTGTGATCAATCACGAACGCTGTAAATAATGATCGAGGATAAGTACTTCCTGTTTATGTTTCCGTCGTTAAGTGAAGAGCATTAGTAAGAAAATATGAGAATCTGTTTATGATACTCCGACAGCATTCACTTATCCAATCTACATACAACCAATTACAACTTAGATGAATTGGCAAAGAGAAAATATTTGCATTCCTTTTGTAGACATGCATGCACTTGTTCAAGAAAAATAACTAGTAATGGTATTAACAAAGATATCCAAGATTATCTATATTTAAAAATTAGAGGTTGTTAGAGGAGTGGGATTCCCATTAACACATGTTGATAAGTGTTTATAGCACACTAAGTAGATTTCTTTGCAACTGGAAGAACCATTTTGTCACTGCGTTAACTATTCAATCATCTAAAATTCAATAAAATCTGATATAACTATCACATGTTCACAAATCGATCTAAATATCGCTCATTTTCTTTGTAAAGAGTAATATCCTTGTTCAAACTGACTGATATTGATATAAAAAACCCAGATTTTGAATCATAGTTCACAAAACTCAAGGTCCTATTTTCAATGAATTCACCTACAACCAATTGATTGAGAAGTTTGCAATTCAACTTCCTACAAATCAAAAACTTAACTCATGTAGATCCTATGATAAGGATCACAGTGCATTATTCAATTGAAAATCTTCACCAGTAAGGTCACATGCTATAGAATATTTTACCAAACTAAACCACTTTCTGAAACTATTTCCCAAGCTAAGCCACTTGCCAGACTAATTCCCTAGGTGAGCTATTTTCTGCCACGTCCGCTGTAGCCACAGTTGGGAACTGCGGTGGGAAACAACGCTATTGAAGCTGCAGTTCCCAATGCTGCTTCTTCATTGAAATGTTTGAGCTTGCCGCAGTCCCCAACTATGGCAACGGTGCAAATCGTTGCTGCCGCAGTTGGAAATAGCAATTTTGTCTCAAAATGCTCTGGAATATTTCCTTTAAAGAGAGACCACAATTCAATTGCACGGAAGTAGAGTTCCCAACTGCTGCTTCAGCTGAAACGGTGAAATCTAAAAATCAGATATCTCGGTTTCCTTGTTTATAACTCAAAACATGCACAAGTTTTCATAATTTCACAAATTTTCAGAATATATCAATAATTTTCAAAATATAACAAAGTTGATCCAATATCACAATATCAAAATTGACACCAAAACAACACTATATCACAATATCACTATATGAACACAATCGGCAACAAAATTTCACAATATATCACAAGTACTTAATATCACAAGTATCCTCGACCACTTGTTCAGAATATCACAATATACTTGTGGATCGCCCACCACGCGTTCATGGTCTTCATCCTCGGCCACTTGTACCAGCTTCATTCGTTTCATCCTGCATAAATGAATAACATTTGTTAAATGCATGAAAATAAACATATTATTTAAACATCCAAAAATATACTACTTACCTGTGATGTACTAGCACTACCCGAGGGTCCTGCACTACCTATATCATTGCTCCAACAACGACACTTGTTGTATCCTCTTATACAGCATTTTGAACAAGTTTTCCCCATGCTCGAGCCATTTCACAAGTTTTCCCCATGCTCGAGCCATTTCTGATATCCATATCATTGCAAATGCGTATAGTTCTCGGCTAATCTTTCATACATCTTCTAAGTCTTGCATCAGCTATAAGATTTAGATCACCTTAGATAGGCCAATATGTTTGGTCTTGTACAGGATGGAAGGTGGGCGCCGAAGTAAATGCTAAGGAATTCATAGAATAAAATGGATCAACATTAATCAATAGCCCGAGCAGCATAAGCCACCAAGACATGGGAATATGGCAGGTGATATAGCTGGAATTTTTAACAAGTACCAGTGCGCGCTCCTAAGTCAATAGTCTGCAATTTTTTACCCTTTCGGTGCCCACCAACAAGTCTAATACCTATTTTTACTTGAAATACGCCCGGATTATAATGAAACATTAGCATCATGCATATTCACTCTCTTACTTCATATATCGATAAATTCTTGAACTCTTAGAGCCTAAATTTGCCCTTCACTTCTAAGCTTTTGATTTTGAGAGAGAGATGTGAAATTAGGGAAATCATCAAATTAAGGTTTTCAGAATTGGCAGGAGGGATATGAAATTGGAAATTACGTAGGGCTTTGAAGGAATTGGTGGAGTCGGAGGAGTTGGAAGAAATTTGACGGAGGTGGAGGAATCGGAGGAGTTGGAGGAATTTCATATTAGGATTTTGAGATTTGGGTTTCGGAGTTGGGGGAGAGAGAGTTGGGAGAGATGAAGTGAAGGGGAGAGAGATGAGTCCCAATATATTAACCATTCCCAATTGTGGCCTCAATATAATTGACGCCCAACTGCGGCCTCTGTTTAGAATGTACATTGCAGCTTCTTTTTAACCAAAAAAAATACTTATACTTTTTTCTCTAAATGTACTCTCCATCTTCACCAGTTGGCTCGCTATGTCTCAAAGTTTTAAGACACGGTCACTATTTCCAACTGCAGCAACGATTTACACTATTACCTGCGGTAAGCTCAAAAAATTCAATGAAGAAGCCGCCGCAGTTTCCAGCTGTGGCTATAGCTGACGTGACAGAGTGGCTCACCCAGGGAATTAGTTTGGCAAGTGGCTTAGTTTGGGCAATACTTCCATGCGATATTATGACATGTTGTACATGTGCTTTGATAATTAACTGTAACTTTTTCTGATATTATTGAAGGTGAGACTTCCCAGTAGGAATTCATATCATCATACCTTAAAATAGCATCCAACCAAATGATGGTAATTTTGCAGTGTTTTCGACAGAAGTTGGAGAGAATTTAGACCATGGAAAAGATTGGAATAGTAGTATGTGCAACATCTCCAGAGAAGAAAATTGACGAGAAAAAATAGAAGATGCATTATGTAATAAGCTACTCGGGCTAAGCAAGCAGAATGCAGACTCAGACAACCTGGTGATATTGGAAACTCCAAATATGAAAATTGGAGCATAAATCTCTACATGTAGATTTAAAATTAATATTAAAGCACCCCGAAAAGACGAAAAAAAAACTAAATTTAATACAATTTTAAGACATTTTGATACAATTTTTTGTCAAATGAATGAATGAATGATCCTGTGCATGAACCAGGCTCTGCATATGGAACAACAATCATTCAAAGCATAGAGGCATGGGCATAAGAAAACAAGAAAAACAAATAAATGTGGACATAAATTAATGAAGATTCTTAATGTAAAAATATGAATAGCATCAATGAAATTAATTCAATCAAAACTAATTTCTTCTTCCTCCAGACTAGAAACTCATTTATCATGGCTCAACGAAAGGGCCATATTCGAATTAGCATATACTCTGAATAAGACTCTGTAATGCATTCCTTGAGTATAGGATCACCAAAGATCTGCATTCTTCATAAGACTTTGTAACTCTAGCTTCTTCAAGCAACCAAAACATTTGACAAAGGAGTATATATTTTCACTGCAAACTTCATGTACCAAAATGATCAGCCGATAAATGCCTTCCATTAATGTTATCATCACTTACATGCTCATAGGTCCATATACCTTGCAATGGTAATATGTACAAAAGTAAAATCTACAGAAAATTTCTTTTCTAGATGTCACATTGCAGTATTACATAAATGCTCATATATATATAAATATATATATATAACAGCATTCTACTTCAGTTTCTTATCCATGAGGAGCAACTACATATGCATATGTGAATTTTGAGCCTCCAACTTTACACCGTAAGGTAGGTGCATGAACTGATTACCATTTTTAGATGGACTGAATCCAGTTGCTGCTCCATTGAGAGCAATAGAAGGACTTGATTGAGAATTATCCGGCAAATTAACAGTGGTAATGTCGTGAATACTTGCTCTCCTTTTATCTTTGCCGCCCGAGTTCAGCCTGATGAAGTACTTCTGTGCATGGCTTGCGACCTGAGTTGGGGTTCGGGTGACCACAAAATTGCGCGATATGTTTCTCCAATCCCCTTTGCCATACTTTTTTAGTCCCATTAGAAACAACCTGCAACCAATCAATATACAGTTAGATATCAAATTCTTAATCACAGGAACACCATAAGAACTTTTGTACCAATTACTAACCATAATATAACTAGTGATTATCAAATTTTAGATACACAAAAAACATGTTAACAATGCTTTGAACAAACAAAATTCAATTCAAGACATCTGATATTAATCTTTTTTTGATGAAAGAAATGACGAATTACTGTGACTAAAACTAAGTTTATGAACCTACTAAGCTAGTTAGCCAAGTAAAATAGTTAGAAACAGGGGAGGGTTGGTTACTACTTGTGCTCTTCTTCCGTCCATGGGACTCCCTTCTTCCTCTCTTGAACCGAAAGCCTACCCCCCGATCCGGGCCTCTTCGCACCAACACCATACGACGAATAAGGTTGCTTCATCCCCCCATCATAAAGCCCATTACCCCAATCCAGCGTAAAAGTCGAAGGATTGTAACCAGGGAAGGGAACCAATCCAGCTTCAATATGATTCACATCATCTTCCAAATCACGGTAGTGACAGATAACATCCCTCACAGTCTTCCCGGGAATCAAAGCTGCCACCCTTACCCAACTCTCTGGATTCTTGATATCGATTTCGGCCAATGCTTTCTCGAAAATCTTGTTCTCTTGCTGAGTCCAAAACCCATCCCCCCTCTTGTCACCAAGTACTCCATTTGAGTTCATGAAGTAGGGTGAAGCCTGAGACAGAACTTCCATGAACCCTGATCTTGTCATCATCTCAACCTTTCCTAATTCCTTGTAACTAATTCAATCAATCCACAAGGGTGCTGTGAAGCATGATTCCAACAAGGAACAGAGAGAGGGTGAGCAATCTGAGCAGAACCCAGGTGGCCAAAACTGAAGGGTATGGCGAATTAACAACAAAGATGAGATCTTGTTATCTGAACAACTGAATTAAAGAACAAGAAAGAGACACACCTGAAATCAAATCAAATCAAATCAAATCAAAAATTTTGAAAAATTCTACACTGATCAGAAACCCAACAAGGAATTGAGGGCAGAGAGTGGAAGCAAGGTGATGAAGTGATTAATATATGGGAGATGAAGCAGAAAAAGATGGTCTTTTTAATTGGTTTTTTTTCTCAAGTGATAATTTCTAGTTCTTGTAGAGAAGAGAGGTTGAAGATGAATTGCCTCCTGAGGAGGGGTCCAAGATGGGAGCTTGTTATTGGATCTTGGTGGAGTTTGTGGCCACTCAAGCAATGGAAAAGCGCTCTCTCTCTCTCTCTCCCCAACTCTTACTTTATTTAATTATTAGTTATACCTTGTACAAATTGTACTCCTAAAATAGTTTTGAGATACTCATAAAATTATATAGAATTTCAAAACAGCGTGAGTGAATTGGGAGAAATATGTGAATATCATTCATATTATAATTACTTAAATCTTTATTATCATCTTTATATAAGCAGATGATTTAGAGAATTACTGTCAAACCGTAATGTTATCCAATTGAATATTACTAAAGCTAAAAAATACATGCAATAAAAAGTGGTCACAAATTCAATTAATTTATATTAACTTGTATATTATAACATCATTAACATTCATTAAATAAGTTAACATAATAAACCAAGCATTATAACACAGGTTAGGATAAAAATGATATACTAAGAAAATGATATAAAAATAATTTTATAAATTGCGCTTGCTTAAAAATTTAATTCTAAGTTAGGAGATGGGGTGGGTTTGGAAAGAGATGTGAGATTTGGTGAGTTTGAGAAAATGGGAAGGGAAGAGAATGTGTTTAAGGGATTTGTAGTTTTTATTTTGTTTTGGTTTTTTAACAAAATCGTGCAT
Source organism: Hemerocallis citrina (assembly GCA_017893485.1). NCBI lineage: Eukaryota > Viridiplantae > Streptophyta > Magnoliopsida > Asparagales > Asphodelaceae > Hemerocallis > Hemerocallis citrina. The sequence continues at coordinate 250,052 of JACEHZ010000407.1, read as the reverse complement.
AGTGCACGTAATAGTTATATATAGGGATGGCAACTGGGCCGGGTCAACCGGCGACCCACCCGCGACCCGGCCACCAACCCGGCCCGTTAAAGCGCTTCGCGGGTTCGGGTCGAACCCGGTGAACAGTACCGGGTCGACCCGGGTCGCAATTCTCGCGAATCGAATTCGCGAAACCCGGCCCACGAACCCGGTCCAACCCACGAATTGGACCCGCCAACCCGCGGGTCGACCTGCGGGTTTCGACCCGTTCGACCCGTGACGGGTCGACCGTTGACCCGCAGGTCGAACGGTTGAAAATACCGTTAGCTGCTGCCGCTGCTATCACAGAGCCGAACGGCTCTTTGAGCCGTTGCTGATTTTTTTTTTTTTTTTTTTTTGTTTTTCACCCCATATTTAGCCTATAAATATCCCCAAATATTTCCAAAAAAAATCACACCTCACTCTCTTACTCTTTCTACTATTATACATCATTTGTAAAGAATTTTTGAACAATTGTAGTATTCATCAAACAAGTGTACAAAGAGGCGTATACACGATCAAATTTTGGTCGTATCGGAATCAAAATTCAACGTCTTCAACTCTCTTCAACCCTCGTCAAATCTACTTCAACATCTTCTCAACTCTTCAATTGCGGAATTGGCAAAGCGCTCCTCCATCTTTTCTATTATATTCTTATTTTAACGGTTTTTTTACATACGCGTATTCTACGGTGAACAGTATCAAAATATTTCTATCTCTCTCGTTAATTTTTTTTTTTGCGTTGTAGTTAAAATTATTGTTTATTTTTTTGAACTTCTCTATCTTAACCCTCTTGTTTTTCAGATTTTTTTTTTGTATAATTCACCGCTCCTACATTGTATATTTTTTTTTACATACTTTGCTTTAGCACATTACTACACTATGTCTAGATCACGCGGTAGCGGTCGTAGCGGACAAGATTCTTCCTCATCTTCACGTAGGCCACCAATTGTCCCAACTAGTGAGCCCGCCCAAGATTACATTGATCCTACTATGGAACAATGGGGTACACACGACATGGATGTTGCAGGTGACATTCAATTAGAACAACAACAACAACAACAACAACCCGAAACCACACAACCCCGTAGTAGTAGGAAAAGTAGAGGAGAAACTAGCGATTGGCATAAGTTTTATGATTATATCCCGGACGAACATACTCCGGGTATAGGTTTGAAAGTGTGTAAAACATGTAGTAAAATATACAAATTTAAGAGGGGTGACGGCACCGGTACAATTAGTAGGCACATACAACATAATCATAAAGAACTTCTTGATCAAATACAAGGCCAACAAAAAATCAACCCTATGACCGGTCAAGTAGATAGCCACCCTTATGATCCCGAACTTGTTCGTCGGGAAATGGCCCGATTAGTCATTAAGGAAGAGTTACCATTTTCCTATCCCGAGAGTAGGAACTTGGAAAATTTTAATCAAACGGCCTTAAACCCTCATTTTAAAAGAATTCCGAGAAATACTTGCAAATCGGATTGTTTTAAAGTGTACATGGAAATGAAGGACGCTTTGATTGCAATTTTATGGAGTTTAACTTGTAGGGTTAGTTTAACTTCGGATTGTTGGACGGGTGTCAACAATATTCCAACGATGGGAATAATCTGTCATTCGATTGACAATGATTGGATTCTTAATAAAAGAATCATATCACTTGCGTCGTTGCCGTATCCCAATAGTGGCACAGAAATAGCAAACCGTATTATAGAAATATGTGATGTTTTTCATATTCGCGATAAAATTATGGATATTAGTTTTGATAATGCATCTAACAACAATGTAGCAATTACTACTTTAAAATCTGTATTAAACTCTCCATCTGACAATATTTTTCATGTTAGATGTGCATGTCATATTATAAATTTATGTGTTCAAGATGCATTAAAAATAGCTGATCCATATATACATAAAATTAGAAATTGTGTACATTTCATTGCATTAAGTCCAAGCATTTTACAAGAATGGAAAGCATGGTGTAGGGTTAGAAATGTTCCTTTTAGAAAATTTCCAAAGGATGTTAGACACCGATGGAATTCTACTTTTGATTTACTAAATGTTATCACCGATTATAAAGCAGTTGTAAATGATTTTTGTATCGCAAAAAATATGCACAATTTTGAAATGACTCCCACTGATTGGTTTTTTGCCGAATCTTTGTTGAAATTTTTAGAACCTTTTAAAACCGCAACTTTAAAATTTTCAAAAACATATGAATCTACTTCTAGTAGCATTTTTATTGAATTAGTTAGCATGGTGCAAATATTTAACGAAATGTTAAATGATCCCTATATTAGTGACATTGTAGTACCTGCATTTCAAAAAAATTTGAAGTATTATTTTCCTCCTCCTATGTTGATTTGTGTTGCTACTGTTATGGATCCCCGTATCAAATTAGAAGGTACGAAGAATTTGATAGAAATATTTTTTGGATATTTAGAGAACAATGTAGAATTAACAACTGATTGCGCTACTTTTTTAGTTCAGTTTGAATCTACGTTAAATAACTTGTATGATTATTATGATAGACGTTTTGCTTCTAGTAGTACAACTTCTGTAGTTAGTTCTTCTTCTGGTAGTTCTAAAGGTAAGGGTAAAAGTAGAATTGGTGATAGAACATTTAGTTTACTTGAACATTTAGTCTAAAAAACCTAGGACTAATCAACCAAATGAATTAAATTGGTATAATCAACAGGATACTGAGCCTACTCTTTCTCCACTAGATATTTTACAATGGTGGAAAGAACATGAACACACTTTTAGGATTCTGTCAATTATGGCTAAAGATTTGCTAACTCCTCCTGTCTCTACAGTTGCTTCTGAGAGTGCATTTTCTACAAGTGGCAGGGTTCTATCTGATTACAGAAATCGGTTGAAGCCCGAGGCGTTGGAGATACTCGTTTGCACAGAAGACTGGCTGAAGGCTGAAGATAGGACGCAAGGGAAAGCACTATCAAGTTCCACAAGTGGGAGCAACTCGCCCGAAGAACAACAACAACAACAACAACAACAACAACAACAATAGCTTTTCTTGTTATGTCAAATTAGAAAACTTGTACTCAATTAAAATTGTATATAACAAATATGTTATTGTATAAAACTTATTTGTGAATTGAATTCTTCATTTCGTTATAAATTGTTCAAATTGTATAACTTAAATTCATATGAATAGAATTTCAAAATTTGTTGTTAATTTCACTCTTTCAATCTTATTATTATTATTACGATTTTTTTTGTTTATTAGTATTATTACTTACTTAGTATTATAATTAAACATCATTTGGGGATATTTGAAGAATTGTAGTATTATTACTTATTAGTATTATTACTGAATTTAGTGAATTACATACTTAGTATTATAATTAAACATCATTTGGGGATATTTGAAGAATTGTAGTATTATTACTTACTTAGTATTATAATTTTTGAAGAATTGTAGTATTCATCAAACAAAGATATGGTTGTTTGTATACATCATTTGTAAAATTATTATTATTATTATTTTAATTTAAGCTATCAAATATATATATATATATATATATATATATATATATATATATATATATATATATAGAGCGTTGTTCGGTTGCAAACGGGCCGGAACGGGTCTGTTCGCACAGACCCGTGCGAACTTCGATCTGGACCGTTGGATCGAAGATCCAACGGTCCAGATTTTTTTAATAAAATCTTGCCTTAACCCGTTCTTACCAACGACGGGTTAAGGCAAAATTTAATTAAAAAAGATGGCCTTAACCCGTTCTTGGGAATAACGGGTTAAGGCTATATTTTTTCATTTTCGTCGACATACAGTTCGTCTTCTTTCTTCCGCTCTCTTCTTCTTTCTTCGACGAAAATAAACCCAAACGACGGAAAAAAGAAAAAAACCCTAGCTCCGACGCTCGAAACCCTCGATCTCCCTCTTCTCTCCCAACTCCGAAGATCGAAACCCTCGAACTCCGACGATCGAAACCCTAGATTCTCTTCCCCTCTTCGGTACGAAATCGGAACCCTAGTTCTCTTCCAAAACCCATTGCTTGGCTCGATTTCGCCCTATTCCGTAAGGTATAAACTATTTCTTTAACCCAATAATCTACATTTGTATTTTTTTTTGAATTTGTGTGTAGTAATTTATTTAGAAATTGGAAAAAAATTTAAATGCGTTAGTACATTTTGGATGTAGATTCGGGTTGACCTTAAGTATATTCAATTGCCGAATTACGTTGCTTGCATTAGTAACTAGTAGAATTAGAATTGTATATACAAAATTAGTTATAAACTTTTCAGTGCGGTTATGGTTGAAAACCCTGCGAACGACCGTAAAAAAATACGAAACTTTCCGAGTAGGTTCGTCTCACGTAGTACAAGCCAAACCCACTTGTAGAAGCGAGTGTCGACTCACGGTTCGAGAGTTACGGCCGCGTATTGCTTTCGGTTGGAAAAAACCAAGTATAGCGGTGCACGGCCGTATATCGCAAACCGTGACTCGAAACACGCTTCTACAAGTTCGGGTGGCTTGCCCTACGTGAATTCGACCAAGTCGGAAAGTTTTAAAATTTTCGGATGCCGTTTGTGCGGTTTTCTCAACTTCCTCGCATTATAAGTTTTAGACTTAGAATTCTTTAAGTGCGGGTAGATTAGAAAACCCTCCAAACGGCCTCCAAAAAATACGAAACTTTGCGATTTGGTTGGTGACATGTACGAGAAGTGACCCGAAGTTGTAGAAGTGAATTTAGACTCACGGTTCGAGAGATACGGCCGCGTATCGGTTTTGGTTGGAAAAAAACAACTAAAGCCGGTACACGGCCGTATCTCCCGAACCGTGAGTCGAAACTCGCTTCTACAAGTTCGGGTGGCTTGCCCTACGTGAATTCGACCTAGTCGGAAAGATTTATAATTTTCGGGTACCGTTTGCGCGGTTTTCTCAACTTTCTCGCACTACAAGTTTTAGACTTAGAATTTTCTAAGTGCGGGTAGATTAGAAAACCCTTCAAACGGCCTCCAAAAAATACGAAACTTTGCAAATTGGTTGGTGTCACCTAAGGAAACCCAAACGAACTTGTAGAAGTGAGTTTCGACTCACGGTTCGAGAGATACGGTCGCGTATCGCTTTCGGTTGAAAAAAACTATTATAAAGCGGTATACGGTCGTATCTCGCAAACCGTGAGTCGAAACTCGCTTCTACAAGTTCGGGTTGCTTGCCCTACGTGAACCCGACCAACTCTGAAAGTTTTAAAATTTTCGGATGCCGTTTGTGCGGTTTTCTCAACTTCCTCGCATTACAAGTTTAAGCCTTAGAATTTTCTTAGTGCGGGTAGCTTAGAAAACCCTTCAAACGGCCTCCAAAAAATACGAAACTTTGCGATTTGGTTGGTGTCACCTACGAGAAGTGAACCGAAGTTGTAGTAGTGAATTTTGACTCACGGTCCGAGAGATACGGCCGCGTATCGGTTTTGGTTGGGAAAAAACAACTAAAGCCGGTACACGGCCATGTCTCGCAAACCATGAATCGAAACTCGTTTTTACAAGTTTGGGTGGCTTGCCCTACGTGAATCCGGCCTAGTCGAAAAGTTTTATAATTTTCGGGTGCCGTTTGCGCGGTTTTCTCAACTTCCCCGCACTACAAGTTTTAAACTTAGAAATTTCTAAGTGCGGGTAGATTAGAAAACCCATTAAACGCCCTCCAAAAAATACGAAACTTTGCGGGTAGGTTGGTGTCCCCTATGAGAAGCCACCCAAACTTGTAGAAGTGATTTTCGACTCCCGATTTGAGAGATACGGCCGCGTATCGCTTTCGGTTGAAAAAAACTATTATAAAGCGGTATACGGTCGTATCTCGCAAACCGTGAGTCGAAACTCCCTTCTACAAGTTCGGGTGGCTTGCCCTACGTGAATTCCACCTAGATGGAAATTTTTATAATTTTCGGATGCCGTTTGTGCGGTTTTGCTCTATTTCCTCGCATTTTAAGTTCTAGAATTAGAATTTTCTAAGTGCGGGCCGTTTATAAAACATTTCAAACCACCTCCAATTAATACGAAACTTTTCTCCTTTTCAAGTTGTGGTGGCTTGCGCACTTATACTGAAAACACCAAATACAGCGGTTTAGTACCCCTAACTATTCTCCTCTTCACCGTTTCTTAGGTATGGACAGTTTCGAAGGAAGTTCTGTTGCCGGGGATAAATTTGTTCGTGCACAACAACTTGGCGAGTATCTTCCTCATGTTGACGAGCACCTAAAACCGAAGATTGGTATGACATTTCCCACCCTTGATGATGCGGAAAAATTTTATTCATCATATTGCAAATGTGCGGGATTCGCTATGCGTAAGGGTGGAAATAAATATAAGGGAAACGATGTAGTGGATAAATCATACGTCTGTAATAAAGCCGGGGAGTCACCGAATAGCTATAATGAAAGCAGACGAGGTACAACTTCTAGAACGGGTTGCAAAGCTTTTGTCCGTGTGAAAATAAACCCACATAGTACTTCACAAAGTAATACGTGGATTATTTATTCGTTAAATGAAGCACACAATCACGAATTTACTTCACCCGGTAGACGCCACTTGCTACCTCGAAACCGTGAATTGACTAAGACAGATAAAAATGTAATTGGTCAACTTACCGAAGCTAATGTCCCTGTATGCAAACAAATGCTATTCTTTGAAGGTGCAAGTGGCGGTAATGAGAAAATTGGATTCACCGAAACCGATGTAAGAAATCTCAGGAGAGACGAGATGGAAGGTTTAAAAGGTCACGATGGATAAATGCTACTTGAGTTTTTTGAATCGAAAAAGGCGACCGATCCCTTATTCTATTTTGATTACCAATGTGACCCCGAAGGGCGATTGACACATTGTGTGTGGGTGGACGGTATCGCCAGAAATAATTACAAAGTATTTGCGGATGTTCTCTGCTTTGACGCTTCCTACAACACAAACCGATACAGGATGTTGTTCGTACCATTTGTTGGATTCAACCATCATTGGCAATCAATATTCCTAGGTTGTGGGTTCATCCCCAATGAGACGGTATCCTCATTTGATTGGTTCTTTGAAAAGTGGCGTACTGCAATGACATGTGATCCGATCAACATCGTGACAGATGAGGATCGCGGGATAACTTCTGCAATTTCCAAAGTTTTCCCAATCACGTCACATAGATATTGCATCTGGCATATTTTGGATAAGCTACCGCATGAAGTTCGAATGTCGAATAACGTTGATGAGTTCAGGGATGCTTTGAAGACTATTATTTATACGGCGGAATTTAAAACAGAATTCGAACAGAAGTGGAAAAATTTGATCTGTCAGTACAAATTAGAAAATAACAAATGGTTGAAGGAAAAATTTGAGATCCGTGAAAAATGGGCCCCTGTGTACGCAAGAGACTCATTTTGGGGGGGCATGTTGAGTACCCAACGTAGCGAATCGCTACATTCATCCTTGAAGCACCATACTCATAAAAAGTACTCACTACATGAATTTGCTATCATCTTTGACCGACTCTTAGTAAAACAAAGACACGATGAACTTAAAAAAACACATCGTAATCGCGAGGAGCGGCCAAAATTGAAGACCGAGTGGGCATTGGAGTCACAAATGGCAGGGACATACACTTTGAAGATTTTCTACAAATTTCAACAAGAAGTGGTCAAAAGCTTATTACTTAATGTGAGTTTAATTGCGAGTATGGATACACCGGACAGTGCAGCTTATTCTGTAACAGTTTGTGGAAATTCAGAACCGGGGAGGGTGATTTCTTATTGTAAAATCAGTAAAATTGCTAAATGCCCTTGTTCTATGTACTACTTCGTAGGCATTCCCTGCAAACATCTACTTGCAGTTATTCGGTTCACAGATCACACCGCACTACCTGAACAATATATTTGTAGGCGATGGACCAGGGATCAAATGAGGAGAAGCAGTATACCGGTGGGCAATAATATGGGCGACAATTTTGCTTCGCGTTATTGTGAACTGAGTATGCACTCAAGACATATGGTCGATCTTGGTTGTTCTTCAGAGCGAGGATACAAGTACATGCTCGACCACATGCTGAAGGGAATTGAAGGCTTTGCTAAGATTGAGTCAGTGAACAGCACACCACACGAAGGTAGCGCACAACCTGAGAGTGGTGGACAAGCACATGCACATGCACATGTAGGTGACCCTGTACAGTGCACCACAAAGGGTAGGCCTAAAGGGAAACGGTTGAAGTCGGTAAGAGAAGGTCAAAAAACGAAGAGGCCAAGACTTTGCAGGACATGTCTTCGTGTCGTAGGTCACGATTCACGGAATTGCCCAAAAAATTTAGCAAGGTATTATATCAGAGATTTTGTATTTGTTAATTGGACTCAAACTTTGTTATTTTTGGTCAGTACTAACTCATTCTTCTTTCTTTTTTTAGTGGATCGGTGGGCAATGAAGAAGCTCCAAACGCGGTAGAGAGTGATGATGACGAAGGCGAAGGTTCGTGCTAAGGGGGCTTTAAGAAATCTATTGGGAATAACGGGTTAGGTTACGAATTCCTTACATTGCTTTCAACTTCGTGCTATCTTCTTGCCCTGATACATATACATATTTGTGCATTCTCCGCTTAAAAATATTATCAGAATAACTTTAACGGGTGTTGGACATATTTTCGTTTGTTGATACATATACAAGATATTGCATTCACAACAAGCCATTTGCAAAACAAAATTTATTCATATAAAGAAACATTACAAACTGGCACTAACATATTGTTTGAAGATACAGAAAATTGAAGTTGAAATTAATTTAGTATACAAGTGCATGCTCGCTTTCTTCTCGGAAGTGGAAGGAAGGACTGTTGACTCTGCCTTTTTTTGATTGCATAAGTAGCCAGTTGTACCCCCTGCATACAATTTCGTTCTCTACTGTTATACAGAATGTAAAAATCCTCGGCTTCCTTCGAAACTTAGTAGTAGTGGGTGTAACCGTATATTAAAGGTACTTAACGACTTCTTGGCACGCACTCCTCATATTCGTACTATTTGTGGTACGATTGTGAGGTGTGCATGCCAAGAAGTCGAAAAGTACCATGAATACACCGTGACACCCACCACTACTCCGTCCGACGAAAGCCGAGAATTTCTACATTCTGTGTAACAATAGGGAACGAATGTGTATGAAAGGCGTACAGTTGCTACATATGCAAACACACCCGGTTTTGCTAAAAAAATAGAAGACTAAGGAAAACACTGTGGGGGGAAAAAAGGCAGAGCCAGCGGCCCTCCCTACCGCTTGAGAGAAACCGAGCATGCACTTGTACACTGTAACAAGTCTCTCTGCTCCTGCATCTCCATACACAAGAACAATTGTAGGCGACCATCCTTGAACTGAAGAGGTCTTGAATGCATAAATAGCCAGTTGCACCCCCTGCATACAAGACCCGTTCTCTACTGTTATACAGAATGTAAAAATCCTCTGCTTTCGTCGGCCGGAGTAGTAGTGGGTGTAACCGTATATTCAAAGTACTTAACGACTTCTTGACACGCACTCCTCATATTCGTGATATTTGTGGCACGATTTTGAGGTGTGCATGCCAAGAAGTCGAAAAGTACCATGAATACACCGTGTCACCCACCACTACTCCGTCCGACGAAAGCAGAGAATTTTTACATTCTGTGTAACAATAGAGAACGAATGTGTATGAAAGGCGGACAATTGCTACTTATGCAAACACATCTAAAAGCTAAAAAAATAGAAGACTAAGAAAAACACTGTAGAAAAAAAAGGCAGAGCCAGCGGCCCTCCCAACCGCTTGAGAGAAACCGAGCATGCACTTGTACACTGAAACAAGTCATCTCTACTCCTGCATCTTCATACACAAGAACAATTGTAGGCGACCATCCTTGAACTCAAATTTCTTCTACAACTCAAACTTCTTCCTCCCTATTAGGAAGAAAAAAAAGGTCTTGAAGAGAAGAAGAGAACATTGATTCCTCATATTTTTGAAGAGAAGTAGAGAAAATTGAAGCCTCTCATTTGAGTTCTCTTGAAGAGAAGAAGAGAAGACTCATTTGAGTTGATGAGTCTAACTCTCTCAGTTATAGGCAAGGAAAAAGAAAGAGGGGAGCATGATATGATAGCCCACTTGGGTTTCTCACTACTCATCAATAGGTAATGGATGGATCAACACAAGGAGAAGGCAATATGGATCACTGCTCATCAATAGGTAATGGATATGGGTCTCTCGGTTATAGACAAGGAATACTGAAACATGAAGAAGAAGAAGACATTTGTGATAAACTTTGTTAGTCAACAAAGACATGATACAAGTCACGAAAAAAGAGCAGCAAGGACAGCAATTGTCTTAAAATGTACAGTCGATGTGTTTACACCTGGTTAACCCGTTGTTGGTGACAACGGATTAATTACATTAAACCCGTTAATACCAAGAACGGGTTAAGTGTACTTGATCATGTTCCAGAACTTGGTCTGTACATGATGAACCACTGCCAATCTTTGTCAATGTAACCCGTTGTTACCGATAACGGGTTACGCTGAAGAAGATCGTTGTCACCAACGACGGGTTAAGCACACTTATATTGGCAGAAGTTTATGGCTACTTGCAGAAGTAGATGCCGAAATATACGTTAACTTAAACCGTTATATACGATAACGGGTTAAGTACTTGTAACCCGTTATCGTCAATAACGGGTTAAGTGTACCTAAATTGGTAGTACTCATAATTATTAACTCGCATGTAAAAAAATGTGTAGAAAAGTTTGTAAATATAACTTGTAGTTCACTTATTGATAAAAATTGATGAGAAATTATTCATTAAATACGTTAATATTTGTAGGTGAGAGATGATAGGTAATAAGTTTCCAGTAAAGAGTTTATAGATATTTAAGTTCTATCATTAATCACAGACGCCTCTCCACTCTTTACGTACATTTCCTTCTGAACTCTACAAAATAGACAGTCATATGTGTGTGGTTTGTTTTTTTATATTTTTTTTTAATTTCTTGGCTAGCCACATAACTAACCAATATAAAATTGACCACATCAAACGGATATTCAAATTAACACAAATTTATTAAAATTGACCACATCCCACATGTACACTATACGAGGGAAAAACCACATGTAGACTCTCTAATGTGGGTACATGGGGCATGCACTTATTGTGGAAGGACTGACAAGAATCATTTTAGGTTTTCTTGCCGGTCCTCGTTCTAATTTGCCGTTGATAGACTCTCACTTCTGCTTCTCTTCATAGTAGAACAAGTTTAATATTAGAAAAACCACATATAGATCCCACATGTAGCCCATATGGGAGAAAAACCACATGTAGATCCCCACATCCACGTACAAAAAGACCAAGTCATGGTTTGGAACAACTGTAATGGTGAAAGTATTCCTAATGGAAAAGCCCCTCTGTGTTATTAGAGCGCAGTGCCACCAGGTTTAATATAGATGGCTAACAAAAACTGTCATCTTTTACCAGAAATGACAATACAAATATGTTTTTCACTGTCTGTGCAAAAGATCCCTTGTTTAATAAATGGGAGAAAATCCACATTTGGATTCACACATGTAGCCGTTATGGAAAAGCTACATGTGGGGAGGTACATGTGATTTTGTAGGCGGGTGTTGAGTTCTGCTTGTTTAGCTTGGTGCTTTTTCCCAGTAAGGTGTATGTTCAAAATAAACGTTGCCTATATGGAGAAAAAACCATACGTACATCGCCACATTTAGCCTATATGGGGGAAAAACCAAATGTACATCCCCATATGTAAAGATTGTGGGGAAAAAATACATTTAGATGCCACATGTAGGCTTTAACACATGTAAAAAAATATTTAGATCTCCGTTTGAAGATACATGGGAAAAAAACCACATGTAGATCCCCACATGTAGCCTATGTGGGGAAAAAGTACACATGTAGATCCCACATGTAGCCTATATATTGGAAACCACATGTGGGAAAAAACCACATATAGATCTCACATGTAGCCTATATGGAGGATAAACCACATGTAGCTTTTACACATGTAGCCTATACATGGGGAAAACCATATGTAGATCCCCACATGCATGTACAAAAAGACCAATACATATTTGGATCAACTGTGATGATGATGGTATCCCTAATGGAGAGACATGAAACGGTAGAATCTCTGCTACAACTTACAGTTTGTAAGACTGATAAACCTGTTAGTGTTCCATATATCTTACAATTCCCTTCAGCGAGAAAGAGGCTGCTTACCAAAGTTGACAGAATTGTGTATCTAGCTTGAGAGAAATTTTATATTTGGTTAGACCTGATCTACATTCTCCGAATTGAATGACTGATTAGGGAATAACGGATTAATTAATCTGAGAATTTAGAACGGCCTGTTAATGTACACTGATGATAATCACATGTAGATCCCACATGTAGCCCATATGGGGAAAAAATCACATGTAGATCCTAAAATCCACGTACAAAAAGACCAATAACGGATTTGGATCAACACTGATGATAATGGTATTCCTAATGGAAAAGCCCCTCTGTGTTATTAGAGCGCAATGCCACCAGGTCTAATATAGATGGCTAACAAAAACTGGATCGGATCACATGTGTGGGTTAAGTTCACATGTACTCCCACAATAAGTGCATGTGGGAGTATATATATTTGATTGACTGATGGATCGACGGATTCATTAGTGTGGAAATTTAGAACGGCCAGTTAATGTACTACAAGTTAACGACTCGTCGGCCAAATTAAAATACTTACCATGTTTTACATGTGGTTCCACGTGTTACGAAGTCAAATATAGATGTGGGGATCCACAAATATGAACCGAATTAACCAAAACAAAACACATGCAATGACCAATAACCCTAGTCTTAACCTAACCCTAACCCTAACCCTACACTAACCCTACTTTAACCTAACCCTAACCCTCGGTACAAAAAAACGCGTAATTTAATTTTTTTACTTTCACAAAACTTATTATGGTAACAAATTTAGAGTGGTTAGTTAAGGGAGAATAAATGGATAATTATAAAAATAATAAACAATTTATGGACATATGAATGTCACCTTACACAGTTCAGGAGACAGTTCTCGCAAAGAGTTAAGAGAAATTTTTAGAAAACCCAAAATTTATTCAACACCTTAAACCGTTATTCACGAGAACGGGTTAACTAACCTTTACCCGTTGTTCCCAAGAACGGGTTAAGTACTTCGATTTTTGGGAGTATAATTTGAAAACTTGGATAGGGCCCTGGTAATAACACTCTACATAACCCGTTCTTGCGAAGGACGGGTTAAGTTAAGTTAACACGTTATTCCCAAGAACGAGTTAAGTACAGTGATATTAGCAGGACTTTGATCTATAGGAATTAAATGTCTGCCAATATCGCTATACCTAACCCGTTGTCGTGAAGAACGGGTTAAGGCAATATAACCCGTTGTTAGACGTGACGGGTTAAGTAGATCCATATTAGCAGAACTATACCAAGACTTGGTCTGTAGGCTTCCAAACCACTGTCAATATTTCTCTACCTAACCCGTCCTTCTTGATAACGGGTTAAGCTAATTAACCCGTTATCGTGAATAACGGGTTAAGAATATACATTTGTGCAGCAATTAAGTTCTTGTTTTGGGTGGTGTATATTTTTCCTGATACAGAAACGACTTCATCAAATGTTCTTCACAAATTCACAAATGAAGGCGCAGCACAGTAAATAACACAACAGTTATCTTCACAAGAAAGTTGACGGCGTACAAATGTCCAATAACGACCAACCACTAATTTACTTTAAATAAATTTAATATTCAAAAATTTACACCAAAAATTTACATATCAGGTTGCACATGGTCAAAAGACTATTAATTACAAATGAAGGCGTTCTCGGCCTTGGCTTGCATACCACGCCCCAAAATTCACCTACAACAGTTTATCAACGTAGAAACAAACAATACGTTAGTTACTGTAGCAACAAAATTACCAACCAAAAGATACGCTATTACAGAGTTTTACAGATTACCGTCTACGGCTATCCCGCTTGCGACCGCTTGGTGTGAATTGATTGGGAGGTTGCCGCGTCCTTTTAGGATTTCGCCGTGCGCCGTGTGGTTGGGGAGAATCAGAATCATCCGACGACTGTTCCTCATCAGTACCTTCGGGATTTGGCTCTTCCCGTGCATGTTGTCGCTCACGGATTAGAATTCCCCTACTAACAGTTTGTTTTCGCCTCTTACCTATTAGCGGCGCGTTGGCGCTCAAATAGGCCTCAGCCTGTGGACCTTCACCCGTGTCCTCCAGAGTACGACGGCACGGGGCTAACATCTCCCGGATCACCGTCTTGAAGCTGTCGGGTATCCTAGTCTTCAGGACGCGAGCAACTGTTCGGACAACCTCCCATGCGTTTTCAATCTACAGTTGGTGAAAAATTCCAATTTAAACATCATTCAAAATTAGTGTACATCAATTAAACACAGTACATGCGTACAAACTATATGAAATTTGACTGACCGCTTTTCGATGTGCCTCAGCCCTTGGTTGGTACATCGGCTGGGAGGAGGAATATGCTGGAGGTGGATCTACCTGGGTGGGAGGAATCGGAAGTTGCACCCCAGCTGGTACGGCGGCCGTTGGAGAAACGAACAACCGGGTTATTCGCTTGTACCACATCATGTATGCCTACTGGAGGGAGCCATCGTATGGAATCGCGACATACATCAAATTCGGTGTCATTTGACGCCGCATGGTGTTCCAGTTGGCTACATGATAACGATGAAAATCAGCCCAATCGAAGTTGGGCACCCGTCCCATTCCCCTGACCTCGTGTAACTTTTTATCGTAAGACCTGACATCGGGAATTCTTTGTTGATATCCGAATTGCCGTAGGACCCTGTCAGGATACTGGAACTCCACAACCGAAAAGTTCACAAGAGGTGCAGCCGTCAACCAAAGGGATCTGTCTAGGCAGACTGGAGGAACGCGTTGCAATCTGTCGGCCGAGTACGGTTCCCAGTTGACGAACTCGTCCCGCAGGCTGTCCAACTCATCTCTGTAGTAGGTCAGCGATTGGCGTGGGTTATCGACCCACGTGTGTCGGCCGGCCCAATATGCTCCTACAGGAGGTAACAACTCTGCTGCCCCCGGGTCGGCCAAAAATTCCGGTATAGGCTTAATAATACGGGGACGTCCGATGTGGATGCGTTCCCAACTCCATATCTGCATCAGCACCATGGGGCCACCCATCTGTACGCCACCTAAAGAACATGTGCACAAATTCCTGTATAGTAGCGCCAGTGCCGCACTCCCCCAACTAAGGCGACCCGCATACCGGAAATCCTCCAACAACTGTAGGTACATCAGCAGCACGGTTGATCCGGATGAGTTCGGGAAGATAAGTCCCCCTATCAAACTAAAAATGTATGCACGTGCATAGTACGTCAGGTCATCCTCACCCGACCCGAGGTTCAAATATTCCTCCTCGAACTGAAACTTTAACCAGTGATGTAAAGTGATTTACCCTCGAAAGCGTCATCCATCACCTCTTGCTCCGCTTTAAGTTTCGCAGCTTCTACTTGTTCATTCAATACATCTTCATCAGAATCTGCGGGGGCATTTTCGCGGATATTTTTTTCGGCGGCCTCTTGCATTTGGAGAACTACCAACTGCAGGTCGATACCGAGTAAGTCCCGAACAACTTCAACTCGATCGAAGTCCATGTTCCCCGTCACGGCAAACCCATCGACTGGTAGTCCTGTTATCATTGCCACATCCTGTAGGGTCACAGTCATCTCACCCACAGGCAGGTGGAATGTGTGGGTCTCGGGCCTCCATCGCTCGACTAGAGCTGTAAGGAGCGGCCGATCTAGCTTCACAGAGTGAATGAGTCTTGCTCCGTAGAAACCGGCCTCTACCACATACGGCGTGATACGGTCATCCCAAGGAAGAACTGTGTGCTTCTGAAAATTTAATTTTTTATCGGACCCATTCCACACGGCTTCCGATCGGTGTTTGGGTTGCAGGGTGAGTATGCTTGTGTCCACGGGTCCGGGTGATGTAACCGAGGACGACGGACCTGCCTCAGCCGATATGGATTGACGGCCACCAACCTGCACGAATAAATATAACAAATGTTATTATTGAGATAATGTTACATGTTTGTATTTAAAACCAATAATAGTAATCGATCTTACCTCAGTAGTTGGTGCGCCACTAGTGTTACCGGACTCGATTCTCGGTTGCCTTGTTCTAGCCATTTAGCTACCTGACAAAAAATTTAAAATGTTGTTGATAAAGATGACAACAAAACAAACATACCGAGATTATACTGAAAAACGCACGAACGAAAACAAATAAATCTATAAAACTTTCGTAAATAGGTCAGATTCACGTAGGGCAAGCCACACCAACGTGTACAAGTGAGTTTCGACTCATGGTGTGCGAGATACGACCGTATACCGCTTTATTAGGTTTTTTCCAACCTTCAACCGATACGCGGCCGTATGTCTCGGACCGTGAGTCGAAATTCACTTCTACAACTTCGGGTCACTTCTCATAGGGAACACCTTACAACTCGCCAAGTTTCGTTTTTTTTGGAGGTGGTTCGCATCGCTTTCTAATCGGCCCGTTTTAAAAAAATTCTAAGTCAATAACTTCTCACTTGAGGAATTGACGCAATACCGCGCAAACGACATCCGAATATTTTAAAACTTTCCGAGTTGGTCGGATTCACGTAGGGCAAGCCACCCGAACTTGTAGAAGCGAGTTTCGAGTCACGGTTTGCGAGATACGGCCGTCTATCGCTTTACTAGGTTTTTTCCCAACCGTAAGCGATACGCGGCTGTATCTCACGAACTGTGAGTCGAAACTCACTTCTACAAGTTGGTTTGGCTTCTCGTAGGTGACACCAACAAAATCGCAAAGTTTCGTATTTTTTGGAGGCCGTTTGAAGGGTTTTCGAAGCTACCCGCACTTAGAAAATTCTAAGTCTAAAACTTATAATGCGAGAAAGTTGAGAAAACCGCACAAACGGCATCCAAAAATTTTAAAACTTTCAGAGTTGGTCGGGTTCACGTAGGGCAAGCAACCCGAACTTGTACAAGCGAGTTTCGACTCACGGTTTGCCAGATACGACCGTATACCGCTTTATAATAGTTTTTTTCACCCAAAAGCGATACGCGACGGTATCTCTCCAACCGTGAGTCGAAACTCACTTCTACAAGTTCGTTTGGATTCCCGTAGGTGACACCAACCAATTCGCAAAGTTTCGTATTTTTTGGAGGCCGTTTGAAGGGTTTTCTAATCTACCCGCACTTAGAAAATTCTAAGTCTAAAACTTGTAGTGCGAGAAAGTTGAGAAAACCACGCAAACGGTACCCGAAAATTATAAATCTTTCCGACTAGGTCGGATTCACGTAAGGCAAGCTACCCGAACTTGTAGAAGCGAGTTTCGACTCACGGTTTGCGAGATACGACCATATACCGCTTTATAATGATTTTTTCCAACCGAAAGCGATACGCGGCCGTATCTCTCAGACCATGAGTCGAAACTCACTTCTACAAATTGGTTTGGCTTCTCCTAGGGGACACCAACCAACTCGCAAAGTTTCGTATTTTTTGGAGGTCGTTTGAAGGGTTTTCTAATCTACCCGCACTTAGAAAAGTCTAAGTCTAAAACTTATAATGCGAGGAATTGAAGCAAAACCGCGCAAACGGCATCCGAAAATTATCAAACTTTTCCAATTGGTCGAATTCACGTAGAGCAAGCCACCCGAACTTGTAGAAGTGAGTTTCGACTCCCGGTTTGCGAGATACGACCGTATACCGCTTTATAATGATTTTTTCCAACCGAAAGCTATACGCGGCCGTATCTCTCGAACCATGAGTCGAAACTCACTTCTACAAGTTGGTTTGGCTTCTCCTAGGGGACACCAACCAACTCGCAAAGTTTCGTATTTTTTGGAGTTCGTTTGACGGGTTTTCTAATCTACCCGCACTTAGAAAATTCTAAGTCTAAAACTTATAATGCGAGGAATTATAGAAAACCGCGCAAACGGCATCCGAAAATTATAAAACTTTCCCAATCGGTCGAATTCACGTAGGGCAAGCCACCCGAACTTGTAGAAGCGTGTTTCGAGTCACGGTTCGGGAGATACGGCCGTGTACCGCTTGACTTGGTTTTTTTCAACCGAAAGCGATACGCGGCCGTATCTTTCGAACCGTGAGTCGAAACTCGCTTCTACAAATTGGGGTGGCTTGTACTACGTGAGACGAACCTACTCGCTAAGTTTCGTATTTTTTTACGGTCGTTTGCAGGATTTTCAACCATAACCGCAATAGAAAGTTTCTAACTAATTTCGTATATACAGTTGTAATTCTACAAATTACTAACGCAAGCAACATAATTCGGCAATTCAATATACTTGAAGTCAACGCGATTGTACATCTAAAATATACTAATGCATATAAATTTTTTCCCAATTTGTAAAATATTTACTACACACAAATTGAACAAAATACACAAGTATAGATTATTGACGTAAAAAATTAGTCTATACCTTACAAAATCAAGCCAAATCAAGTCAAACGATCGATTCGGAGGAATAGGGTTTCGATCAAAGCTCGACGTCGGATCTAGGGTTTCGATCGTCGGAGTTCGACTTCAGAGCTAGGGTTTCGATCTTCGGAGTTGGGAGAGAAGAGGGGGAGCGGACGGAGATGTCGATCAAGTCTTCAGCGGAGCTAGGGAATTTTTTTTCCGTTGGGTTCGTCGAAGAAAGAAGAAGGGGCGATATTGAATCGCCGAAGAAGACGAACAGAATGGAAAAAAAATGAATAAAGATAGCCTTAACCCGTTCTTGGGAATGACGGGTTAAGGCCATCTTTTTTAATTAAATTTTGCCTTAACCCGTCGTTGGCAAGAACGGGTTAAGGCAAGATTTTATTAAAAAAATCTGGACCGTTGGAAGATCCAACGGTCCAGATCGCAGTTCGCACGGGTCCGTGCGAACAGACCCGTTCCGGCCCGTTTGCAACCGAACAACGCTCATATATATATATATATATATATATATATATATATATATATATATATATATATATATATATATATATATATTATTAGACGGGCCAACCCGCGGGTCAACCCGGCCCAACCCGGGTTGAGCCCTAAAAGGTTCACGGGTTGGGCGGGCCACCCAAACGAAAACGTAGCCCGGCCCGACCCGACCCGTATAAGGGTGCAACCCGGCCCGGACCGGCTACGAATTCGTGCCAACCCGTACGGGTTGGGCCCGGCCCGGCCCGAACGACCCGTTCGCCACCCCTAGTCATATAGGAATTCCTACGTTTTTTTTAATATTTTAAAATAAAGAAAGTATAAAATATAGATATAATATAATTTATGCCCGGCTTACTTTTTTCATTTTCTTTTTAAAGTAAAACAGGTGCCTTGGGCTTGTGGGCTTTCTCAAAGTTTCGTTTCTTAACTGCAATCACAATAAACTAAATTGATTAGACTTTCCTTACTAGATGATTGCCACGCGTAGTGTAGTGGGTTGGTTATATGCTATTATGCGACTTCCTTCTTCTATGTATTGTTCCCTACCTATAGATCAGATCCACTGGACAAAAAACTAAATTCCAGCAGCACCTCCCTCGATCTCGATACCAAAATAATTATGTATCAGTTGCATACCTGTGACGACTTCAAATAGATCATATAACAATTTTCTTTTCCTGAAAATATAGAACAATATAGTGGTATTCCAATATCCGCCATATAGAGCTCGAGTCATAAATAGCATTGGTATAAATAGCCGAGACTCGGAACCGACTCAGACCCGATCCGGACCCGGCATTGGACCGGAACCGATCCGGTCTATCCGTATCCGAGTTCGGATTCTAAAATGGGACCCGTTGTACTTTCGGGTCTCGGTCCGTTCAAAAGAGTTCCCACCCAGACCCGAACCCGGACCCGTTAAAAAAATTCAAAAAATTAACATAAAAATAAATATTCTATCATCATCCATCCCCTCCTTCCTCCTCAATTTTAAGTTTTCCTCTCCCAAATTCAAAACTTATGTATTTTTCTTCTTTTCTCTATTTTAATTCCTCCATTTGACTCGGTCCTCACGGGTCCGAGTTCGGGTCCGGATCCAATTTTTAGACCCGTAGGGGACCGAGTCCGGAACCGGATAGTGAAGGACCCGACCCGATCCGACCCGACCCGATACCAATGCTAGCCATAAGAGATGAGAAGCTATATGACTAAAGTTCCAGCATAATTACTCTAATGCGACTGGCTCTTTTAGGTACTTCTGCAATAGAAACCCGGGTTTATGAAGCTATATTAATTCCCGATGAACGCCTAACTCTCTAATTATGGTAACAGTAAAGATATTCTCACTATTCAACCAATAATAACGATTATCATATATATGAAGTGGTAGGAGAGCTGTTGCATATCTAAACAACCGTGCCTTAATGATTTTTACACTAATTAGAGACTTTAGGAGCACAGACCCTACCTGGGGCTACCAAAGAGTATTCTATTATCGAAGGGTCTATATTTAATTTTGAAATGTCAAAGAGGCTATTGAAAACCGAATTTTTTCCAACAAGACCCACATTTTGAATACCAAACTGACCCACCTTCGAAACTAATTACCAAACTGACCCACTTGCTGTTTGGTTGTAAGAATTCCTCCGGCCCTCGAGAAATTTCACCAAGTATCAAAATACTAAAGCTAAACTCGTTGTTTGAAATAAAGAATGAATTTGAACTAGACTCGCTGTTCGAAACAGCGAGACTACTTCAAATCCATTTGCTGTTTCAAATAGTGAGTTTAGTTGTAGGAATTGTCCGACATTTGGAGAAATTTTGTTAAGTCTCAAAACACTAAAGCGAAACTCGCTATTTGAAATAACGAGTGAATTTAAACTGGACCCCTGTTTCAAACAACGAGTGAATCAGTTTAGTAAATATTTTTAAAAAGTGGGTCATTTTGGAAAGGAATTCTTGAAAATCATGGTCAGAGGTAGATCTTAAAACAATGTTTCCTATGTAATCTGTCTTTGTAACCAGATAAGTTATGGATATTGTTTCAGGCTTGGAAAGGAGAGGTGCAAAATTGTTGCGCACAACACACGCAAAGTGGAAACAAACTGCTTTGTTCTCTCCTACACTACACTATACTACACTAACAGCAGGTAGAAGATGAAGAGTCTCGGCCCCAAGATCATCCAAACCCACTTACCATCCATTAAAAACCCGTCGTCAAAGTCCATAATCAGGCAAAGCAGATCAACTATCTGTTTCTGCAATTCAGATGACTCTGGTTCCTCTTCCTCCTCCTCCTCCTCGTCTGAAGGCGACAAGCGCAAGCAGGAATTGCTGGCACGAATCATGATGCTCCAAACGCAAAAGGTCCGCCTTACTGACTTCCTCGACGAGCGCTCAGATTACCTGACTCAGTTTGCAGAAGACGCGAATGCTGAGTTCGATGAGATTGGCAACAAGGCAATGAAAGAGCTTGACGAGGCTGGCGACCGGGTTTGTATATTGTTAGATATTATTATAGTCCTATATTGGTTGTATAGTTGTTTTGATATTTGTTCTCCTCATATATATATATAGATTGAATTGTACTTGGCTGAACTCAATTCAATATAGATTGTCAATTTCCATGAGCGAACGAAGCATATAGAGATTGATTGCCATTATGTTCGTGAGCGCTTTGAGGCAGAGACCATTTCTCTCCATTCTATCACATCTTCCCAGACTGCAGGCTTCTTCACCAAATCTCATACTGTTCAGAGATTTTGATACTTAGTAGACAAACTCACACTGTTTGACCCATCGTGAGTTTGAGTGGGGTGTTAGATATTATTATAGTCTCATATTGGTTGTATAGTTGTTTTAATATTTGTTCTCCTCCTATATATATAGATTGTATTATACTTGGTTGAACTCAATTCAATATAGATTGACAACTTTCATGAGCGAACGAAGCATATAGAGATTGATTGTCATTATGTTCGTGAGCGCTTTGAGGCATGAGCCATTTCTCTCCATTCTGTTACCTCTTCCCAGCAGACTGCAGACTTCTTCACCAAATTCCATACTATTCAGAGATTTCGATACTTAGTAGGCAAACTCACACTGTTTGACCCATCGTGAGTTTGAGTGAGGGTGTTAGATATTATTATAGTCCCATATTGGCTGTATAGTTGTTTTGAAATATAGATGATATTGTACTTGGTTGAACTCAATTCAATATTCAGTATTGTTTTCTATCTCTCTGATTTATCTTTAATATATATATATATACTGTATACTCACTTGCTTTATTAGCTTGTAAGCGTTAAAAACATCCAGTCTAACCAAGTAGCTCCAATTTAATCAGATAATGGAGAAGTTGGAAGGAAAGATGCAGGCCTGGGAAGAGAGTGCTGACATGAGCAGAGAGGAAATAGAAAGAAACGAGAAGGTGGTGGAGGAATTTGAGGAGCAGATTGATAAAGACCGAAATGAAGGACTCTTCTTCAAGAACCTGGGTGATAAATCGCCTGTAGGCAACAAAAGAACACCAGAAGCTAAGCTGGAAGCAGAGAAGGTTAAAGACATTGCAAAGGAGAGCGCAGGATCGAAATTAAGGAAAAACATTTACCTTGGATTAATGTTGTTGCTGGCTTACACTATAGCCAGTGGCATTTTTGCCGGTAATGACGACGTTGAGTGGGGCAAAATAACTGCACTAGTGTTGATATTCATAGGTTTGGTTGCCCAGTTCGTATACGAGCAGAGCCTATCAACGACAAGAGATAAGAAAAATGAGCGAAAATGAAAGTGATGGCATCATTTCAGTTTATTCTAGCAGTTGTAAGAGAAAATGATAAGAGTAATTACAACCAAGTTACAGCAATAGAGGGATGAATTGGGTGTTGCATGGTATATAAAAAAAAAAAAAAAAAAAAAAACCAATGTTATATCTTTAAACATGTGGCCTGATACACACCAGCTTTACTTCTTCAACTGCAAAACTATGTAATTGAATTACAAGTTCAGCTTTATGCATTGAAAGTTCGGTTTTCTTCATCATTAGAATGATAGTCTTAAACTATTAGCGCATTATGATTTATGACAGGTAACAAATAATGATGTGAGTTGTATGCTCATCAAATGATAATGAGAACAAATTGCTTTTCATTGTGATTACCCCATATTAACTTTATGTCGTTGTAGTGAATCTCTCTCATGCCATGTCGAACTTGTCCCAATCACGTAAAATTTAGTATGATTTTTCATCTTCAAGGTTCACATTTGAACTTTCCTAGGCTTATTACAATGGTTCCAAGTCATGTTCCTTTGAATAACGGGTATGAGGTAAGTAGGAGGGAATGCTCTCGATCAAATTAACTTTTAACTTATTCATGTTCTCTTAGCACATTTCATCTCTAGAAGTTTTAATTGCTATTACCATGAAAAGGATGAGAACTTGAACAACGGAAACTGCACTTAGAAAGAGATATTCTTAGAATTGACAACCATATTCGAATCAGGAAATTTATTTATTCAATTTTGGGTATATCTACATTTCAAATCATCCCAGACCTACCACTTAAATAAAGACACTATTAATTGATTAACCATCAAAATCAAACACATGCCATCATTTGTTATCTTAGCTTATAAAGAGATTACCAATCTATCTTACACTACATTACAATAATATGATGAAATTATGAACTAATATAAATTTTACACATCCAAATTTACACATATAACATGCATTTTTGGAATTATAACTCATCCAAATTTGTTATCTTAGAATTTACACACCCTAAAAGATAAACACAAATCCAGCTTGTTGGGCCTTAAACTCGTCAGCCCAAACACACATTGCCTCTGTCGGTCGACCGCCACAGCGGTCGACCGCACCCCCAGGTCGGTCGATCGCAACGTGTAAAGCCCACACCCGAGACATGACCGGTCGACTAAACGGTCGACCGTCCCCTTCTCTGTTGAATCCTGTACACTCGAAGATACCGAGCAGCCTAGTTGCTGTCGGGTGGTCGGTCGGGTAGTCGGTTGACCGCAACTTTCCAGACTGCACATCTTCTACTTGATGTTGTCTTCTCTTGTTGTCTTCGTCTCCTCTTTTTCTCCAACTTTAAGTACTCCGTGCCTAAGTATATTTGAGGCCACAATCCTAATAGAACCCACTAAAAACTAATAGTTATACCCATAGTTAGTTATACCCAAGCTATGGAAGTTGCATGATGATATATGTAGTGGTATTTTGATTATGTTTGAGTTGAATGTTTAAGTTTAGGTTTTTCTTCTGACTTAGAAATTTGTAGTCACCTAGGAAGCACGGGTACTTTCAAACGCTCAACGTACCCGTGTCGGGTGCGTATCGGGTATCGATACTCCTTGGGTACTTCCGGGTGCGTACCCAAGGAGTATTCATTTTTTTAGTACACTTTTGTAATTTTTGGATACAATTAAGTGAAGATGAATGTTTAGGTCCCTAGCGTAAGTTTTAAAACTTGATGTTTTATGTTATACTCAAACACAAAATAAGTATACACAATATTTTGAGAGTTAGATTATCAATTTTTTTCTCTAAAAATGCTCATAATTATAATGTATTCTTATAATTCTATGAAATAGTTCAAATATATGCATTTTTAATAAAATAAATAAATACATATTTATATATATAATATATTATATTATATTTAACGTATCCACCAACGTACCCGTATCCTACTTTTTGTAAAATCACGTATCCCCGTACCCACATCGTGTCGTACCCGCACCCCGTACCCGTATCTATGCTTCATAGGTAGTCACTATGACTTTGTGACGTGTTTGCTTTTGTTAATGGTACTTATTGTTTGTTAAAATTTTTAATTATTAGTTAGCGTCTTAGTCTTAGCGGTAATTTAATATTCTAAATTTATTTTCAAGCAATTATAAAAAAATTTAAAATGATTTTTTATTTTTATTTTTGGCAATCGGCCATAGCCACCCACATTGGGGAAAGAGTGATTTTCAACATCCCTAATTCCCTAATTAATTCCGTCTAAGGCCGGAATCGAACCTGCAAGCTCTCACTTAAGAGTGAAAAACCATGTCAATTGCACTCCAAGTGCTTGGCAATTTATCAATTTTGTGAACATAATATTCATTAAAAAATATTGTACATTAATATACAAAATTTCACGAAAACGGCTGGACTGTCGACTACAACCCACAAAATGAGGCCAAAATAGTAAAATAAGAAATCTCATGAAAGTGATCGAAAACAGTGTACTAGATAGCCCACAAAATGAGGGAAAAAAATTCCCACGAAAGTGGCCGAAAACGGTGGACTATTGCCCACAAATGAGACTAAAATAGTCAAATATAAAATTTCACGAAAACGGCCGGAAACTGTGGATTATAACCCACAAAACGAGGGCAAAACAGTAAAATACAAAATCTCATGAAAGTGATCGAAAACAGTGTAGTATAGCCTAGAAAAATGAGGAAAATAAAATTTTCACGAAAGTGGCCGAAAACTGTGGACTAGCACACAAATGAGGCTAAAACAGTCGAATACAAAAATTCACGAAACGGCCGGAAATAGTGGACTATAACCCACAAAATAAGTCAAAACAGTACAATACGAAATATCATGAAAATGATCGAAAACAGTGTACACCCACAAAATGAGGGAAATAAAAATGCTCACGAAAGTGCCCGAAAATTATGGACTATAATCCACACATGAGGCTAAAAAAATTAAATTAAAGAATTTCACGAAAACGACTGGAAACTGTGGACAATAACCCACAAAACATGGCCAAAACATTAAAATGTGAAATATCAAGAAAGTGATCGAAAACCGTGTATTATAGCCCACAAAATAAGGAAAATAAAAAATTTCACGAAAGTGGCAAAAAACTGTGGACTATAGGCCACAAATGAGGCTAAAACGGTCAAATACAAAATTTCACGAAAACGGCCAGAAACTGTGGACTATATAACCCAAAAAAAGATGCCAAAATAGTAAAAAACTAAATCTCATGAAAGTGATCGAAAATAGTGTACTATAGCCCACAAAAGAGGGAAATAAAAATTCTCACGAAAGTGGCCGAAAACTATGGACTATAGCCCACAATTAAGGCTAAAACAGCCGAATACAAAATTTCACGAAAACGGCCGGAAACTGTGGACTACAACCCACAAAATGAGGCCAAAATTGTAAAATACGAAATCTCATGAAAGTGATCGAAAACAGTATACTACAACCAACAAGATGAGAGAAATATAATTTTTCACGAAAGTGGCCGAAAACTATGGACTTTAGCCCACAATTGAGGCTAAAATAGTCTAACACAAAATTCCACGAAAACGGCCAGAAACTATGGGCTACAACCAACAAAATGAGGTCAAAACAGTAAAATACGAAATTTCATGAAAATGATTGAATACAATGAACTATAGGCCACAAAATAAAGAAAATAAAAAAATCTCACGAAAGTGACCGAAAACTGCGGATTAGCCCACAAATGAGGCTAAAATAGTCAAATACAAATTTCACGAAAACGGCAGGAAACTGTGGACTATAACCCACAAAATGAGGAAAAAAAAATCTCACGAAAGTGGCCGAAAACTGTGGACTATATATAGCCACAAATGAGGCTAAAACAGTCAACTACAAAATATCACGAAAATGGCTTAAATTGTGGACTATTACCCACAAAACAAGGCCAAAACAGTAAAATACGAAATCTCATGAAAGTGATTGAAAACAGCGTACTATATAGCCCACAAAATGAGGGAAATACCAATTCTCACGAAAGTGTCTGAAAACTGTGGACTATTGCACACATATGAGGCTAAAACAGTCAAATACAAAATTTCACGTAAACGACCAGAAACAGTGGACTATAACCCACAAAACATGCCAAAATAGTACTATCGAAATCTCATGAAAGTGATCGAAAACAGTGTACTATAACCCACAAAATGAGAGAAATACAAATTCTCACGAAAGTGCCCGAAAACTGTGGACTTATAGCCCAGACATGAGGCTAAAAACCTGAAAATTGTGGACTTATAGCCCACACATGAGGCTAAAACAATAAATCACAAAATTTCACGAAAACAACTGGAAACTGTGGACAAACCATGGCCAAAAACATTAAAATACGAAATCTCAAGAAAGTGATCGAAAACAGTGTACACCCACAAAGTGAGGGAAATAAAAAATCTCACGAAAGTGGCCAAAAACTGTGGACTATAGCCCCACAAATGAGGCTAAAACAGTCAAATACAAAATTTCACGAAAACCGCTGGTATAACCCCTGTTTTCGTAAATATGTGTTTTTCCGTGTATTTTCCGTATTTAAAATTTTTGTAAATTATTTTTTCTGCTTTCATATTATTTTGTTAAAATGTATTGTTGGATCTTCTGTTAAAATCTTTTTTTTTAATCAATGATTTTATTTGTAACTATTTTTCAATAAATTTATATTATAATACATACCCTATTAGTATTGTTGTTATTACTATTCTTCAGTATTATTATTATTACGATTATTTTCATTATTATTATTATTATTATTATTATTATTATTATTATTGTCATTATTGTTATTATTATTATAATTTTGATTGTCTATTTAAAAATATATCCCCATTGTTAATTTTATTTATTTCAAGTAATTTCCATATTGTAGTACAAATATATTTTGTGTATAATCCTACTTTATATTGATTATTTTATCTCCCTATTGGATTTTAACCCAATACCCATTTAACCCTAAAACCCATTATACTCAACCTAATACCCATTAAGCCACTACCCTATTTACGTTCCTAATACCCATACCCGTTTAACACCCAAACCCATTATATCAAACCCATCTGCTCCTAACCATATATATATATTCATAACCTTAAGGGTCTGTTTGGTTGGAGGGGAATGGAGGGGAGGGGAGGAGATTGGAGGGATTTTTTAAAACATTTCTTGTTTGGTTCATTTTTTAGGAGGGGGGGGGGGAGGGGAATGGAGGGGTGCAAAATCCCTCCTAAGCCAATTTTGGCTCCCCTCCAATATTGGGGGATTTGGAGGGGAGAAAAAGTAGGTCTAACTTTTTAAAAATGATTGGACTAAATTGGCCTTTTTAAATCTAAATCCCTAAGATCTCTCTTTCTAAAATAAAAAATAGATCTTCAACTCTCTCTCTTTCTAAGATGGTTAGATTGCAAGTAAGTCAAACTTGTGACATTTATTAGTCCCTGTAACATGGTTTAGATATCTAACATTTTTTAGATTGTAGCACCATTTTCATTTCTTGCTCAATGTTCACATATCTAAATGATGTTGATCAGAGACACTCTCATAGTTATTTTTGTCATCTTTTCCTTCCAATATGAATGAGATATTTTTTAAAAACATCTAATCAGTATTTAATTTTAATTTTATGTTGTGGTAACCCTTTAGTCGTTTTTACTATGAAGGGCTTCACATTTTTTCCCCTCTATTCATCAACTTCCTGGATTATTTTTTAGGTAATAATTGGTCGAGTTCCTAAGGCTTGAGAATTTGGACTAAAATTTTGTAGTATGGGTCTTCATTATTTTGTTTATTGGTCTTCATTATTTTGTTTATTGGTCTTCATTACTAAAATTTTGTAGAATTTGAACTAATTGTTTATTGGTCTTCATTATTTTGTTTATATTACAAATTGGAATTAGAAACAATAATACATAGGCTCTCCTAAAATGTGAAATGGTATAACAGTAATTTAATTATAAAATCCTTCTATCCCCTTGTTAACCAAACAAGAAGAGAATTATTTTCCCTCCCCTCCCCTCCCTTCCACTCTTTTGAACCAAACAAAGTCTTGATTAAAATCTCTCACCTCCATTAAAATCCTTCCCTTCGCCTCCCCTCCTTTGAACCAAACAGACCCTAATATTCCCAAAACCCCTATCAGCCGCCTAACACCTAACTTCATCCCCTACCTCTCCCCATCCTTTAACCCATCTCCCGTTCAACTATCTCGCCATGGCCTCCCTGTGCCCCACCTGGACTGCAGCGCTGCCCTCGCTACCTCCTGTCGCCGCCGCCCTCCTCTCATGTGTCATGACTCCTCGGTAACCAGACCCCGACTCCTCTACACCACAGCCGCAGTCTGCCTCCCCCCTGGGCTCCTCCTCGCATGTCGAAGCCTCGACTCAGTGCCGCCCCCTGCCTTCTATCATTGACAACAGCAACCCCAGTTGCCAGTCCTCTCCCCACCGTGCCGCAGCGGAGCAGCAGCCTTCCCCTGTGTTCCTCTGTCGACAGTTCTGCAGAATCCCAACAACACCTGACAGTCGCGGTGCCCCTCTCGATTGTTCCCTGTTCGCCGGCCCCATCCCCTTGGCTACTGTCAGTCATCGCCAAGCCAGAGCCGAAACCACTGCAAGTTACCTGTCGCTATTTGGTTTTGGGTCACTTTGATTATGGGCCGTCGAATATTCCTTGATCATCATGATCATGATCTCCATCATCGCCTTCGATTGTGGACCACCCAATCTCCTCCTGATTCGATCAGATCATCATCATCAGCAGCAGCATTCGATCTCAGCCATCCGATCCTCCATTTGATATCACCAAGCCATTGGATCTAGGCCGTCCGATCGCTCAGCCATCGCGATCTTAATCTTGACCATCGGATCTCTTTTTGATCATCGCGATCGTGATCATCATCTTGATCTTGATCTTGATCTTGATCTTCGATCTCAGCCATCCGATCGACTGATCACACTTGATCTCGGCCCTTGATTGTCTCGATCGTCTCGTTCATCTTCTACTTGGTGAGTTAAACATTTGATCCACTTTTTGTTCTCATTCATCAAATTGTCAATCATAGTATATTTACTCTTTTAGTACTCTTCTAATTCTTATATATTTTATGTTCGATCTCGGTCGTTGGATTTGCTTGATCTTCATCTTGATCACCATCTTGATCATCGAGATCCGTGCCCGATCGTGATCATCGTGATTGTTTGCTCGTTGCCATGTCGCCAGGATTCCGATCCCGTTATTCTTCGCTTATTCGGATTAAACTAATCGTCATCAAAGGCAAGTCATCTTACTCTCGAATTTTATTGTATTGTATTCGAGATTATTTATTGAATCCCGCAAGTAGATCCATATTGAATATCGTATATTGTTATTGTTATCTATCGTTGGGATACTACGGATTTACACGAGCGAATCCAAGTAGTAGTCTTGACTTCGTGCCGTCTTTTTGCTCTAATGTATAAAGATCTTATATGCATTCATGTAGTTAGTTATTGAATATAAGAATAGGGAATTATTATTGCATTTCATCTCATGACATTATACACAACTATTGTAGATTGTATATTAGAGATGATTGTTCATGTGATTGATAATGATAAATTAGATGATTGTAATTAGTAGGGTTATGGACATTATATATCATAATACCGTGTTCACATAGGGGTAACTTGTTGTGATTTATGGTTGTTAACGTCTAACTCATCATTCATAACATCTTGATTATTTTTATGCATGAAAAATTATATTGAGACCCTGAATTTACTGCCAACCTGAACATTGCCATGCTGTTTCAACCTAGATAATGTCATTAAGATCAATACCTTTCTGAATATAAAATGTATCCCCAAGTGTCTAGTTGCCAATAACATCCAGAAATTTTGAATTCCAACTTATATTGCATGAGTTATGACCTTTTTGCTACTGCGGCGCTGAAATTTCAGATTCATGTACATACCAAGGTAGGCTGATGAATTAAGTGAACTAATGATCAGATATTGCCATGATAAATTCCAGATTGGTAGATAACATGCTTAGGGTAATAACAATTATTTTTACTGATTTTTACAATGAATATTTACTGTCTTTACAAATGAAACTAGTCAACACCGATAACCATCCAGAAACTAAAATATGTAAAGAACACTAAATTTCACCTAGCTACTGTTGTCGGAATGTAGACTTTAAATATGCATTGGAACCGGACAGGGGTCTAATTTCAAGAACTTCTGACGGAACGGCATTTGCTATCCTGTAGCAACGGGAATTCTGATTTTGGTACAGCAACCTACTGCTGTCCAGAATTGTGTTCCTATGTTTAATAAGATAAAATTGAATCTATAATGTTATATTTGGTGCATTTAATTGTATAGAGTACATTGCATGATCTTAGTGTTGTGTTGTCATCTTTTCTAGTGTCCCTTATTAATCGCATTATTGTATGTTAATTGAATAAAGAATGTTAATCAAACTGGGGTTAAAGGTTGACAAGGGTAGTTGATAATATAGTGATTGTACTCGGTATTGTGGGCTTTGCTCCCAAAATATTGTGTCGGTTAGTGCTATCGATTTATTGTTGGATTACTGACTGCAGTATCCCAATTCTTCGTGTATTGTTTTAGGACCTATCGTGCCAACTATTGTTATCATTATTGTGCAAGAAATTGCTATTGTTATCGTACGAGTACATGACCTATAGAATTTACCACCTTAGTCTAAACGAAATTGATTGTATGCATGAAACCTGTAGTATGGGATGCAGTAGTACGTGCATTAGTTAGGATTAAAATGAATAATAGACTTAAGATTTTCACCGCATTGTCATTTCATACTGTCATCTTCATTGAAAAGGGTTATCGTTATTGTTTACCATTATTGTTATTGTTTATTGTTATCGTTATAAATCATCATTATTGCACACTGTACTATTATCATCTTATCACTGTTCAATACTATTGATTTCATCGTCCATTGTATTCATCGTTATACCGTTATTGTCGTTGTTCTCTGTTTCTCTACTTGCTGCCCACAACTTACTCTAAGGAAATTTTTTCCCTTTTTTAGATGAGCAGCTTATAGGTATCAGGGAGATTTGCCTGATGGACTAGGAGAACAACAATAGTGAAAGACTTGTGTTGATGTGCCATTGAATAATTATTGTTTCTCTTTTTTTGAACTTTAACAATTGAACATTCTTGTATTTGTGGGCTTTTGACCAGAACATTATTGTGTTGATTCCATATGTTGGATTGATATTTTGTTGGTTATTTATGCTTAAAATTTCAAGTACTGATATTTATGTGATTACTTCAATTATTGCATGTGTGGTTGTATTATTTCATGTTTAATATTGTTGAGTTGAATCAATGACAGCCTATGAATGACGTAAGTCATTCGCTGGGCCATATCACGTACTTGCATTTCGTATTTTTGGGAAGCGGGGTGTGACAGTTGGAAACTGTGGACTATAACCCACAAAATGAGGCCAAAATAGTAAAATAAGAAATCTCATGAAAGTGATCGAAAACAGTGTAATATATAGCCCACAAAATGAGGAGAGAAAAAAATCTTAGGAAAGTGACCGAAAATTGTGGAATATAGCCCACAAATGAGGCTAAAACAGTAAAATACAAAACTTCACGAAAATGGCCAAAAATTGTGGACTAACCCACAAAACGAAGCCAAAACAGTAAAATAAGGAATCTTATGAAAGTGATCGAAAACAGTAACTATAGCCCACAAAATGAGGGAAATATAAATTCTCACGAAAGTGGCCGAAAACAGTGGACTATAGCACACATATGAGGCTAAAACAATCAAATACAAAATTTCACGAAAATGGTCGGAAACAGTGGACTATAACCCACAAAATATGCCAAAACAGCACAATACGAAATCTCATGAAAGTACCCGAAAACCGTGGACTATAGCCCACACATGAGGATATAACAATAAATTACAAAATTTCACGAAAACAACTAGAAACTGTGGACAAAACAAGGCCAAAAACATTAAAATATGAAAACATTAAAATACGAAATCTCAAGAAAGTAATTGAAAACAGTGTACTATAGCCCACAAAATAAGGAAAATAAAAAATCCCACGAAAGTGGTAGAAAACTGTGGATTATATAGCCCACAAATGAGACTAAAACAGTCAAATACAAAATTTCACCAAAACTGCCGGAAACTGTGGACTAACCCACAAAATGAGGCCAAAACAGTCAAATACGAAATCTTATGAAAGTGATCGAAAACAGTGTACTATAGCCATAAAAATGAGGGAAATACAAATTCTCAGGAAAGTGTCCGAAAACTGTGGACTATAGCCCGCACATGAGGTTAAAACAGCCAAATACAAAATTTCACGAAAATGGCTGGAAATTGTGGACTATAACCCACAAAATATAGCAAAAATATTGAAATACGAAATCTCATGAAAGTGATCAAAAATAGTGTATAGCCCACAAAATAAGGAAAATAAAAAATCTTAAGAAAGTCACAGAAAACTGTGGACTATAGGCCACAAATGAGGTTAAAACAGTCAAATACAAAATTTCCCGAAAATGGCCGGAAACTGTGGACTATTCCCCACAAAACGAGGCGAAAACAGTAAAATACGAAATCTAATAATAGTGATCGAAAACAGTGTACTTATAGCCCACAAAATGAGGAAAATAAAAATTCTCACGGAAGTGGCCGAAAACTGTGGACAAATAGCCCACAAATGAGGCTAAAACAATCAAATACAAAATTTCGCGAAAACGGTCAGAAACTGTGGACTATAACCCACAAAATATGGCCAAAACATTAAAATACGAAATCTCATGAAAGAGACCGAAAACAGTGTACAAATTGAGGGAAATAAAAAATCTCACGAAAGTGGCCGAAAACTGTGGACTATAGGCGATAAATGATGGTAAAACAGTCAAATAAAAAATTTCACGAAAACTGCCGGAAACTGTGGACTATAACAAAAAAAAATGAGGCCAAAACAGTAAAATACGAAATCTCAGAAAAGTGATCGAAAACAGTGTACTATAGCGCACAAAAAGAGGGAAATAAAAATTCTCACGAAAGTTGCCAAAAACTGTGGACTATAGCCCACAAATGAGGCTAAAACAGTCAAATACAAAATTTCACGAAAACGGCTGGAAACTGCGGATTATATCTAACCCACAAAATGAGGCCAAAACAGTAAAATACGAAATCTTATGAAAGTGATCGAAAACAATGCCAACAAAATGAGGAAAATAAAAATTCTGACGAAAGTGCCTGAAAACTGTGGACAATAGCCCCCTCACATTAGGTTAAAACCGTCAAATACAAAATTTCACAAAAACGACTGGAAATAGTGGTCTATAACCCACAAAACAAGGATACAACATTGAAATACAAAATCTGATGAAAGTGATCGAAAACAGTGAACTACAGCTCACAAAATGAATGAAATAAAAAATCTCACGAAAGTGTCTGAAAACTGTGGACTATTTTCACAAATGAGGCTAAAACAGTCAAATACAAAATTTCATGAAAATTGCCGGAATATGTGGACTATATAATCTACAAAATGAAGCCAAAATAGTAAAATAAAAAATCCCATGAAAGTGAGAGAAAACAATGTACTATATAACCCACAAAAAGAGGAGAAAAAATTCTCACAAAAGAGGTCGAAAACTAATGACTATTGCCCAAAATGAGGCTAAAACAGTCAAATATAAAATTTTAGGTAAAAGGCCAAAAACTATGGACTATTACCTACAAAACAAGGCCACAACAGTAAAATACGAAATCTCATATAAGTGATCGAAAACAGAGTACTATAGCCCACAAAATTAGGAAAATAAAAATTCTCAAAAATGTGGCCGAAAACTGTGGACTATATAGCACACAAATGAGGCTAAAACAGTCAAATACAAAATTTCACGAAAACAGTCGGAAACAGCAGACAATAACCCACAAAATGAACCACCACAAGTGGCCTAGTGGTAATGAGCGTTGGGATTTGGAGTGTGCTCCTCCAAAGGTCCTGGGTTCGAACCCTATGGTTCCCAAAAGAAGGGGATGTAAACACCTCTGGAGTGTGGCCAGTGGCCGTGGGCTATAGATGGGCCTGCGCAAAACCTAGCCACGGGACTGGGATTAGTCTGACCCATAGAGGGGGATGGAAACCCAGTTAAAATCAAAAAAAATAACCCACAAAATGAGGCCAAAACAGTAAAAAACGAAATCTCATGAAAGTGATCGAAAACAGTGTACTATAGCCCACAAAATGAGGAAAATAAATAATCTCACGAATGTGGCCGAAAATGTGGACTATAGGCCACAACATAGGCGAAAACAATCAAATTCAAAATTTCACGAAAAAGACCGGAAACTGCGGACTACAACCAACAAAATGAGGCCAAAACAGTAAAATACGAAATCTCATGAAAGTGATCGAAAACAGTGTACTGCAGCCCACAAAATGAGGTAAATAAAAATTCTCGCGACAGTGGCCCGAAAACTATGGACTATAGCCCACAAATGAGGCTAAAACAGTCCAGTACAAAATTTCACGAAAACAGCAAGAAATTGTGGACTACAACCCACAAAATTAGGCCAAAACAGTAAAATACGAAATCTCATGAATGTAATCGAAAACAATGAACTATAGCTCAAAATGACAAAAATAAAAAAATCTCGCAAAAGTGGTCGAAAACTGTGGACTAGCCCACAAATGAGGCTAAAACAGTCAAATACAAAATTTGACAAAAACGGCTCGAAATTGTGGACTATAACCCTCAAAATGAGGCCAAAATAGTAAAATAAGAAATCTCATGAAAGTGATCGAAAACTCTGAACTATAGCACACAAAATAAGGAAAATAAAAAAATCTCACGAAAGTGGCCGAAAAATGTGGACTATAGCCCACAAATGAGGCTAAAACGGTCAAATACAAAATTTCACGAAAACATCCAGAAACTGTGGACTACAACCCACAAAATGAGGCCAAAACAGTAAAATACGAAATCCCATGAAAGTAATCCAAAACAATGAACTATTGCTCAAAAAATGAGGAAAATAAAAAAAATCTCACGAAAGTGGCCGAAAACCGTGGACTAGCCCACAAATGAGGTTAAAACAATCAAATACAAAATTTCACGAAAACGCCTGGAAACTGTGGACTATAACCCACAAAATGGGGCCAAAATAGTAAAACTAGAAATCTCATGAAAGTGATCGAAAACAGTGTACTATATAGCCCACAAAATGAGAAGAAAGTTCTCACTAAAGTGGCCGGAAAAGGTGGACTATAGCCCACAAATGAGGCTAAAACAGTCAAATAAAAAATTTCACGAAAACGGCCGAAAACTGTGGACTATTACCCACAAAACGAGGCCAAAACAGTAATATACGAAATCTCATGAAAGTGATCGAAAACAGCGTACTATAGCCCACAAAATAAGAAAAATAAAAATTCTCACGAAAGTGGCCAAAAACTGTGGACTATAGCACACAAATGTAGCTAAAATAGTCGAATACAAAAATTCACGAAAACGGCCGGAAACAGTGGACTATAACCCACAAAACAAGCCAAAATAGTACAATACGAAATCTCATGAAAGTGATCGAAAACCATGTACTATATAACCCACAAAATGAGGGAAATAAAAATGCTCACAAAAGTGCCCGAAAATTGTGGACTATAGCCCACACATGAGGCTAAAACAATAAATTAAAAAATTTCACAAAAATGACTGGAAACTGTGGACAGTAACCCACAAAACATTGCTAAAACATTAAAATGTGAAATCTCACAAAATGAGGGAAATAAAAAATCTCACGAAAGTGGCCGAAAACTGTGGACTATAGGCCACAAATGAGGTGAAAACAGTAAAATACAAAATTTCACGAAAAAGGCCGGAAACTGTGGACTATAACCCAAAAAATGAGGTCAAAACAGTAAAAAATGAAATCTCATAAAAGCCCTAAAAAAAGTATACTTGTCACGCCCCGCTTCCCAAAAGAGAATACGGAATACGGATACGCAACAAAAGCCCAGCAAATGATTTTCATCATCCATAAGTTGTTCAAGAATCCTTACAGCATTCACAAGAATCATCAGAGTCAGAAGCAAAAGTATCAACCTATGTACCAAAATACCAACAAGAATACTTGAAACCAAATATATAAACTCAAACAGTCATGATCTGAATAAAATAAATATCTTGGGTCACATTGCCCAAATACAAGAATAAATCCAAGTAATCAAATATAATATTGTTCCAGCAAGCTACAAGAAATAATAATAATAAAATGCAGCACTAATACTTCATGTCACCGATACTATCTGGACAATGTTCTCCAAAATCTGCAATTCCACGAATGCAGGAAAAATGAAAAGAGAAAAACAAGTACCTATTAATTGCAAGTTACGGGCCACTTATAATGTAGGATACAAGTACATGGAGAAACTAACTAGCAACATGGTATAAGCATGATATCAAAATAAACAACTAGCATGGAAAAGTGAACAAGTGTAAATGACATGAATCCAGTATCAAGTAATCAAGTATCATCTAAATATGCATCAAGTGTTAAATATCATGTAATCATGTATCAAGTGTCAAGTTTCAAGTCTCAAGTATCATGTAGTCAAGTATCAAGCAAGCATGTATCATGTTCAAGTATCGTGTATCAAGTCTTGTAGTGATTACTATCTAGGTAGCACTTCATGCAGCCCACCTTACATGGTTGCTACAACAAGCAGTTTCGCTTTAGATTTCATAGTGGACCATAGAGGTCAGTATACTCGGGGAAAAGTCAAGTAATCGAGCTCCAAGCTCCAAGTATCATGTATCATGTAATCACTTGTCAAGTTGTGCAAGTGGCAAGTATCGTGTCTTGCATGTAAGTATCAAGTAATCACGTGTCAAGTATCATGTCTCAAGTCATCACGTAGGATCAATGGATCCCCTTCCGAGTACACGTTTCTGAATTATCCACTATTAGATCTTTCCCTTAAACCCCGGCTTGGTTATTTATTATTAATGTCAAACAAGCATGTATATGTGCAAAATATATCAAGAATAACATGACATGATCATGTAACAAGTGCAAGTTGCAAGATAAACATGTACGAGTACAAGATATCTCATAAAAGAATAAAATAGACAAATCTCAAGTTCAGGACAGCAAGACCATACTATACTAAAACAGTGATTCCCAGTGTTACGAGCATGTAAATCTGAATCCGTCAAAACGTATAGAAAATAGACTCCCAACCGAATCCAGCGAGTATAAATAAGTCATATATTAATTTACAAAAACATAGCTCAAACTGATTTTAAGACAGAAAATAGGTTCAGTCAGAAACCAGGAAAATGAATTCAAAGCAGGAAAATAGCATGAAAATACATTAAATAAATCCACGAAAAATCTGGGTTATTTCCCTATATGTCCAGTATCTAAATATAAAGTTTCATAATTTTTCAGTAAAATTAGATTAGTCATCAAAAATCGGGAAACATCAATATACGAGAGTTTGGCAAATCTGGAATTCCCAACATTGTTGTACGAAAACTATGATATCTTGCAACCAGTGAAACGAAATCCAATTCCGACAAAGGGATATAAAAATAGATAAAATACAATAACTTTCATATTTCACAAATATTTTTCATACAGTAAAAGAAATCAGGGTGAAAATACGATTCTTTACAGAACAGCGAGTAAAATACAGCAAGTATAGTTTTCATAAACGAGCATGAAACGGCACATAAAACTCATCAATAAAATATACCAAAATTCTGGGAAATCCCTAAGTAGACATAGAAAAACTGACCAAAGTTTTGGA
Source organism: Hemerocallis citrina (assembly GCA_017893485.1). Lineage (NCBI taxonomy): Eukaryota > Viridiplantae > Streptophyta > Magnoliopsida > Asparagales > Asphodelaceae > Hemerocallis > Hemerocallis citrina. The sequence continues at coordinate 211,352 of JACEHZ010000407.1, read as the reverse complement.
TCAAAATAATATATGTAGCACAGTTATCAAAATGATTTAGTCATCAAAAACACCAAGAAACAAAATCTGGAAAAAATTGACACCTCTGTGGTAAAACAGTCATATCTCACTCATACGAAAACAAAATCAAGCAAGGTTAGAGGGGTTGGAAAATAGACGAAATTATCTAAAACTCTTGTTTTATACTGGAATTAAGTTACTGATTTCAAGACAGTCCAAAACAGCAAACAAAACAGATCAGCGACAAAATACAGATTTTTCCCTTTTACAACAACTCAACATATAGCATACAAAACTTGTTCAAAACACAACCAAACATGAAATCGAGTCTACCAAGTGTCCAAACATCATGAATTAGGGTATCTAGTATGTCCACACCAAGTATATCACATGGATCTCAACAAAATTACGAATTCTCACAAAAGTCTCACATACATGATCAAATCAAGAACGGGTAAAACCTAAGTTATCTCATGTCAAATTTTATGTCGTGAGTCATCTATGGTCAAATAGCACTATAGAGACAAAATCCATCAAGAATAACACAAACAAGAGTCGTCTCTACACCTAACTACACTATAAGTGGTATTTTTGACTTATATCATATAAAAAAATTTGAGTACAAGTTACTTGCCATAACCGAAGATGAAGAAGGACGAAAATCAAGAGTAACGGGAATGGATTCCTGACAACGAGCAAAACCCACGAAAAAAAATCCACGAAAACCCACGAACAAAAATCCACGAATCAACGAACAACTCGCACGATCCCACGTGTGAACTCTCAAGTAAGCGAGAGAGAGACCAAAGGAGAGAGATGGTGGACGGCGGATGAGAAAAGGGATGGATGCTCGGGTGAAGGAGTGCTCGGCTAGGGGATGGAGGGGTGGTGCAGCAAGGTGAGGGGGGATCGGGATTGGGCTAGGTTGGGTGTGCAGGTCGACGGGAGGGGGGTCGACCTGGGCGCAAAAAAAGGGCGGTTGGGCGCTGGCGTCGGGTTGAGGCGCAGCCAAGGAGGGGGAGAGGGGTAGCTGGGAGAGAGAGAGACTAGGGTATTAGGGTTAGGGTTTAGGGAGAGATATTTGATATATATTTTATAAAGGGATAGGGTTAATGGGTAAATATGTTGTAGGTAATTAGGAGGAGTAGTAGGATTTTTTTAATTGGGTTTTAATTAGGATACAAATTGTATATGATATCAAATAGGACTGCAGATTTAATTTGGCTTTGGTAATCTTATTAGGGATCAAACAATAGGATTGGAAAAAGGATAACAACCAACCACCACCACAAGCACCCAAAAAAATAAAAATAAAGAGAACGAGCCCAAATGAAAGAAAGAACAAATAATGAAGAATGAAACCAAAGCGATAACCAATAAAAAACAAAGAGATCAAAATCAAATAAAACGAATATATATTGAAAACAACTCCAACATAAGGTTCAGAAAGAATACAGGAGAGGAAATATGCCAGAACGAAAAATACACTCAAAAATACACAAAATGAAAAACAGGGGTTACAGTACAATAGCGCACAAAATAAGGAAAATAAAAATTCCCACGAAAGTGGCCGAAAACTATGGACTATAGCCCACAAATGAGAATAAAAAAGTCAAATACAAAATTTCACGAAAATGGCCGGAAACAGTGGACCATAACCAATAAAATGATGCCAAAACAGTAAAATACGAAATCTCATGAAAGTGATCGAAAATAGTGTACTATAGCCCACAAAATGAGGGAAACAAAATTTCTCACGAAAGTGGCCGAAAACAGTGGACTATAGCTAAAATTGAGGCTAAAACAGTCAAATACAAAATTTCGCGAAAACAGCTAGAAACTGTGGACTATAACCCACAAAATAAGGTCAAAACAGTAAAATAGGAAATCTCAAGAAGGAAACCGAAAACAGTGTACAAAATGAGGGAAATTAAAAATCTCACGAAAGTGGCTGAAAACTGTGGACTATATGCCACAAATGAAGCTAAAACACTCAAATACAAAATTTCATGAAAACGGTCAAAAACTGTTGTAACCCCCGTTCCCGTAAATACTTATTTTCCAAATGTTTTCAGTATTTTAATCATTTATGAATTTATTTTGTGTTAAATTCGTTTTGAGATTTTCTATTTAAATATTTTCCAATCGAAAATTTTATTATTTCGAGTAATGGTGTGTTTTAAACTTGTTTTATAATATTAATTTATCGGTTAATTGTATTTGAGCCCAAATCATATATATTATTATTATTGGAGTATTTTAATAAAGTTGTTAAACCCGAATATTATTTTATTGTATGGTTTTATGATTATTATGATAATAATTACTAAATGTTATTTCTTGATTTCTTTAATTAAAAATCATTATCGAATTATTTTATTTTTATACCCGATCTGATTTTCTTGGCGAGTTCCAATTTATTTTAAGCCTAATTCTTATTATTTCAATTGTGTTATTTGTTTATTTAATTGGGTTGAAATTTTCATCCATGAACTATTTTTTTCTTTTATTGGGTTATCTATCTTGTGGATTTTATTTATTTGAAATTGTGGGTATTTTTATTTGAACCCTATTGATTTTGATCCATCTCTTAATAGTGGTTCTTGACCCAAATCCACTATTATTGGACCCAAATTCATTAACCCAATACCCTGATTGTATCCTATAAATACAACTCTGCTGTAAACCCTAATTTCTGCACACAAATTGGAACCCTAGTCGTCTAATCTTTCTCCTCTTTCTCTCTCCACTGTGTTTCTCTCTCCCCGTCAGAACCCCTTTCCTGTGTGTCCTTTCCGGCCAAATCCCGGCCACCCTCCTCCCGTCGACACCCCCGTCGACTCCTCAGCGCCGCCTGCCGTCGCCCAATACCCCGTCAACACCGTCAGCCTCACTGGTCACCCCCGACCTCCCCTTCTCCTTCATCGACATTAACACAGAGCACCCAGCCTCCTTCCTCTCCCTGTCTTGATCGTCGGTGACGCCACCAGCGCTGCCGCCCTGTCTCCGTCTGATGCATTCAATTTTGCATCGCTGCCATGGTCACTCTAATTGGATTCAAGAACAAGTGAATTAGAGAGGGAACGAAAAAGAAGAGAGCTTGGGTTTGAGAGAGAAAGCTCCAAGATCGAAGGAGAAGAAGAATCAAGAACAAAGAAGAAGATAACAGAGGAGAAGAGATAGAAAGATTTCACAAATTTAGACATACTCATAACTGAGCTGCCCCATTCCATTTATAAGACTTTCATTACACGTGCTTAACATGTACATTACTCTTTTTACACTTAAGTCTCTTTACTTTCACTATTTACATTTGGGTTGATACACATTTGTATACTCTCCAGCTTCACTCTCTATTCCGGCATGCATCAACTCCTCCTCCCATTCATTACGACCTTGCCTCAAGGTCGAACAAGGAACCCTCTTCCAATGACACCACAAACTTTTCAGAAAACAAGAGCTCGATTCAATTGCTGTACTCGACTCCACCTGTGATCCCATTTCAAGCTGCTGGTATGGGATTCCGGAAACCGTTCTTCTTCCTCTTTTGAACATACAGAAACCCCACACGCCCCCAACAATGGCAATGATAACGAGCGAAAAACCATCATATATGGGCATCAGCTGGGTTGATGATAGCTGATTAAATGAATTCCAACCATTAATGGATGGACCAATACCAACCAATTGATCGATACCAATCTGGAGTTGACAGTGCCCTTTTTCACTATCCAAAGTTACTTTCAGGCTCTTTATAGCCTCGACTTTTACCTTTTGGATGCCGTGTTCAGGAATGTTTAATGTTTTGCCATCAACTTTGACAGAGGTGGGGACTGTAATATTCACGGTTAGAGATTTTCCCCTTTTATTCTGTACGTCCAGGAAAAATTCTTGAGAACCTTGTGTAACCTCAATCTCTCCATATCTGAGATCATATATTGCTGTGATTGGATGCAAGAACCCAGAGGGAAGGAAGTGATATGGACGGAACTGAGAATTATACTCCAGAAGCTTCCGTTGAATTGTTCTTTTCATACCAATTATCTTGTAGAACCCCGTATTTTCAAATGTTATTTTTATATTTGGGAATGAATTTAAATTTATTTTTGGAGAATTAATGAACATTTTCAGAAAAATTTATCTTTTGTACACGTGCAAAACACGTGCAAATGCTTTTATGAGAAGTGTGAAAATTTAGTTTTCTTTATGAAAAATCTTTATTTATTATTTGAGATTTATTTAGTATTTTTCCAGATTTTTCTGCAATTTATTGGAGCTATTTACAATTTTTGAGAAAAGAAGGACCTTTTTTGCAAAATTGACATTTTTAGGGTTAAAGTGCAAAATGTACATTCTGGACGTTTTGAACAGTATTGATTGAGATTTAGAATGTATATTTTCTTATAAATCCTAATTTAAATGAGTTTTGATGGAATTTCCAAAGAATGATCTATATATGTAAAATGTATTTTGGAAAGGGTTGTTTTGCAAAGTGTGGGTAAAACCCTAATTACCCATCCGGCATATTTAAGAGATTTTCTTTCCCCAGCCGTCATTGCTGATAAAATATTGTATTTTGGAGATTTATTTTTGGAGGAGCAAGGAGCTTTTTGGATCTAGCAAAAGGGGAGATTTTTGTGGACTATTCTCAAAATCTAAGGTGAGAGATATGAAAATTTGTTTTCTTTTGTTGTTTGATTTATGTGAGATATATGTAAATTGTTTGTTGTTTGATGTATGTTTTGTTGTTTGATTTGATGTATGTATGGAAGAAATTTGTCTTGTGGTTGATCCATGTGTGCAAGTATCATTGATAAATTGATTTGATGTTGGGAACAATTTAGATCCCGTAATGTGGTATGAATCATGTGGAATTGGTGGATGAAATAGTAGATCCCTACAATTAAAATTATTTGCTAAAAGCATGTTGATACTTGTGTATAAACAACTGGACTTTAGAATTATAAATCAGATTCTTATTGGTTTTGTGAAAGAAATTTAGATCTTGTAAAACACTAACAAAGGATTTGTGATTTAGAGTATGAGAATTTAGATCTTGACACATTAATGTTTTGAGTGAAATATACATATACCTGAAGAGATTCGTTGAGAATCATTACTTTTCCCTGAAAGAGAACTATTTACATAATCATCAATTCGTTAGAAGCTTCAGAATTCGATTTTGTAATCAGACCTAATTTTGAAATTCTGTAGGCCGACAGTCGACTGGCCTACTGTGCAGTCTACTGGCACGAGCCTGATACCTTATTTTCGAGATTGTTGAAAAGTTGTTCTGGACAGTCGACCTAGCGCATAGGCAGTCGACTGGTCCACTGTAAAAGTTATTTTGTAAGAATGAATTGTCCTTCTGGACAGTCGACCTATTAACCATTTAAGTCGACTTATACACTTAGAATATTTTTGAGAAAACTATTGGAAATTACTTCGGGTAAGTCGACTGATCCCTTCTTAAGTCGACTGATAAATGAATTAGTTTATTTTTGTAAAATCTTGAATTTGGTCCTCTGGACAGTCGACTTATCATCAGTATGAGTCGACTGATACTGAAGGATATTTGTAAACTTCAGTGTTAATTCGAATGATTTGTTTTTATATACTTGTTAATTCAGTTCAGTTTAATATTAAGCAATTGACCTTGAGATATTCAGTTGAGTATGTCATTGAGACATTTAGTTGAGCCACTTTGTTTAGTGGGACTTTAGTTTAGACTTTTGAGTTTGAGTCTCTAGAGGCGTATGACCCTAGTATACCGGTGTTGAGTATTTTGTTGAGGCCCTTTGAGGCATTTCAGTTATTTGAATTTGAATTTAGGCCGGTAGGGTACATCACTCTAGGAGATTCGTTAAGTAATCAATTAACCAAAATGATAAGGACAGGCACTAGTGGTGATATGATGAATGGGAACATGAGTCAAGAACCTCAGTATGGCTTTCGGTGTGGGATTTAATCTCCAGAATTATCACAGTAGATTATTAGTGGTGTGGGATATGTCTCCGGAATTATCACAGTCTTGTGGTGTGAGACGATCTCCGGAATTATCACGGTAACTACTTGTGGTGTGGGATTGATCTCCGGAATTATCGGAGTCGAGGTGAAGCACATGTGGTATATTGTGGTGACGTGTCAATGTTTCGGTGTGGGATGATCTCCGGAATTATTCAAGTGAAATATCTTGGGTGTGGGATCCATCTCCGGAATTATCGGGCATGTGATACTATCCATGGTTTATCTTTATCTCGTAGTAGTCATCGTGTTAGGATTAGTTCATAACGTGGGGATTGAACCCTATGAAGTGAAGACGTTAAGGGCTTGCACCGAACCTATGTAGAATGGGATGCATAGACTTCGACAAGTACGCATTAGAGAGTCTGCATTTAGAACTTGTGTTTTCTTGGCTTGGTTTTATGCATATGGTTTTCTTGTTTTCTACACATGACACTTAGCTTAGTATCACTTGATGTTTTATGTTACCTTCCATTTCGTACATCCCATACTCATTTAGTACTTGTTGTTTAAGAATTATGAGTTATGATCTTTATGATGTTTGTTGTTTATTTTTATATTTCTCACACCATTTATGGCTGACCCCTTTAGTTTGGGGGTTAGGGATCATCTCTAGCCTCACATGTTGCAGGTTGTGCTTAGAGTTGGAGATGGAATGCTTAAGTTGGTTTTGAGAATTAATTGACATATAAGAGATTGTGTAAATTTGTAATATCAGTTGTTGAGACAAAATTGTGTTGTAAATAAAGAAAATATTGAGCTGAGTTATTTTGATTTCCGCTGTGCATTGTAAATGATTTGTTGAGATAAAAGTAGAAAATTTTAGTGGTGTTGTTGATGTTTAATATTATGTTGAAGTGGATCACTGGGAATGTGCCACGTAATTTCTATGTTATTAATCTGGAAATTCGGGGCGCTACATATCTGGTCAGCTAATCCAGGGACAACCAACTTAGAAATCGCACTAGTAACTGGAAACTCTTTTGAGGCATAACAGAGAACATCTAGCTTAAAGTTGACCATTATCAGCCTTGCAGGATCAAATGCTGGTACATATTGATCCCAATATGTTCCTACTCCATTCCATTCTGTTCCTTCAACTAGGTATGCGACATGAGGATCTCTCAACTTGGCAACAGCAGCAGTTAATGAGGATTCCTCAAAATCTGATGCCATAGTAAACTCCTGCTTTGCAATAACAACTGATTTCCCAACCTGATTTTCACAAGGATCTGGAGGAGCAAATGCAGGCAGTGGCGCTAACTGAGAAGGATTTACAAGTAGTTGTGGTAACGCGGCTCTGTACTTGATGTAAACCAACATCAACTTCACTCTTGGAAGAATTCCATCAACGCAAGTCAGAATTTGTTGCACCGGCCAAGATTGAACAACATCCTCTGACAACTTGCACACTGGTGCAACTAACACTGCTCTATCCCATTGATCAGGTTGCTCAAAATGAACCTTTATAACAACACCTCTACCCAAGAATTGCCCAAAGAGGGAACTTTGAAGAACTTGGTATGTTGAGTTTCCTTCTAACCATGAAGAAGTGCTCACATACATCTTGAACAAAAATATCAAAACTTGGTATACACCCATGAAGATATTCTGCAAGACCACTCCAGGATAGTCCATAGCAAAAACTCCATACCCAGTTGTGGCAATCTTCTTTGCAACTCCTCTTGTATCCACTGCTCTTGTTTCCACAATCTTGCCACTATGGTTTTGTACTTTATCTTCTCGATTTGTTATATCTTGCATTTCCTTTGGGAATTGTTCATCAAAAAACTTATTATCTTCATCAGCCAAACTATCACTATCAACATATTCTATACAAATGAAGTATAATGGTGCCAAACCCACTTTAAATCTTCCACTAGAGAAACAACTAGGACATATATCACAATCGAATACTTTGTTGCTTTTGTATCGTTTATAGGAACAATCAGCGAAACAAATATTGCATTTATACTCTTCCATAGGAAATCGATCAAGATTTGGATTAGGAGCATGCTTACAAATGGATTTGAACGGCAAAATCTCCTCCATAGATTCTTGAATTGGTGTTGATGAAACAACCAATCTCTCAATTTGATGAGTCAGATGTTGCAACTGTGCAAGAATCGCCGAAAATGGAGTAGCGACTTCTTGAAGATGACCCCCAATTTGATCGTTCAAGAACTGATGTTGAAGGTGTTCTTCACCTTTAGGAATTGTGCCTAAATCTCCCAAGGTACTCACCCCTTCCATTTCTTGTTGATGATTCTTCGTCGTCGACGAGAATGGGTGCAGAATCGACTGCTCTGATACCAATTGATGCATTCAATTTTGCATCGCTGCCATGGTCACTCTTATTGGATTCAAGAACAAGTGAATTAGAGAGGGAACAAAAAAGAAGAGAGCTTGGGTTTGAGAGAGAAAGCTCCAAGATCGAAGGAGAAGAAGAATCAAGAACAAAGAAGAAGATAACAGAGGAGAAGAGATAGAAAGATTTCCCAAATTTTGGCATACTCATAACTGAGCTGCCTCATTCCATTTATAAGACTTTCATTACACGTGCTTAACATGTACATTACTCTTTTTACACTTAAGTCTCTTTACTTTCATTATTTACATTTGGGTTGATACACATTTGTATACTCTCCAGCTTCACTCTCTATTCCGGCGTGCATCACCGTCGCGCCACCAGCGCGCCGCCACCCTCAGCCAGCCGTCCCTGACCGTCGCTGCTGCCATCACTACTCTCTCTCTCTCTCTCTCTCTCTCTCTCTTAGCTGTTGCTGCCTCTTTTGTGTGCTGTTGTTGCTTTTGAATTTAATTGCACGTGTATTGCACGTGCTACTTTGGGGATTTGCTAGTTCGTGAGTTCGTTGCTTCGGAATTGTCATCCCGTTATTCTTGGTATTTGTTTTCATCATCTAACAGGCAAGTCACTGTCCTCTTGAATTGTTAATTGTATCAAATTCAAGTGTCATTGAAATTCTTGCAAGTAGATCTCTTTGTCATCGTATTATCCTTTGTCATCTCTTTCGTTGGGTTTATTGGGGGTTTACACGAGCTAACCCCCATTATTCTTGACATCGTCCCATTTGACTCTAAAGTTTGGATCTTTCATGAGTGCATATAGAATTGACAATAGGGTTGTTCATACAAGTCACAACCCAAATAAATTATTGTAGAGACAATCGTTATGTTGTTTGTCGTTTGATCGTTTGGTGATTGATTGATATTAGACTTGTATATGTGTGTGTTATAAATTTTATTTATCATGCTTAGACACCTATGCTAGATACACAATTTATTGACTATAGAATCGATACCCGACATGCTTAATTAATTTATGTTCAAGAAATAATACCCTACGAACTGTACATGCTTGCTGTCCTGAACTTTGATCGTTATTTTCGAACCAGTAAATGACCTTAAGATGAAATACTTTCTGAATATGAATTGTAGCCTTATCTTTCTAGTTTCCAGATCATCCTGAATTTTCGAATTTCGAGTTTTGTAGCAAAAGTTATGCCCGTTTTACTACAGCTGTGTTTTTACATTTCAGATTTTCAGATTCTCGTACCCTTCATGTTCAAACAATAAAAAGATTGATCAAATAATAGAATTTTGCTATGAAAATTTCCAGATTGATGTTTAACATGTTTAGGAGTCTATATTATATATTTACTGAATTTAATATTGAGTTTTTGCTGATTCAAAAATTTAAAATGACAAGATGTCGAATTTTTGCTTGAACATAAAACCTGAAAACAAACATGTGTTTGACCTAGAAACTGTTGTCGGAATTTGAACTTTAAGTATGCGTTGGAACCGTATGGAAGTCTAGTTTCCATATTTTCTGACGGATTCAACTTTTGTTTCCTGAGTCAGCAGGAAACTGCATTTTTGTACAGGTTGCGCGTGATGTCCAGAATTCTGGATACTACTTTTTAATAAATTAATTATTCCTATGTTGTACTATTGCATGATTTAATGAATGTATGTTGCATTGTATGTTCCCAATGAGTTATTATCACTATTCTAACCATCCTATTCATGTTATCAACCTATTGTTCCACATTGATACTATCGTTTATCTCATATCTCTAGATTGCATATTGTATTGTTGCATTGATAAATAATTAACAAGCTGGGGTTTAAGGGATTGACTTTTAAGTAGTGAACAAAGTGGAGACTGTACTCGGGGGAGGGGCCCGTGTTTCCCTATTTATTAGTCTATTGGTCTATTGGTCTATTGGTCATATCGGTTATCAATTAATTGTAGATTACTGACTACAGTATCTCGATTGATTCGGTCATCGGTCACTATTGAATATTGATTACCGTTGCCAAGTACATGATCTACCGAGTCTAACACTTAAGTCTAAAACGAAATTGATTGTATGCATCGAACCTGTGGTACGGCATACATGGGACACAGTAATACGTGCATTAGTTAAGAGATAAAATGATTAATAGACATAAGGATTAACACGTCACCAACATTGAATATTGTTCATCATTGTTCTTATTGATATCGATATTGGCTAAGTGTTATTAATATTGATCATTGATTATTTTTACCGATTATTGAACCATTTTTTATAGCCAATTGCATCGATTATCATGATTTTGTCCCATTTTATTGATTCTTATTGATCCGTTGATTCATTGTTATACCGTTATTCCATTGTTCCCTGCTTTCTCTACTTGCTGTCCATGACTTGCTCTAAGGACAATTATTTTTCTCTTTTTAGATGAAGTATTTACAGGTGTTGATGGAGAATTACCAGATGGATTGGCAGAACAACATTGGGGAAGGAATTGATTGCATCGCCGCTTAATAAATAATTATTGCTTTGTTTGGAGACTTAATTATTGGCTTATTGTTATTTTATTGCATTGGGCTTATGACCCAAATATTGCTATTTTTTTCCAGACGTTGGATTATTATTATTGTATTTGGATATTTTTATTGCTTTATTCCAAGTACTTTTGTTCATGAGATTATTATTATTGCCTGCGCAATTATTCTGTATTGTTTGTATTGTTGAGTTAATCGGGTAAACAGCAGTCATTCGCTGGGCCAATATTACGTGCTCGTATTCCGTATTTTTTGGAAGCGGGGCGTGAAAATTGTGGACTACAACACACAAAATGAGGCCAAAACAGTAAAATACGAAATCTCATGAAAGTGATCGAAAATAGTGTACTACAGCCAATAAAATGAGGGAAATAAAAATTCTCACGAAAGTGGCCGAAAACTATGGACTTTAAACCACAATTGAGGCTAAAAGAGTCCAATACAAAATTTCTCGAAAACGACCAGAAACTGTGGACTACAACCAACAAAATGAGGTCAAAACAGTAAAATACGAAATCTCATGAAAGTGATCGAAAACAATGAACTATAGCCTAGAAAATAAGGAAAACAAAAAAACTCACGAAAGTAGTCGAAAACCGTGGACTAGCCCACAAATGAGGCTTAAAAAGTCAAATACAAAATTTCACGGAAACGGCTGGAAACTGTGGACTATAACCCACAAAATGAGGCCAAAATAGTAAAATAAGAAATCTCATGAAAGTGATCGAAAACAGTGTAATATATAGCCCACAAAATGAGTAGAAAAAAATCTTAGGAAATTGGCCAAAAACTGGGGACTATAGCCCGCAAAAGAGGCTAAAACAGTCAAATACAAAATTTCAAGAATACGACCGGAAATTGTGGACTATTACCCACAATACGAGGCCAAAACAGTAAAATACGGAATCTCATGAAAGTGATCGAAAACAGTGCACTATAGCCCACAAAGTGAGGGAAATAGAAATTCTTACAAAAATGGCCGAAAATGGTGGACTTTAGCACACATATGAGGCTAAAACAGTCAAATACAAAATTTCACGAAAACGGCCGGAAACAGTGGACTATAACCCACAAAATAGGCCAAAACAGTACAATATGAAATCTCATGAAAGTGATCGAAAACAGTGCACTATAACCCACAAAATAAGGGAAATAAAAATTCTCACGAAAGTCCCCGAAAACTGTGGACTATAGCCCACACATGAGGCTAAAACAATAAATTACAAAATTTCACGAAAACAACTGGAAACTATGGACAAAACATGGCCAAAAGCATTAAAATACGAAAACATTAAAATACAAAATCTCAAGAAAGTGATCGAAAACAGTATACTATAGCCCACAAAATGAGGGCAATAAAAAATCTTACAAAAGTAGCCGAAAACTGTGGACTATAGCCCACAAATGAGGCTAAAATAGTTAAATACAAAATTTTACGAAAACTGCCGGAAACTGTGGACTATAACCAACAAAATGAGGCCAAAATAATAAAATACGAAATCTTACAAAAGTGATCGAAAACAATGTACTATAGTACACAAAATGAGGAAAATAAAAATACTGACGAAAGTGCTGAAAAACTGTGGACAATAGCCCGCACATGAGGTTAAAACAACCAAATACAAAATTTCACGAAAACAACTGGAAATTGTGGACTATAACCCACAAAATACAGCAAAAATATTGAAATACGAAATCTCATGAAAGTGATCGAAAATAGTGTATAGCCCACAAAATGAGGGAAATAAAAAATCTCACGAAAGTCACGTAAAAATGTGGACTATAGGCCACAAATTAGGCTAAAGTAGTCAGATACAAAATTTCCCGAAAACGGCCGGAAACTATGTACAAAACGAGGCCAAAACAGTAAAATATGAAATCTCATGATAGTGATCGAAAACAGTGTACTTATTGCCCACAAAATAAGGGAAATAAAAATTCTCCCGAAAGTGGTCGAAAACTGTGGACTATAGCCCACAAATGAGGCTAAAACAGTCAAATACAAAATTTCGCGAAAACGGACAGAAACTGTGGACTATAACCCATAAAATAAGGCCAAAAATTTAAAATACAAAATCTCATGAAAGAGACCGAAAACAGTGTAAAAAATGAGGGAAATAAAAATATCTCCCGAAAGTGGCCGAAAACTGTGGACTATAGGCCATAAATGAGGCTAAAACAGTCAAATAAAAAATTTCACGAAAACGGCCGGAAACTGTGGACTATAACAAAAAAAATGAGGCCAAAACAGTAAAATACGAAATCTCATAAAAGTGATCGAAAATAGTATACTATAGGGCACAAAATGAGGGAAATAAAAATTCTCACGAAAGTGGCCGAAAACTATGAAATATAGCCCACAAATGAGGCTAAAACAGTCAAATAAAAAAATTTACGAAAACGGCCGCAAATTGTGGACTATAACCCACAAAATTCGGCCAAAACAGTAAAATACAAAATCTCATGAAAGTGATCGAAAGCGGTGTACTATAGCCCACAAAATGAGGAAAATAAAAATTCTGACGAAAGTGCCTGAAAACTGTGGATTATAGCCCACACATGAGGTTAAAACCGTCAAATACAAAATTTCACGAAAACGACCGGAAATTGTGGTCTATAACCCACAAAACTACTTTGAAATACAAAATCTGATGAAAGTGATCAAAAATAGTGAACTATAGCCCACAAAATGAATGAAATAATAAATCTCACGAGGGTGTCCGAAAACTGTGGACTATTCCCACAAATGAGGCTAAAACATCAAATAAAAATTTTACGAAAATGGTCGGAATCTATGGACTACATAACCTACAAAATGAGGTCAAAATAGTAAAATAAGAAATCTCATGAAAGTGGCCGAAAATAGTGTACTATATAGCCACAAAATGAGGAGAAAAAATTCTCACGAAAGGGGCCGAAAACTATGGACTATTGCCCAAAAATGAGGCTAAAACAGTCAAATACAAAATTTCACGAAAACGGCCGGAAACTGTGAACTCCCACAAAACGAGGCCAAAACAGTAAAATATGAAATCTCATGAAAGTAAACGAAAACAGTGTACTATAGCCCACAAAATTAGGAAAATAAAAATTCTCAAGAATGTGGCCGAAAACTGTGGACTATAGCACACAAATGAGGCTAAATCAGTCAAATACAAAGTTTCAAGAAAACGGTCGGAAACAGTGGACTATAACCCACAAAATGAGGCCAAAACAGTAAAATACGAAATCTTATGAAAGTGATCGAAAACAGTATACTATAGCCAACAAAATGATAGAAATAAATAATCTCACGAAAGTGGCCGAAAATGTGGACTATATGCCACAAAAGAGGCTAAAACTATCAAATACAAAATTTAACGAAAACTATCGGAAACTGCGGACTACAACCCACAAAATGAGGCCAAAACAGTAAAATACGAAATCTCATGAAAGTGATCGAAAACAGTGTACAACCCACAAAATGAGCGAAATAAAAATTATCACGACAGTGGCCGAAAACTATGGACTATAGCTCTCAAAATGAGAAAAATAAAAAAATCTCACAAAAGTGGTCGAAAATTGTGGACTAGCCCAGAAATGAGGCTAAAACAGTCAAATACAAAATTTGGCGAAAACGGCTGGAAACTGTCCTATAACCCACAAAATGAGGCCAAAATAGTAAAATAAGAAATCTCATGAAAGTGATCGAAAACAGTGTACTATAGCCCACAAAATGAGGGGAATAAAATTTCTCATGAATGTGGCATAAAACAGTCAAATACAAAATTTCGCGAAAACAGCCAGAAACTGTGGAATACAACCCACAAAATGAGGCCAAAACAGTAAAATACGAAATCTCATAAAAGTAATCGAAAACACTGAACTATAGCTTACAAAATGCGAAAAATAAAAAAATCTCACGAAAGTGGCCGAAAACTATGGACTAGCTCACAAATGAGGCTAAAACAGTCAAATACAAAATTTTACGAAAACGGCTGGAAACTGTGAACTATAACCCACAAAATGAGGCCAAAATAGTAAAATAAGAAATCTCATGAAAGTGATCGAAAACAGTCCCACAAAATGAAGAGAAAAAAGTTCTCACGAAAGTGGTCGAAAACGGTGGACTATAGCCCACAAATGAGGCTAAAACAGTCAAATACAAAATTTTAAGAAAACGGTCGGAAACACAAAATGAGGCCAAAACAGTAAAATACGAAATCTCATGAAAGTGATCGAAAATAGTGTACTATAGCCCACAAAATGAGGGAAATAAAAATTCTCACTAAAGTGGCCGAAAACTGTGGACAGTAGCACACAAATGAGGCTAAAACAGTCGAATACAAAAATTCACGAAAATGGCCGGAAACAGTGGACTATAACCGACAAAATAAGCCAAAACAGTACAATACAAAATCTCTTGAAAGTGATCGAAAACAGTGTACTATAAACCCACAAAATGAGGGAAATAAGAATGCTCACGAAAGTGCCCAAAAATTGTGGACTATAGCCCACACATGAGGCTAAAACAATAAATTAAAAAATTTCACGAAAACGACTGGAAACCGTGGACAATAACCCACAAAACATTGCCAAAACATTAAAATGTGAAATCTAAAGAAAGTGATCAAAAACCATGTACTAACCCACAAAATGAGGAAAATAAAAAAATCTCACGAAAGTGGCCGAAAATTATGGCCCCACAAATAAGGCTAAAACAGTCAAATACAAAATTTCATGAAAACGGCCGGAAACTGTGGACTATAACCCAAAAAATGAGGCCAAAACCGTAAAAAACAAAATCTCATAAAAGTAATCGAAAACAGTGTACTATAGCACACAAAATGAGGGAAATAAAAGTTCTCACGAGAGTGGCTGAAAACTGTGGACTATAGCCCACAAATAAGGCTAAAACAGGCAAATAAAAAATTTCACGAAAACGGCCGGAAATAGTGGATTATAACCCACAAAATATGCCAAAACAGTACAATACGAAATCTCATGAAAGTGATCGAAAACAGTGTACTATAACTCACAAAATGAGGAAAATAAAAATTCTGACGAAAGTGCCAGAAAACTGTGGACTAAGCTCACACATCCAAAATTTATCATATTTGCTATAGCCTATTATGTCGTTGTATTTCGATTTCTGAGCTTTCTTTCGATTTTACCCTTGTAAATTTCATCGATGCTTGTAATTCTCTCTTTATATATACAAGTAGTTTACACGTGCGATGCACGTTTTTATAATTTCAAAAATGGAAAGCTCCTTTATATTAGTTATGTACGTGCGTTGCACATGTTGGTAGAATGACAAAATGACAAATGACACTAAGGCCTTCTCCCATTATAATATTATATATATATATATATATATATATATATATATATATATATATATATATAACACCCAAAATCGCGCCCGTATTCTAGTTTTAAGAAATTGCGTATCCTGATGTATGCAGGATTAAAGGGTAGGCAGTTCTACCATTATAATGCTTTTGGTGACCGTTCTTTTTGGGCTTGTCTGCTTTTGGTTCAGTCAGGGGTAAGTCTTTTGTCTAAGGGACTGGCATCTCACCTCTTGCCTTCCAGTTGGTACTCCAGTTACCTCGATCTATCTCTTTTGTGTTGCGCCAGTGTGGACTGATTCTTTCTGTTCTGATCCTTGGCGTTTTTATCGTCTGCTCATAGTTCAAAGATGGCTCCATTTTGATTATCTGCGTTGTTGTTTTTTTTTCTTCTCTGAGGGAAGCTATCGGGGTATCTGTTGTGTTGGGCTTTTTGTTTGAGGGAGTGCTATGTTCTGTTTTCTTTACGTTGCTGTCTATGGCATTAGACTTGTTTATTTGGCTCTTGCATATGCTTATCTGTATGTGTGGTTGTTATGTGTGATGGGGATTTATGTTCTACTGTTCACCTTGTTTTCATCATCTTGCTTTTTGTTCTTCTTAATTGGCGGATTAGTTTAGTGGGCTATATTTTGTTTCCTTTGAGCTGTTTATGCGTTGCCTTCTGCTGTTGTTGGTTTTGTGGGTTCCTGATCTCGGTTCTCAGTTTGCGGGGATTCAGAGTCGCTCCGTATCCTCTTCATTGATGGCTCGTTTCTTCCACCCTGTAGTTTTCTTTGGCAGGGTGAGCGGTTCGGAGGAGCTTTCAGCTTTCCTGTTCGCACCGATCGGAACGTTTCTTATTCTGCTCGTTTGCTTTGGCGCAGTCTGCTGATTCGGTCTGCTTTGTTATTTGGCTATTGTTTCTTGGATTGTAATTTTGTTGCTCTTGATTTATTAGGAGTAGTGGCTGTAGTCTTTTTGTTTTACATCTTGTAAGACCATTCTATTGTAATTACTTGTTATTAATGCATGGCTGGAGTCTTTCGACTCTATCCGTTTCATCAAAAAAAAAGAAATTGCGTATCCCTACACACGTATCGTGTCATACCCGTATCGGTGCTACATAGATTAGAATGATGGTATCATGACAGATGACACATATTAATGAGAATGCATAGATAGCTTTTCATTGTTAATTCACAAATTAAATTCCTGTGATACTTTTTTCTTCTGATTTTGAATAAAACTAGACATTTTGATGGATATTGCTAGGAAATGGTCTTATAACCAAGCTAGAACAACCCTCTCAGGCACTGACATTGGATAACTTGGATATGCTAGTTGTGTAACTTGTGTCTTTTCAACATACTTCGGATGGAATGATCTAATAATGAGGGTTGTTGAGGATTATGCTGGGCTGATAAGAAAATTCATACAACAGGTGAAAGGAAAAGAGAGAACCATCAACGATCAAGACAGAGTGCATCAATGGTTTTTTAAAAATGAAAGAGGGTTCTTCACAAATGAGTAAGCTAATGGGAACAGACTTGAAAATCTGAAATTAGGTACCAGTTCTGTGTTTTCTCTCTCATAATTATATCGGATTAGTCCCAATCACATCTCTCCTATTTTAATGAAAGGGTTTGTCACCAAACAAAATCCATTTTTAACCCGACAAACAAGTGCATTGTAACCCAACCAACACGTACAATGCACATGCATAACTAATATAAATGAGGTCTTAGGTTCGATGCCATATAACGTCGGAATATATATATATATATATATATATATATATATATATATATATATATAGTAAGTCTATTAAGCTGGGCTCCTTATCGGGAGCTGGAGATCTCAGCCATCCGATCGATCTTGATTGCGATCGGCCGGCTGAGATCTATTGCCGCATATCTTCAGATAAGGTGAGGGGTAAAAGTGGTATAATCGATTATACCCCTTATCTCTGATCTTCGAGAGCTCTCTTCTCTCCCGCTCTCTATCGTTCCAAACCCTAATAGACTGCCTCTTATCTTCTCCCGCTCTCTCTCCCTCTCTCGAAGATCGCCCCGCTCTCTTCACAACCCTAATCCCTATCTCTTCTCTTCTCACGCTCTCAGTCCCGATCTCCATCTTCGAAACCCTAATCCACCTCTCTTCGAAACCCTAATCGAAGATAGCGAAGTCGAGCTCTTCTCTCTCGCTCTCTTTCTTCGTCACCTGTGTAAACCCAACTCCACGATCGATCGGATCTCCAGTCGCTTATCTTCAGATCTGTCGAGGGGTAAAAGGGGTATAATCGATCAGCCCCCAACGGCCTTGTCGTCACAGCACCAAAGAAGAGCTCTCACAAGTTCGTTCTCTCTCTCCGACGGAAAACCCAAACTGCGACAAGGGTTTCGATTTCTTGGCTCATTTTCAAATTTTATTTTCTTTACAAATGCTTCTAGTTTGTTGTTATATTTTTAGCGCTTAAATTATGCTTTGATAATATTCGCACTAGTATTCGTACTAGTACATTTAGAATAGTAAATAATATTCGTACTAGTATATGGAATTTTAAGATGTGGACATGACACATGCATATAAGCACACAAAATCCATGTAATATGCAGTCTAGTTTTTGTTTCTTTCGAGATTTGCTTCAATCACTGCTAATAGGACATGACACATGCATATAAGCACCCAAATTCCATGTAAAATCCATGTAAGAAGCTGAAGGTTGCTTGCCATTTAACTATGGATGTTTCTCCCCAAAAAGAAAAAAATTTAACTGTCTAAAATCTGTACATACTTAAATTCTTCAAACACTAAGTTTCATATTCCCTCAGTATGACCACTTTATTACTTGTAGATCAAGAATGTAGTCTGTTAGACTTTTTCGTTTGTGTTAATTTAAAGTTGTAGCTTTTTTTTTAATATTTGTTGTCTCATTCTCCTATGAAGGATGGAGGTTGAAATTGAAGAATTACTAAGCCAAGATGTTCAGTCCAGTTGGAGGGATGTTGATGATGCTTCTAAACCATTTGTTGGTTTAGTATTTGCAACATTAGACGACGGATATAAATTTTATAAAACATATGCAAAATTAGTTGGTTTTTCAGTACGCAAGTTTGCAACGATGGTTGACACTACCACAAAGGAGAGATATTCACAACAATTTGTTTGCTCAAAGCAAGGCAAGCCGGTTGATACAACTGTTGTGAATTTTGCCAATAATGAAGAATCGTCTTCTTCAAATTTGATCAAGAGAAGGAGAAGGACTGTGACGAAAGAAGGGTGTATGGCTCAAATACGAATGCAAAGGGATGATGACGGCAGATGGCCAATCCGTAGGTTTGTTGAAGAGCACACCCATATTTGTGTCACACCTAGAAAGCAACAATTTTTAAGATGTAATAGAACTGTCTCTGAAGCGCAAAAAAGTTTACTTAGTTCTTTCAAAGAGGCTAACATAAGAACTTCAGAGTTTATGTCCTTCATTGAAATAGAAAATGAAGGTTTCAGTAATATAAATTGTACTGAAAAAGACATTAGAAATTCGTTGCCAAGAGAGAAGGATGGTATGAGAGCTTATGATGTTGATATATTGCTAGAGCACTTGCAAGAGAAAAAAGAGATGAATCCTTCTTTCTGTTTTCATTACAAGGTTGATGAAGACAACAAATTAACTCATGTGTTATGGGTTGATGCTATTGCCAGGAAGGCTTACAAGCATTTTGGTGAAGTACTAATTTTTGATACCACATATGATACCAATGAATACAAG
This sequence comes from Hemerocallis citrina, assembly GCA_017893485.1. Classification (NCBI taxonomy): domain Eukaryota; kingdom Viridiplantae; phylum Streptophyta; class Magnoliopsida; order Asparagales; family Asphodelaceae; genus Hemerocallis; species Hemerocallis citrina. The sequence continues at coordinate 191,386 of JACEHZ010000407.1, read as the reverse complement.
TTGGTTTTTGCTCCATTTACTGGAGTTAATCATCATGGCCAATCTGTCAATTTTGGTGCGGCTTTTATAAATAAAGAGACCACCGACTCTTTTGTTTGGTTGTTTCAAAAATGGGGTGAAACAATGGGTGGGTCTCCACCAAAAGTGATCATCACAGATCAAGATCCTGCAATGGATAATGCAATTTGCATGTATTTTCCTGGTTCGAGCCACAGGATTTGCATGTGGCACATTCTTAAAAAGCTTTCCGATAAGTTTGGTGGCCCGGGCCTGAATAGTGATTTTAGCATTCCATTCCATAGTTGCATCTGGGAATCAGAGACCCCGGAAGAGTTTGAGATGAGATGGAATGACGTAATGAACGCTAATGTGCAAATTGCAGGTATTACTTGTTTCAATAAATTATAGTTATGTTTGAACATTTTTTGTACTATTAGTACTTGATACATATTACAATAACAGGTAATCCTTGGCTTTCTGATATTTATTTGCTTCGTGAGAAGTGGATACCAGCTTATGCTAAGCATATCTTTACTGCTGGAATTCGCACAACTCAGAGATCAGAAAGCATGAATGCTTTTGTAGATAAGTATGTTAATAGCGAAAATTCTTTACATGAATTTATGACGAGGTTTGAAAGGGCAATAAGGAAACAAAGACAAAATCAGTTAGCAGCTGACTACACCACTCTGCTTACAAAACCAAAGCTGCAAACAGATTTTGAAATTGAGTCCCAAATGTCTGAGCTGTACACTAGAGCAAAATTTCATGTATTTCAAGCTGAACTAGTTGAAAGCTTGAATTATGCCTCTTTAATGAAAGTTGACAATGGTAGTGTGCGACACTATATTGTCAGGAGAATGGAAAAGTCGGTACAATCTGATAAAACAAGAGATGTGTTCTACAAGGGAATGGATAATGCTGGGACTTGCACTTGTAGTAAATTTGAAGTGGAGGGAATTCCTTGTAGACACATCCTTGTGGTATTGAGGAATGAGTTTGTTGATTTCCTGCCTCAATCTTATATTTTAAAGAGGTGGACCGCTTCGGTAACTACCGAGATTGTATATGATGATGCTGGTGAAGAAATCATTGGTAGCTACGGTAGTTCACAAGATTTGGACATGGTGGAATTGTCAAATGAAATCAACAAAGTGATGAGGACGCTCGCTCATCAAAGGAGATGCGCCAGAAGGCTAAAACATTACTAGTTGGTGTTGTTGTAGAATTGCAACAAGATATACCCCAAGAATTACAATAAGCAACAACTACTTCACTACCTAGAACAGTCCATATTCATGTACCGGATATTGCAAAAACCAAAGGTAGTGGGAAGCGCATTAAAGGGGATAAGGAGAAAGCATTGGAGAAGGCTGCGAAACCACTAAAAAAGTGTCGTTTGTGCAAGAAGCTTGTTAATCATGACAGTCGTACCTGTCCTTTAAAGGAAAGTTTAGTAATTAAATACAAAGTTTATAGTTTATTTTCTTTATATATAGTATAATCTTAATTTCATTTTGTGAATATTAATCATGTAGCTCTACTATAAATGAGTCACAAGCTTCTACTACATTTTCAACAATGGAACCTATAACAGAGGAGGCTCCGAATATTGCATGAACTTTGTTGGTTTATTTCTGTGGATTTTGCAAGGTACGTGTCATACATGAATTAAAATAATTTCTGACCCATATCTGCCGTTATTGTTCTTTAATCTATTACAGCACATTTATTAAATTAACCCTTACTTCATGCTTTGTGTGCAGGTAAAATATTGATGGAAAAAAATTGATGCTCGATAAGAAATTTAGTTCCCGAAAAGTTGGTAAAAAAAATTGGGTTTATAGTTTATAATTCCAAGTTAGTAGGCAATGATGAAAAGTTTATGCAGCTTGAATTTTGTTCTTGACCACTAGTCGGTGGCTTATTAAAGCAGCCCTAGTGACAAATTCAAAATTCCACATTTGACTCAGTTATACTTGATTTAATATGCGGCAGTAATGAAAAGTTTATGCATGATTTGATACTTCATGATTATTGGATGGTGTTCAACTTCATGTTCATTTTGGGTTTGTTTTGAGCCAGGAAGCTGAAATTATTTGACACTTCATCCTTTTGTTCAAACTAAGTTGTTCTTAGCTTACCAATTTTCAATTTCATTTTGAAAATGCATCTGTAACAATGGTTTTACAAATTATTGAGGTTGATGGTGGTGTTTTTCTGAGCCGGCATGATTTTTTCATCCGAGTCTACTGTTTTATATTTTCTGTTGCACTTGTTCTGAGCCTACAAGTTTTAACCATGTTCAACATACACTCTCCAGGAACATGCCACATACGTACTTGCATTTTTTTCTATTTGATGAATCATTTTGTGCAGGAATTCAAGAGAAAGAACGAGAAGGTCGTTAGTGAAGAACCAGAGATACCTTCTGTGTAGCTCTCCAACAAATGGAAGTGGCTTATTGTGTAACCACTGTAGCTTAGGCAATGATGAAAATAGTTGAAACAGTTTTTGATGTGTCATACGCTGTCTCTCTTTGTATCATGCTTTTTTTGAGGTAACAAAATTGGATACTTGAAGTTCTGCTTCTGTTTATTCTGAGATTACAAAATTTGATACTTCATGATCTGTCTGTGATAGTTCTGAGCTTACAAAAGTTTGATAATTCATGGTCTGTTTCTGTTAATTTTGGGCTTACAAAATTTGATACTTCATGAGTTGTTTGTGTTAGTTCTGAGCTTACAAATTTTGCATACTTCATGCTCTGTTTGTGTTGGTTCTGAGCTTACAAAATTTGTATACTTCATGCTCTGTTTGTGTTGGCTCTGGACTGGCAAAATTTGATTCTTCATGTTCTGTTTGTGTTATTTCTGAGCTTACAAATTTTTCATACTTCATGCTCAGTTTGTGTTGGTTCTGGACTGGCAAAATTTGTATACTTCATGCTTTGTTTGTGTTAACTCTGGACTGGCAAAATTTGATACTTCATGAGTTGTTTGTGTTAGTTCTGAGCTTACAAATTTTGCATACTTCAGGCTCTGTTTGTGTTGGTTCTGTGCATACAAAATTTTCATACTTCATGCTGTGTTTGTGTTGGCTCTGGACTGGCAAAATTTGATTCTTCATGTTCTGTTTGTGTTATTTCTGAGCTTACAAATTTTGCATACTTCATGCTCTGTTTGTGTTGCATCTGAGCTTACAAAATTTGTATACTTCATGCTCTGTTTGTGTTGGCTCTGGACGGGCGAAATTTGATTCTTCATGTTCTGTTTGTGTTATTTCTGAGCTTACAAATTTTGCATACTTCATGCTCTGTTTGTGTTGGTTCTGAGCTTACAAAATTTGTATACTTCATGCTCTGTTTGTGTTAGTTCTGAGCTGGCGAAATTTGATACTTCATGATCTGTTTGTGTTATTTCTGAGCTTACAAATTTTGCATACTTCATGCTCTGTTTGTGTTGGTTCTGAGCTTACAAAATTTGTATACTTCATGCTATGTTTGTGTTAGTTCTGAGCTGGCAAAATTTAATACTTCATGATCTGTTTGTGTTAGTTCTGAGCTTACAAAATTTGATTGTGTTGGTTCTGAGCTTACAAAATTTTCATAGTTCATGCTCTGATTGCGTTGGTTCTGAGCGAGGGCAAAATTTGGCACTTCGTGATCTGTTAGTGTTAGTTCTGAGCTGGCAAAATTTTCATACTTCATGATCTGTTTGTGTTAGTTCTGAGCTTACAAAATTTTGATACTACATGATCTATTTGTGTTAGTTCTGAGCGCTTGAAAAAATTTGATACTTCATGATCTGTTTGTGTTAGTTCTGCGCTTACAAAATTTGATACTTCTTGGTCTGTCTGTGTTAGTTCTGAGCTTACAAATTTGATACTTCTTGGTCTGTATACTACATGCTCTGTGTGTGTTAGTTCTGGACGGTCAAAATTTGATACTTCATGATCTGTTTGTGTTAGTTCTGAGCTTACATATTTTTCATACTCCATGCCCTGTTTGTGTTGGTTCTGTGCATACAAAATTTTCATACTTCATGCTGTGTTTGTGTTAGTTCTGAGCTAACAAAATTTGTTACTTCATGCTCTGTTTGTGTTAGTTCAGAGCTTACAAAATTTTGGTACTTCATGCTCGGTTTGTGTTAGTTCTGAGCATGGAAATAAATTGGGAGCGCCATGCTGCGTAATACACCAAAACAATCACAAAATTTCAATCATGACACCAAAACAATAATAAACTGAATATGTGGAAGAAATTTGATCTTCATAGAATTGCAAGGTAATACTTTACAAAAACTTTACAGCATAACAAATGTACTTGACATCTGACACATTACAAAGAACTGAAACTTAACAAATACTTTACAGCGTAGTACAATGTTTAATAACGTACAGGTACATGAAAAAATTTACAAATACTGAAAGTATACAACTTATTGTTGCCCCTAATACATATTTTGTTTTGTATAGTGTCAACAAAAACACAATTTAAGTTTGCTCCAAATATCAACTTTTCGCGTGGTCCAGTATTCAATAGCTCCAAGAAGCACTTCATGCTGAAATCAACCTGAAATCAAAATTAAATATTGCTCATTAAACCTGGAAAATACAAAATAATTACAAAATATAGTCGGCTCAGAACACAAAAAATGATGAAATAAATATGGTAGGCTCAGAAAAACAGCGGCTGAACATGACAAATTCAAAATTTGTTGGCTCAGCAAAAACAGAAACTGAGAAACAAGTAGCTTGGGAGCAAACAGAAACAGATAGTGAAGTATCAAATGTTTCTAAGCTCGTAACAAACAGAGACAGATCATGAATTGTCAAAGTTTGTAAGCTCAGAACTAACACAAACAAATCATGAAGTGTTAAATTTTGCCCTCACTCGGAACCAACACAAAAATAGCATGAAGTATCAAATTTTGCCAGCTCAGAACTAACACTAACTGATCATGAAGTATCAAATTTTGTCAAGCGCTCAGAACTAAGACAAACAGATCATGTAGTATCAAAATTTTGTAAGCTCAGAACTAACACAAACAGATCATGAAGTATGAAAATTTTGCCAGCTCAGAACTAACACTAACAGATCACGAAGTGCCAAATTTTGCCCTCGCTCAGAACCAATGCAATCAGAGCATGAACTATGAAAATTTTGTAAGCTCATAAATAACACAAACAGAGTCTGAAGTATCAAATTTTTTAAGCTCATAACAAACACAAACAGAGCATGTTGTATCAAATTTGGTAAACCGAGAACAAACAGAAACATATTGATGAAGCATCAAATTTTGTTCACTCAGAACAAACAGAAAATGAACTCTTTGAACCTGGACATGAAGTATCAAATTGTGTATGCTCAAGACAAACAGAAGCTTGGCATGAAGTTTGAAATTTGGTATAGTGTCAGAACAACAGACACTGAACATGTGGTTTAAATAAAATCAGTAGGCTCAGAACACACTATTCATAACTAGGGCTGCATTGGGGTGCCGCGCCAACTAGGATATGATAGATATATAATCAAGAATAAATACAACAAGCTTGAAATAATTATTCAGATCATAAAGTGTTTTGCATCACGGCCTACACCAACAAACAGTTGGAGAGAATCAAAGACCAAAAGGCTTAGATGAGTACCCAACACATACGCATCCAACGTCAGTTACTATAAAATCTAGTTTTCTGTTGTATGAAGCTTACAAATTTTGATACTTCATGCTCTGTTTCTGTTGTTTTGAGCTTATTATCAACTGTCTTATATAAATAGAGTAAGTATGTTAAGAGTTTGGAAGCTAAAATCCTTATCATGAGCCGGGGTTTTAAACCATTAGACTCAGAACACACTATTCATAACTAGGGCTGCATTGGGGTGTCGTGCCAACTAGGATATGATAGATATATAATCAAGAATAAATACAACAAATTGAAATAATTATTCAGATCATAAAGTGTTTTGCATCACTGCCTAATATATAGTTTTTTGTATAGTGTTATGATCTGTTTGTGTTTGTTCTGAGCTGACAAAATTTGATACTTCATGTTTTGTTTGTGTTGTTCGGAGCTTATCATCAACTGTGTTATATATATATAGTAAGTCTATTAAGAGCTTGGGACCTGACATCCTTTTCCAGAGCGGGGGTTTTTAGCCATTCGTTCGCGATTGATCGCGATGGAACGACTCATATTTGATACCGCTTATCTTCAGAATGTTTGGGGGTAAAAGGGGTAAAATCAAAAACCCCTATCTCTTATCTTATCACACTCAATCAAGCAAGCAGACATAATAGACTTACTCATGAATATATATAGACTTAAAAAAACCAGTAGGCTCAGAAAACACTATTCATAAGTAGGGCTGCATTGGAGTGCCGCGCCAACTAGGATATGATAGATATATAATTAAGAATACTTAAAACAGGATTGAAATAATTATTCAGATCATAAAGTGTTTTGCATCACTGCCTAAACCATTGTGAGTCATTGGTGCCCAAAAATTTGGTGAATTGAGCTAGTCTCAAATCTCATAAATGTAAGGTAAGTGTTGAGGGCATTGGACATTCAAACACCATACTTTCATTTCTTCACCATCTACTCTCCCGCTCATACCCCAGATGTGTATTCAACTTTGAATAATTATCATGGCACACAACCAAATACCCTTGAAAACAATAATTTCAATGCCCAAAAATTTTGTAACCAACTTATATCAAAATCAATCTCATCATTGCCTACAAACAAAACCGAATGAAAATGCAAGAAATTAAACAGAAATCATAAAAGCATTTATGAGAGTCAAACACTTCCCTCCGGAATCTGAGAGAGGCGGAACCCAATGAGCCGAGAAATTGAAACCCTTATCGCCGATGGGGGCTGATCGATTATACCCCTTTTACCCCTCGACAGATCTAAAGATAAGCGACTGGAGATCCGATCGATCGTGGAGTTGGGTTTACACAGGTGATGAAGAAAGAGAGCGGGAGAGAAGAGCTCGACTTCGCTATCTTCGATTAGGGTTTCGAAGAGAGGTGGATTAGGGTTTCGAAGATGGAGATCGGGATTGAGAGCGTGAGAAGAGAAGAGATAGGGATTAGGGTTGTGAAGAGAGCGGGGCGATCTTCGAGAGCGGGAGAGAGAGCGGGAGAAGATAAGAGGCAGTCTATTAGGGTTTGGAACGATAGAGAGCGGGAGAGAAGAGAGCTCTCGAAGATAAGAGATAAGGGGTATAATCGATTATACCACTTTTACCCCTCACCTTATCTGAAGATAAGCGGCAATAGATCTCAGCCGTCCGATCGCAAACAAGATCGATCGGATGGCTGAGATCTCCAGCTCCCGATAAGGAGCCCAGCTTCCCAGCTCTTAATAGACTTACTCATATATATATATATATATATATATATATATATATATATATATATATATATATATATATATATATATATATATATATATATATATATATATATATAAGTCTATTAAGAGCTGGAAAGCTGAGATCCTTATCGTGAGCTAGAGTTTTCAGCCATCTGATCGCGATCCGATGGCTGAGATCCATTCCGCCCAAATATTGAATCTGTCTAAGTTATGGAGGTCATTTTTGGGATCACACAAAAATGTAGAGATCTGCTCCCCTTCTTTTCTCACTTATTCCCGCACTCTATTCACCCCCAAATCGAAAACCCTACCTCCTTCTTCCTCCCCAAAATCCCCAAAACGAAGTGTTGCAGCTCCTCCTCCGTGCCGTAAATAAATCAAAGGCCCCTGACTCTCCTCCCAGACGCTCCTGGCTAACGGTAGACACTGCTGATGCTCGACGTTGAAGAATTCCCCTGTACTCGCCCTCTCCTCCCCGATGCCCCACAACACTCCCAATCCCTACCTCAAATCCTGACACCTCCAAACCCTACCTTCCTCCATTTCCTCCATTTCCAACTCAATTCCCGCTTGAAATCCTCCCCGGAACCCCAAGTCGACGGCGACCCCGAATTTTATTCTACTGCATCCATCCAAGAAACTCTCAGGTATTGAACTGAGAAACCCTAGCTTGATTTTCTTATCATAATTTTCGTTTGTGTTTAGCTCGATTATTGAAGTGTTTGTGTGTCCTTATTGTATATACATGGTTGTATATTTTAGATTTTGAGTTTGCATTGTGGGAAAGGAATTTGTGTTGAAATAGAAACTGGGATAAGGAAAACTGAGTTGTTGCATACAAGAATGATAATGTTTATGTGTAATTTGTGGTGTGGGGATTCGATAGTAAAGGCTGCGATGCAAATTGTTGAAGCCATGAACATTGTTTGTTGAGGCCATTAATTTTTCTGATTGTTTGCCCTTAGTATCGATAGGTTGGGCTTAGGTTGTGGGATTATGTAGGTAAATGTTGAAGGAGAAGAGGTAAGAAATAAATGAATTTTGTAAAAGAGACTTACAGAATAAGATCGAACAAGAACGAACAAGGAGAAAGCTAAAATTTAGTCAAAATTTAAATATATATATATATAGTTGGAATTTAAATATAATATATATATATATATATATATATATATATATTCGGAATTTAAATATATAAATAAATATTTATTTATTTATAAAGACGTGCATTGCACGTGTAAATTACTAGTAAATATTAATGTGATTGTTTCCTCTTCTAGGTTGATCATTACATATTTTTAGGTTTCTCAGGTGGTTTCTATAAATCACCCTTGGGGGGGAGGGGGGGAGGGGATTGTGCAGAAATTTAAAACTTATATAAAATGCGTAAAGTAAGGAGATAGAGTTGGGAACTGCGGCCTCAGTTCATTTAATATTTGGCCTAAAATGACTTTGAGATTTAGACGTAAAAATGTGTTATATAGGAACTGCGACCTAAAAAGAACAGAGGCCACAGTTGAGAACTGCGAGTGGTCTATTTTCGAAATTAGTTTAAGAGGGGGGAGGGTTTTGGCCGGGTGGGAGAAAGGGAGGACGGTGGTCGGCGGAGGGAGGAGGTGGGCGGGTCGGGAGGAGGGGAAGACAGGAGGGTTACCGGAGGTGGAAGAGAGGGGGGCTACCGAGGGTGGAGGAGGCAAGGTAGAGGAGGGGGAGGAGCAGGGTGGGCGGGAGGAGGTGGAGGGCTACTGGAGGGGAAGAGGAGAAGGTGGCCGGAGAAGGGAGGAGATAGGAGAGAACGGGGGAGTTGGAGATCGCCCAAAAATCGCTCCCGAATTTTTGGGAGAGATTTGGGAGGATTTTCTTTACTTGGTGTTGTTATAAAACTATTAATTTGGTAACTAGCGGGAGCTAGAAGAAACATGCCTATTTGCTTAGTTGTATATAGTAGATAGTAGATAAGTCAAATTTCATAAGGTCAAAACTAATAACCGAAAGGCCCCAAAAACAATGAGTATGGGCTTGTGGATAGCGAAATGGTGAATCATTTACTGCTTGCATGTGGTTTTGCTAGGCCTATATGAACGAATTTTCTGCAAAAAACTTAGCATTGTCGGCGCATTCCCAGCAACGATACAAGACATCTGGGGAACTGGAAAGAGTGTCATGTTCATAGAGAGTGCATTGATGTTTGAGGTATTGGGGTAGCGGCAATCTGCTGGGGAATATGGTTAGAGCGGAACAATAGGATTTTTTGAATAACTCATAGACACATCATGCATCAACAATTGTTATTCAAAATTATATCTAATATCATATTCTGGTCTCAAACGGCAGGTGAGGATTCAACAAAGAAGGTCAAAGGGATGTATGCTGACATCCTTGCTCCTATCAATGATGCAGAGCTAGAAGAAAGGGAAGGGTCAACAGAGGAGGAGTGATCGGCAGGGCGAAGTTGACTAGCCTCGAGTGGTTATAGAATTACTTTGAACTATTTTATTTTGTCTTGTTTCGACGCTTGAGGCGTTTGAAGTGTTTTGTAATTAACTGTTTCTACTGTACTTTTGGGTAGGATCTATCTTGTACAGGATGGGGTCTCTTTTTGGCAGAGTATGAGTATCATGGCCCACGTGTGGGGTGACATGAACACCATTTTCCGGTTCTTGGTTGTGCGTTTTGTTAAAAACTTTTTAATGAAACACGGGGGGTCTCTGACCCACCTTTTATGATAATGTCCCCAACATAACAATCCTTCTACGCATCTGCAACAGCCAGGGGCATAGCTACATGGTCCCCACGGGGTGCGGCTGCGCCCCCTCGGTTTCGGCTGCCCCCCTCGAATTTACATGTACATGATAAGTAATATAAATAGAGTAATATAGGATATTTCAACAATTCTTTGTAGGTTAGTTGGTTAAGATACTTGGTTCTTACATGGAAGACCCAGGTTCAAGTCCTAGCAACAATTTTTTTAACTTTTATTTGAAATTTTAATTTCTTTTTGTTCGAGATAAAATCTCGTACACCATTAAGGCAACAAAACTATTCCTCAAAGACTGTAGAACTCAGCCTCCAAGAGTGGGGGGCTCGTGATATGGCTAAAAATGGTACTAAATTGGGACCATTCAAATCGGATGCGAATCTTAAAGCTCAGGGGTAAAACGGTAATTTCACCTACAAACGGATCTGAAATGGGGACTGGGTCTTTCTTCAAAGCCCAAAAATAGGATTTAGTTTTTACTTTGATTTGAAGTTTTAATTTCTTTTAAAATTACAAAAAAAAAATTATTTGACACCAATGAGAGTTGAACCCATGACCTTCTAATTTGAAGTCAGCCACACTAATCCACGTTCACAATGTGAAATTGCTTTTCATTTACATTTGATGAATAATATCCTGGCAACCCCAAATGATTTGTCACAAGCTTTACACAGAAAAAACCTCAAAGTTTTCATTTTTTTTTGATAAAAAGATGACCTAAGTCATCGCTTCATTAAAAAGTACTTAACGAAACAGGAATAATAGCTACATAGTGCCCGAAGGCAAATCAAGACCAAAAACATCTAATCCAGGCACACCTCCCGGATGTGAGACAAAATACATGAAAGTAAAATAGCATCTAATACATCAGCCCACGTATGGGAACAACTGCCAAAAGAGAACTGTCCCCCTGCTAGCCTGCTACTCCACCCCCTCTCATGGACGCATCTTCTTCCTGGATCTGTTGATGCCTGTCCATCCATAAGTGCATAAGTCAATTTTTTTGCAGTAAAAAGGAAAGAGAATGACGAACACTATTGAAACATAAATCGTTGCGATCTAGCCATAGGTTCCACAACACGGACGCCACAACAATCTCCCACTCTAATCTAACCTCTTTTGTAATTATGTTATTTCTAAGTTCCCCCCAAACCTCGGCACTAGACCCCGGGCACTGTAATACCCCGAACGTCGTACCCACTTTCCCCCAGACCCATCTCGCTCTATGACACCCGAACAAAATATGATTCGTATCTTCGTCGTCGGACATGCATGCAGTACATAGCGCACTTTCCACGATACCCCGCTTTCTCAGATTAACCTTGGAGAGAATAGCATCATTCGTCACCAACCAAAGGAAAGCTTTAACTCTGGGAGGAACACTAGTTCCCCAAATCACATCCGTAATGTCGCTTCTGATACCGCCATCATTAAGCCTTTTGTAAAGGGAGGAAACCGAGAACTTTCCATTGGCCTCCAACGTCCAACATCTCTCGTCCTCCAGCTGTGGTGTGTAATTCCCTTCTATCCGAATGAAGTTATTGACCTCTTGCAATTGATCGATCGCCTCCTGTTCCAGTGTATCGTTGACCTCCAATCTCAATATGGAGTTCTTCCAAACGTCGTGAACCAACGAATCTTTGTTGAGAGTTGCTTCTGCTGCTGCTGGGAAGAGGCTCATAAGCGAATTACTACCACACCACTTGTCTTTCCAGAATCTAGTTTTCCTGCCATCTTTTACCCTACAGAGTGTATTGTTGTGATAAACCTCCCCAGTTCTGTATACCCCCTTCCAAAATACGGATTTCCTATTATGGATGCCCTTACCCCCGAATCTGAATTTCTTCCTTGTCCTGTAATTGGTAAGAGACTTGCACCACCAATTGTTAGGCTGTTTGGCCATTTTCCACCACCACTTACTAAGTAATGCAGTGTTCATGTCTCTGAGATTAGTAATACCCAGACCTCCGTACTCCTTCCTTTTGCAGATCCTCCCCCAGCTAACAAGATGAATCCCTTTTCCCCCCTCGTTTGTTCCTTTCCATAGAAATCTCCTTCTACATTTGTCTATCTTGTGGATAACCCATGCCGGTAATTCGTAAATCGACATAAGGTAAATGGGGATACTGTTGATAACTGCGTTAAGCAATGTGATCCTGCCTCCCAACGTCAGAAACCGGCCTTTCCACCCTGCTAGCCTTTTCTCAATCCTATCGATAAGTAATTGCCAATCTTCCCTGTGAAGCCTCCCTGGCCTGATGGGGATCCCGAGATACGTGAGCGGGAAGTCTCCCCTATTGCATCCAAGCAACTGTTGAATAACGGGGATGGGGACGGAACAACATTCGCTCAGTTGGATAACACAACTCTTCCTGAGATTCACCTTCATTCCAGACCACGCTTCAAAGCATTTCAATACCGATCCCATCGCTATGATATCTTCCTTAGACGATGTCCCAAACAATAGCGTATCGTCCGCGTATTGCAGGATAGAGATCGGCTCCGAAACCCCCCTGAGGTCAATACCAAATAGGTTCCTCCCCTTGTTCCCGTTGGCAATCATCTCTGGCAGCCCATCCGCCACAATTGCAAATAACAGCGAAGACAGAGGATCCCCTTGTCGAAGGCCTCTCTTGCATTTGATCTCTTTACCCTGCGATCCATTAACGATAAGGAATGATTTTCCCCCTCTAATGCAATGGAAAATCCACTTTCTCCACCTTTCTCCGAAGCCTTTTAGTAGGAGTGCTTCGTCGACCGCGTTCCATTCAACTGAGTCGTAAGCCTTTTGAAAATCCACTTTAAAAAGAAAGCCATCCGTTTTGTCTCTGCTTGCTCTGAAGACAGTTTCATGGGCCGAGGCCACGCTATCCATGATGTCTCTTCCTTTAATGAAGCCGCTCTGTGACTATCCAATGATATCGTTAAGTAGTGGCCCCAGTCTGTTAGCCAATACCTTGGTAATGATTTCAAAAGAACCATTCAGAAGGCTGATTGGTCTGAAGTCCCCAGCTTCTTTAACCTCGGCCTGCTTGGGGATCAGCACAATGTTTGCGTAATTCAGACGTTCTAAATCAGTATCCCCCTTGGAAAAATCTCGCACAATTCGCAGGAAATCCTCTTTGATGATACACCAATATATCTTGTAGAAGAAAATGGGGAATCCGTCTGGACCCGGAGCTTTATCCGATCCCAGGCTATTGATGGCGGAGAGAACCTCATCTTCTGTGAAAATGCCTTCGATCTTATCAGATCCATTAAGCCTATCCATCCACATATTCTGATTCAACGAGCACCTATGCTCTCTTCTGTTTCCGAGGAGGTCCTTGTATTTGTCATGAAGATGCTGCTTAATCCTATCTTCATTCTCGCACCACCCTCCTTCCACCTTAAGCCCAGAGATATGATTTCTACGCCTTCGACCATTGGCAATCCTATGGAAAAATTTAGTGTTGGCGTCCCCTTCCATCAACCACTGGCATCTTGATCTTTGCTTCCAATAATGCTCCTCCATCCTCCCAATGTGAAGAATTTCTTGTCTATTCCTTCGTAGCTCCTCTAATTCAGCCTCTAAGAGATCTCTTCCTTCCTCTATGATTTCTAGATGCTCGATCCTCTCTCCTATTTCATCTTTGAGTCTCTGATTCTGCCCAAATTCCGTCTTAGCCCAATGTTTTAATTTTGAACGTAATCTCCCGGTCTTTTGAATCCAACATCCCACTGCCGAATCTGACGCAGTTGGAGCATTCCAGCTTTCCTCAATAATCCTCTTTGATTCTTCACACAATGTCCAAGACTTCTCAAAACGAAACTGATGTGTATTCCTTCTTTCCCCTTCCCCGCTGTCCAAAGCTAAAGGAGTGTGATCAGAAGTAAATCTGATCAATGCTTTGGCCTTGGCCAACGGAAAGACGTCTTCCCATTCTGTGGAAACTAAGATCCTATCTAATTTCGCCAATGTTGGCATCGCTTGTAAATTAGACCAAGTGAATTTCCTATTTGAAGGGTTGATCTCCACCAACTCTAGATCATCGATCAAGGCATTGAACTGATCCCTGTCGCCCCTCGGTGCTCCTTTTCCTAGGTGCTCAAACTCAAACCTTGTAATATTGAAATCACCACCCACTACCCACGGGCCCTTACACCTTCCTCTAATTGCCCTAATTTCCTCCCAGAACGAATTTCTTTGGGCTGACACGTAGGGCCCGTAGATTGTAGTTACAGTCTGAATCCAACTATCAACTCGTCTTCTGATGGTAATCGTGATGGAAAATTCTCCCGTAATATCGTCTATAATCTCGAACACCGTAGGATCTATTCCTAATGCTATACCCCCTGAGAGCCCTCGCGATGGCTTAAACCTCCACTCGAAATCTCCTATACCCTTAATGCTTTGAAATTCTTCTATATTAGGACATTCGACCCTAGTTTCCTGAAACGCGCAAATGGAAGGCTTGTATCTAATGATAGTGTCACTAATGAGCCTCTTTTTTGATTTCTGCCTCATCCCCCTCACATTCCAAAAGATGTAATACATTAACTAAGACTACAACCTCTATCCCCTAAACTCTAGAACTCCGTGCCCGACTTATTCTATCTGTCTAGATTTATCCCCTCTAATAATATTGACGTGAAACATTTGTTCCTCCCTGTTGGACCCCATGGCTAGACCGTACAGACTCGCAAAGTAAATTAAGGAATCATCATTTAAAAGATCTAATACGGAATAATTACCAAATGGAATACCTTGGCAGGCCGAGGTTGGCTCCCTAGTCTTTGTCGCTGCTCTAATCAAGTCTTCTTCCCTTGGTCCACTCGATCCCCATTTATCCAACTGCCTCTTGCTCTTCCGCTGCGTATCTCCCGAGACTTTAACCCCGCTCCCCCCTGCTCTTTCTCCTGCTCCGCCTCCTGCCAATTCAAGGACCTGTCTTGCCCATTTCTCGTGCTCGGAGTCGTATGAACTTCCCCTGCTATGTATTCCATCCAAAGCACCTATCATACCAGTGATTTGTTCCTGGTCACGCTCATCCCTACTATGAGGCACTGGCTGTTCCGAAACCCCTTGATCGACCGTGATGCCCTCCCCATTACCCTCTGTAACATCCAAGTGAGAATTTTCGTTCTCCCCAATATCTTCCTGATGCAACACCGGGCCCACTTCTTCATTAACCAACTGACCAATAGGCCCAACTGCAAAGATTTCAGGCCCATGTTCTATTTCGTCCACTAGAGGATCAGTCAACAAGATTGGATCTTTCTGATTAAGAGGAACCGGCCCAATCCCGCTCCTTAAGCCCACGTCAGCATCCAACTGTACATCTTCCTCTCGATTTTGAGCGCGAAACCCACCCTGCCATACAATAGCTTCGATAGCCTTTTGGATCGAGGCCTGTAGATCGTCCTTCGTCAGAAGCGCAATATCAGGGACTTCCTTGGAGGACCGCGAGACTGCATCGATACCCACATTCGACGTTCCTTTCAAAATTCCTGGCCTACGAAAGCTTTTGACGCCGCTCTCTGTCCTTTCGTTCTGAGCCTCCTTCCCATCGCGCCGCTGGGCTACCTTTTGCCACATAGCTATCTCCCTATGCCCTCTTAGCTGCACATCTTTTTGTGTGAACGATTTCAAATTTGAACCGTACTGATCATCGATATTGATCAATTCCTTGATTGAAGATGAGCGGCCAAGATCTAAATCTCTTGGATCGGACGGCCCTCTGTCATTGTCTACCTTCATCCTACCCTGTTCATCGTCTTTTTTTCTACCGTCTGAGCGCTCGTCCTCCTCACGCATCGCAACCTTCCCAAAAGAAACGTTCTTCTTCCTCTCTACGATCAGCTTTACTTCGTAGAACTCCCCCTCGAACTCCGCCTGCACCATCGAAGGAATGTCAGAGAAGTTTTCACAACCCACCTTAATGCGTGCAAATTCCCTCCTCTCTTGCGATATGGTAGCTCTATCGACCTCCTGCAGGAATCCAAAGCCACGAACGAGATTCTGAAAGCCAGAACGGAGCCAACAGTGAAGGGGAAAGTTGAAGAGGCGGATCCAGATAGACGGCAACTCGCTCGCATTCAGAGCGCCCACCTTGCGCGACCATTGCGAAAAGGTAACATAGAAGTCATCAGTGCCCATTCCCCTCTTGCCCAGTACTTCATTCAGCCTCCCTTCATCATGACAGTGTACGAGGAAGGATCCCCCGTTCAGACGCTGCACCCTCCAATGAAGCTCGGCATTTGGAGTAATGTTGGCGTAAAGCAGTTGCTCTATCTCCTCAGCCAATGGATTACCGCTCTGGACTTTGATTACGGTGCAAAATCGAAAATGCCGCTCAAACTCAGCCATGAGAGGAGTTGGGGTGATCATAGCCTTCACCATCGATCTTCCGCCTGCGAAGCTTTCTTGAGTTTTACTGCTATGGGAATTCATGGACGCTCCTCCTTTAGGGGTAGACGAGACTGGAGTCAGCCCCCTGTTGAAACTTGGACAGTCTCGCGAGATGTGGCCAGAACGGCGGCATGCATAACAAAACCAATCCTTGGTACATTGCGAGAGAGTGTGCCCCCATTGGGCGCATTTGTGACAGCGCTGACGATCCCCCTCCGACGCCGACTCGCTCCTGGCCTGCTTCCTGTTAGCTTTGGTGGACTTTCGGGGTCGTACCAGAACCCATTCGCCATCTTGATCCCTTTTGGTGATATTTGGTGGGCTTCTTCTATCCGATTGCCTTGCCGGAGGCTCCTTCCTCTCTGTCCCCTTGACAGCATCTAGGTAGGACATGCGATGACGGGGCTCCCTATTGCCCTCCCTCTCCTCCGATCCCTCTCTCTTTGAGATGCCCTGCCCTCTAACCACATCTTTGCTGTGATGAACAGTGGTCTTCCCTCTATGGGAATAATGAGCCTCTCTGTGGAGAGATCGACCTCTCAATCTATTCGAGAGTTCGACGTCCCGCCAATCATCTACCCTTCTCCTCCCGCTCCTATCAGGCTCCTCCTCCCTGCTTCGTTTCGCCATAGATCTCCCTGCCTCAGCTTCTGAGAGCTCAGTAAATCTACTGTGAGCTCCTGAAAGATGAGTGCTCCTCTGAGTCTGGAAGGCGCGCGAGTCTGTAGCTCCTCTCTCGCTGTGAAGCCCTCGAGCGTTATGGACACCTCAAAGTTGGCATTGCTATTACCCACTGCAACCGCGATAGTAAAGAGTATTTTCTGCTATGAAAATTATCAAGACTTCATTATGCAACCGATTGGAAGATAAAATCATGATTGTTTGCTGGCATATATTGAAAAAGACATATTAGACATCACTGACAATGAAGATATCAGTCAATATTTTCATAAAACGAAGTTTTTAAGGGTTTTATTGCCAAAGAAAATGACTATTTACTAATTGTAATAGTTTATGACATTTGGTATTAATATATGATGTTTTGAGGAATAAAAATGTATTTATTATAATTTATTGTTTTTTAATAGTAAGCATCGCACCTCCTGGGTGAAAATCCTGGCTACGCCATTGGCAACAGCTAATTTTAGCAGATCTTGAGGGAACTCTGAGAATTAAGCACCGAAAAATGGATGTTGAGAACACCCAGAATATAGCCGAATAATATAAACTTCATCAAGATACGCAGATGAGTGAACACATGAAGTTCGAATCAAAGATGAGGCTTTTTCTAGCAACATGTTCAAACTGTTAGCATGAACCATCAACTAAAATTTGTATATGAAAGAAAACTGACATGGTCTCATTTGAATTCTGTCACTAACAAAAATAAATCAAGGGAAATTATTACAATCTAAATCAACAAGTTGGTATAGAGGTCCCCATATACACAGATGAACCATTTCATATGAACTTTCAACATCCATATCCTTTGAACTAATGCTAAATCTTTAACTTAGAAACATAAAACCAAGTTTGGTACACAATCTAATCTGACAATGATAAAAACAGATCTCGTCACAAGGAGAAATGGTTGCAATGAAAGGCATGAAATACCCCCCAACATAGTTCTTTCAGAGTCTGAATAATCCAAGTATGACTAACAATTCAGAGAGGCAACTAGCGAACACCAAACAACGCAAGGAACTTGTCCTTCCTCGAAAATGGGACAGTGGAGTTGTCAAAAAAAGGTTGTGTCGTCCACCATTCCAACACTTGCTCCCGGAAGTGAGTCTGAAGCTTCAACAGCATCATTTTTGTGAGAACGACGGCGAGACGCCCGAGATGGCTTCATGCTTCTCTCCTTCTTCACACCGAGGAATCCACATGCAAGTGCCTCTAGTGCTTTAGCAGTTGGTGGTCGGTTTCTGGTGCTCTGCCTTCGCCCATTCATCAGACTCGCCTGTTGACCATCAACACCATGTGCCCGGAAGGAACTATCATGATCAAGGTGCTGCTTTGTTCCTGAAGAATCCTTGATTGGCTTCAAATCACCCTCAATGGCCGAGGGTCCTTCAGTATCAAAATTCTGGGGTTGTAAGTTGAGATCAATCAGAGATCCTTGTTGAGGATTTTCCAGAGAAGATACAGCCACCTGGTCTGCAACATTTTCTTTACTACTACTACTACTACTACTTGCAGTCTGAAAATGCTTGTCCTCTTTCTTCAACTCCTCGTAGTCTCTCTGTATAGAAGATCTATTACAAGCACTTAGCCTCCGTCGCTTGTAAACAGGAGCAATGGGATTCTTTCTTTCAGATTTTACTTTGCGACTGAATTCATACTTCATATCCTTCAAAGTTTGCTTATCAAGCTCATCTCCATATATAGGACAGCAATCAGTAACAAAACGATCTGATGAGGTGGTTATTGGTTTCTTATCATCACATGGGCCTTGATCAGACTCCTCCAAGCTATTTAAAGACTTAGTTTTTTCATTAGACGTATCTTCACTCTTAGTTTCTCGTCCATGATTAAAGGGCTGGCGATATCTTCTGTTGGCATCAGCTGGTAAACACCTCAACTCTCTCACTACCCCAGGAACCAAGCTGGTATCTACCACAGTAAACTTGAGTACTGAGTTGGAATCAGGGAGTCTTGGACGGAGATAACAAGGCCGCTGGTGCTTAGATTGGCCGTACTGTACTGCTAAGTTATCGACAGCAGTCTCCTCATTCTCTTTGGCTTCATCAGCATCCAACTCAAGAAGCTGAGGGTCTGATGTCACTTTGTTCATGACATCGGTCAGTGAATCATAATAGTGGGTCCCTTTCTTCAGTCTTTTCCTTGAAAACTTCTTGATCCCAGGGATGAGAAACACTAGACCGTGTTTTGAAGTGAAGGATCTGACATCTTTGGGCTGCTCAGAGTGCCATCCTCTGGCAAGCAAACGAGGCCAAATAGCCTCCCAGAAGAGATCATTGGACTTCGCTTTGCTTATCCTGAAATCTCCAGTCAGAAAGTTGATGATTTCCTCTAATGTAAGTGAGGAGCATGCTTTGCCTACAGGTATTTCAGGCCGAGCTGAGCCAACTGGGTTTGGTCTAACTGGATCTGGTACGATACCTGTGAGGTCTTGCTTGCCCTTCCCGATTCCAATAGCTTGTACAAAAGATTCCATTCCAACAATGGACTTCAGGGTGAAACTGAAATCCTCTAGAGAAGCACTTCCCTCATTGAAAGCCTTAAAAGCCTGCCAATAGGGACAACAGTTGATATACAGTATCAGTAGGGAGATGTATATTATGATTAAGAACGGACTAAATCAAAATAACAAATAATTTTAGGCAAAAAAAATGATGCTGGATTTGCTATCAAATAGGTGGATAACAAATCATGGCTTTTAAAAATGAATTTCAGTGATTTTCAAACTGTCACAGTATAGACAATTTTGGTTAAAAATTTTTAAAGCTATTAAGATAAGAATGATTTGGTTTAATATAAATCAAAGACACTATACATGTTACATAATATTCTGTCACGTTCTCACATTTTGCGACCGTGAAGTGAAATCAATGCATCGCCATACTGCCATTTTTCCATGCAAAAGATGTTCATGTTTAATTGTTCCTCGTCTTTTTCCCGTTGTTGGTTTCTATAGCTTGTAACTACAATCTTATAGATTTTTCTAATTATTCAGAATAGTCAATAAGGCGATCAAGTTTCTGATGGTACCTAAGCAGGACAATATGGCAGAGGCATCGCTTCAGTTGAGATGATCATCTCATCCTCTGTTGAGACTATCTTTCAGTCTATCCCACTTCAACATAGTTGTATTAATGTATAAGTCACTTTACACAAATCTATCTTATCATTCTTGTTTTCATGACATTTTTTTCAAACTTTGTTTTTTGTTGTTGTTGAGAATACACACTTTTTTGAACTTATCCCCAACTGCATAGTTCGTTATAACCTCATGGAAGTACTTCTCCACCTTTAGTATCCCTGAGTCTGTACTGTAAGAACATTGCCAACAACTCATTAGGCTGTACCCTGTTTATCAGATTCACTCATATATATTACAATTTAACGGTGGTTTAGTCTAATTTGTTGGCTTGGGGTGATTATCACTGCCCTTCATGTAACTCTTTTTAAGTACATTATATGAATTTTTAATTATTTCACGCATTCCAGACTTATTTCATGTTTTTCCTAAAAAAAAAATTAATTTTCTTTAAAAGATTTTTCTGCCATTTGGTTTTTATTGTCCAAACTATATACAAACCATATTTGAAGTCCCACATACTGCTTTTTGAATTTCCTAGTGAGACTACCTCTAAAAAATGGAAACAGGATTAGAACTTTAGAAACAAGGCTCCAGCTTGCAATAAAAAGTGAAGGAAATCCAGACCAAACTTTGACAAAATGCAAGCTATCAGTTAGATGTAAAACAAATATAGACCATAAGTACGCATATTAAGCATGGACAATAAGGATGAAAAGAATAAACCTCGAGCAAAGTGTCCTGGACTTCTTTCGATCTGCTAGGTAGTAAGCGCGACAGTATTTCCTGCTGTCTTGAACCAGTGAAGATACGATGCCCAAAAAACCACTTTCTGCTTCTCATCTTTCGACACTCAACCCATCTACGGTGGGCATCAGATCTAAAGAATTTTCCATAGTAGAAGGACAATATATCACTCATCTCTTTACTCTCAACAAATTTTTGTACCTGAACAAGATTTTTCCCAAATATGTAGAGACCAAGAAGAAAGCTTTCTAATTCAGCATCGCTCCAAGAAGATACCAGTAATTCAGGCAATGGGACATAAGCTTGAGGAAGCATATGATTACTGTATGAAATATCAAGTGAATCTCTAGGTACTGTACTGTATTTTGAGTCTAGAAATTTATCGGCATCTACACTGTGAAGCCACATAACTGGGATTGCGAACTCTTCCCTAGTGTAGGCATTAAAATCAATGATGTTCACATTGTCAATTGCCACATTTTGTAGGTGAAGTGGCTCTGGTTTAGATATTAGGGAAGGAATTGCAACTTGGTACTCATCTCCTAAACGCGGAAATACCTCTGGGTCTCCAAAGAAGTCATCTGAATTTGAGGAACTTGGAGACGGCGACTGATCAATACCTTCAACCAAGTCCATCTGCAAAAGACAGAAAAAATACAATAAGCCCCATAGTTGAGGGTAGATCTGGAAGTAGCATCACAAAAAAGAAAAAGGAAAAGCAAAAAGGAGCCATTTGTAAAACATGGCAAGCACGAAACTGAAATTAGTATTGGGATTGTTCCGAAAAAAATTATGCTATCTCAAGATTTAAATAAAAGTTATGATTTCCAGCAGTTATTCAGCCTAAAGGCCCTAAAATATTCATTATCTGGATATCGGACTCTGGCTGTGGGGTTCAGTTCCATTAATTCTATGGAATGTCGAGTTCAAAGCTTTAAAAATCTATAAAATGTTTCGCAGTGGTAAATATTTATTATAGAAAAGGTAAGCCCGGTCACGTTGAATTCAAAAATAATTTTCATTCAACCCTCCCTGTAACTTCGGAGTCTTGGAGTAGTTGCAGGTCATTCAATATGCTATCAGTGCTAACAAAATTCCCACAAGGTGTAGTGAAAATTGCGAATTGAAACATAAGTGATTGTTGCACATAGTTCAGGCTGCGGTCCACTAAAAGAGCGCCTAACCTGCTCAGGCATGTTAGAATATGTACATAAATTCCTCAACCCTCAGCCTTGGAGTTTCGGTGTAGTGACAAGATCATTTCACAACGTGCAACGTTTTATATCCATGAAACCTAACAAGTTAGTGACAAGGTTCTAAATGTTGGGTTCCGACAGTGTGTCGCTTAAGAATTTCGTGTCCGATGTCTGATGTTGGGGAATTTCTGGGATATGCGAAAACATCGGAATGTTATTTTGGATAAAAATCTCTCCTAAATGTGAAGTATATCACCTTTACCTAAACTATACTAAAACCTCATATGTAACTCAAACGATATTGATTACAGCTCAAATATGTGGTTGTTAGCATGAAAACACCCAGAAAGTAAGGTGCATTATAAATTATTTAATATAAACATTGTATATCAATATAATCACAATTATAACACACAGTTACAAACAAGTAAGAATAAACATGTCTACACAAACATGTAAAAGTACAACAAAATTATATATTAATAGTAGAACTATAAAATCAAAACATACACGACATTAATGCTATTACTTATACCTAGTTATCTTGACCTTGTCATGTTGATCACTTATGCACCCTCTCACAAGTCATAATCAATCTTTAGAAGAGTTGCTGCTTTTGGATGTGTAGATTTTCATATTATCGGGCCTGGAATGGTTTTGATGGGTTTAAGTTGCACACCTGCCCCAAATTGCAATAAACAATAAACTCGAAATTGGGTAATTTTGAGAAACATTTGTGAAATTTCGGGAATTCCCCCCCCCCCACCCCACCCCCCCTAAAACGACCGAGAAGAAATTTAATATGGTTTCGGTCCCCAAGCCTCCAAACCAAAATTTCAACCGTATGG
The DNA here is from genome assembly GCA_017893485.1 of Hemerocallis citrina. Taxonomy (NCBI): domain Eukaryota; kingdom Viridiplantae; phylum Streptophyta; class Magnoliopsida; order Asparagales; family Asphodelaceae; genus Hemerocallis; species Hemerocallis citrina. The sequence goes on along the minus strand of JACEHZ010000407.1, from coordinate 168,279 downwards.
GCCGAAATTTAGAAGAATGGTAATATTCATTGCATGTACTAAAATATCACTAACAATAGCGTTTCCCTTCATTCCGTGGGACTTAGTGCTCAATATACGATATCTGCCTATATTTAATATTTTCAAATCCATTCAGCATGAAGTAGTTAGAGAACGAGAACATCACAGTCACCATTTGATATTTCTCAACTGAATAGCATTAGTGGAGGAGCTTGAGTTGAAATTGAAGCAAGCCCATGAAATAATTGACGGACAGCAACTGCGACGATCCTAAGTTGACATTCCAATGCAAGCTAATTATGGTACAAGAAGGACCTACCAATGGACCTTAAAAGGCATGCGAGAAAAATACGAGACTTACTGATGTGAAACTACTTGTAAGTGTGTGATTTATCTAAGAAAATTAAATCAAGTAGTGTTCACCAACACGTGTAACCATAGTTATAGATTGAAGTTTAAAACATATACAGGTTAATGGATTTTACAAGAGTTACATATTTACTAGTAGTGCCATTTAACACCCTAGACAACATTATCAACAAAACTAACGTTGTGCAATTTAAAACTGACGATATAAAAGTTTATAAGCTATAGGCATGTAGAAACTCACTCTCATATACAGTAGCAGAGTCAACCATATATAGTAGTAGAGTCAACAGATAATAATTTAGAGATAATGAAAGTGAAATTCAATAGACTTAATTACCTGAAAAACTTACCAACTATGGACATGGAGGAATGTTGGATGAGAAGAGGAATGGTAGAGGAGGCTTGTAACCTTGAAGATGATGAATCAATAGAAGAAAGAAGGATAATAGTCAGTTTCACACCTTGCCTTAAAGTTTCACACATTCAAGACATGAACATAGAGACATCACATTCTCTTTGTTTGATTTTTTTCATTCACCAAATCATACCATTTTTTACAATAACCCAAGCCTTTATATAGGCTACTACCACATACTCACACACACACAACTGACTGCATAACTGATGCCATACAGCTGACTGCACACAACTGTACTCACACACACAAACAACTGACTGCATAACTGATGCCATACAACTGACTGCACACAACTGCACTCACACACACAACTGACTGCATAACAGATGCCATACACACACACACACTAACTGCATAACTGATGCCCACATCATTCTCTCCGGGTGAGAGAGAACTCGACTCTGTCGAGTCAAATCTTATACTGCTTTGGTACCTGTTCTATCTCAGAAATATATGGGAACCATATGTCGCCGGCGCTGATAAGTCTTGCCAAATCTCTGGAATAAACTCGGTGTCAGTGCATCAAAGCTAGGGTGGCTCTCATACTGCTCCAGCCTATCTGGATCAAGTCTCTGAAGATCTGAACGGTCCAGCCATGTGTCCTCAGTCTCTGGTTTGTTTTTCCACCTAATTAAGTACCCGCGAATTCCACAATCTCCTGTAGAGATAATCTCATCATCTAAAATATTATCAATATCCTCTGCTGAGGGGTATGTGATGTTAGGGAGTGGGCGTAGTGGAGGAATCTCACCATTAGGCTCTTGGGAAGGCTCTTCTATCAATGGGTTACTAGGGTTAAAATATGGGCCTTTGTAGCTTACTAAATCTTCGATATTGAAAGTTTTGCTAATGCCGCGACCTTCAGAAAGGTCGACAACATGAGCATTCTCATTAATTTTCTCTAAGATTTTAAATGGACCTGCACAGCGGGCATGCAACTTCTTAACGGCTCCAGGGGAAAACCGTTCCGGACGAATCCGAACCATTACTTCATCACCCACCTTAAAAATTTTAAACCTCCTAGCATTTGCTTTTAACTTGTAGTTAGCATTACTTTCTTCAATTTTCTTGGTTATTTCTTTGTGTAATTCATGTATGCGAGATGGAAATGCAGACGCAGACTCAGACTCTCTGTGAGGTTCTAACATAGGTGCTAAGTCTATAGGTTGTCTAGGTCGATACCCAAAAACTATCTCATGCAGACTCATACCAGTGGTTCGACTCTTAGATGAATTATATGCAAACTCGGCAATAGACAATTTCAGATCCCATGTTCCCATGTTTTCGCCTACTAACGATCTCAACAGACTTCCTAGACTCCTATTCTCAGCTTCGGTCTGTCCATCAGTTTGAGGGTGGAAGGCCGAAGAAAACTTCAATTTTGTCCCCATCTTTTGCCACAGGATTTTTCAGAAGTAACTGGTCAACTTAACATCCCTATCAGACACAATAGAATTGGGGAGTCCATAAAGTTTAACGACGCCATCGAATAAAATTTGAGCAATACGTGAGGCATCATAGGTGATGTAAAACTAACCCTAAATAGAGAATTTCCAAGAATCTTAGAGGATTAATTTTACCAATATGTAATGCGGATCAAAGTTAGAATTTTAAACAATTAATCGGTTTGATGGATTTTCAAGAATTGAATTAAGTTTAATAAGCCCAATTAATAATTCAGTTCTAACAATCAATAATTAAATCCCTAAGCGTTCTTAGCAAGTAAAATATTCAATATTGATTCGTACTCTAATTAGGCAAGTGGAACACTCAATCTCGATATTTGTGATCGACAGTTAAATTAATTAATATAATAGAGATGATAAAGCGGTATAACACAAATATGGGAAAAATGAAAAGAGTATACCGGGGTTCGAAGAAACCAGCATTAGATCACAGGTTGACAGCAATGCAGAACACAGCAATCAGCACCACAGTAAGAGAGAGACAGTAGCAACAAAGTCAGCAATGGCAACAGCAAGGGCGACGGCAACGGCGTCGCTGGCTGAGGGTGGCGACGGGGGTCGACGCGGCGAGTGTGTCGACTGCGGTGTCGACGGAAACAGGAGGGTCGTCGGGATTTGGAGATTTTGGTTGTGGCTGGCGATCAGAAACATAAAGGGGGGACGAGGAGGTCAATGAGGCAGTCAGGGAGTTGGTTGGGTGGTGGGGATAAGGCGGCAAAGACGGAAGAGGATGAGGGGGATGGTGGTGGTGCAGGTTGCAGGAGACGACGATGGAAGAGGATGAGATGGATGGTGGTGGTGTGGGTGGCAGACGATGGGGGCGGCGAGGAAGAGTTGGGAGGATTTCAGAAATCGATGGAGGGAGAGGAAGAAGATGAAGAGGGATTAGGGTTTGGGTTTAATTATATTTCGGGGATTAGGGTTTGATTTTAATTTGGGAAATTAGAGTTAGGAATTTGTATTGGATTTGGAGATTTGGGGGTAGTTTTAGAATTTATCACAAACCCTAAAAGTTTATTAGGATTTATCACAAACCCTAATAAGTTGGATTGCAATTGTATCACACAAATGAGAGATGAAGAGAAAAACTCAACACAATAAATTTTTAATCAAGAATTGCATACTTTCTTATTAATCTCAAGACCTATATATAGGCTCAAAACAAATCTTGATACAAATCTCAAAATATTCTAAAATCTCAGAAATATTCTAATGCATAAAAAAAGATTACATATGGCTATAATTGCCAAAAACAAATATGGTACTGAAATAAAATAGTAAACTAAATAGAATGGATATCCTCATCATTCTCTCCGGGTGGGAGAGAGCTCGACCCAATCGAGTCAAAACCAGTGATCCTGTCATGGTGCTCCAAAAGATCTGGATCCAGTTGCGGGAGCTCCTCACGATCACTGCAAGTGTCATCCGACTTCGGCTTATTCTTCCACCTCACCAAATACTTGTGCATACGACCATCTCTTGTAGAGATCATCGGGTCATCTAAATTATTATTCAATTCTTCTGTCGGTGGATAAATCGTATCAGGTAGAGGGGTAAATGTGGGAATCTCACCATTAGGCTGCAGGGTAGGCTCATCTATAAGAAAAATTATAAGGTTGAACTTTGAGCCTTCATAGAGTACTAGATCCTCAATATTGAAAGTCTTACTTATGCCAAAGCCTTCAAGAAGGTCAACGACATAGGTATTATCATTGATTTGTCTGTAGAATCTTAAATGGGTCTGCAGCACGTATGTTCAAGTTCTTAACGGATCCAACTGGAAACCGTTCCGGATAAATCCGAACTATCTTGTCGTCACCAATATCAAAAGTTATAAATTTCCTTCTATCATCTGCTATTAACTTATAGTTAAAATTATTCTCGTTAAATTCCCTGAAAATTTCTCTATGCAAGTCATGAATGTGATATGCAAATGTGGATGCAGACTCTGTGATGTTCTAACACAGGGGTAAAATCTATGGGTTGTCAAGTGACCTGGGAAAGAATGGGTGACTCAGGTACACTCAATAAAGGTGATTGAACAGACTGAATACAATTGAGAGACTGGTCAACCCCATTTTCATTAAAGTCATCTCTTACATTAGGTTCATAAGTAAACTCATTGTCGGGCTCATCAACAATGACAGCGATACCCTCTACTATATTGATCCTACTGGGGCTGGGACAGTTGCCAACAATATGGTTGTATCCCTTGCATTTATAGCACTTAGTTAGAGGATCAATTATAGAATAGTCTATTTCAGTATTCTTACCTGTGTGGTCATTTCTAAGTGGATATGAATTTGATGTAGGCTTGGTTGGGTACGACTTGTTGGGGTACTGAGGAGAAAAGTGCTCAGATCTAGAGGGATCAAGAAGGGTCATTCTAGGGGAATGATCTCTCGAATCGCTGTATCTATAATGGGGACTAGCTTTAAGGGAATCTATATCGAGGACTAGGGCATAAACTGCCGCTAATGAGTCCACATTTCTATGAATTAGCTCGTTCCTCAGATCGGCTAGTAATCCAGTCCTGAACCTAGAAAGAGTTTGTTCTTCGCTCTCTTTACCTAAGGCATTGCACCGAATAAGGAAGTCACCAAACTTATCAACATATTCTTCTGTAGATTTACTTTCTTGATAAAGTTGGTTTCACGAATCTAGCAATCGGGTGTAGAACGATAACGGTGCATATCTCTCAGTGAGCTTCTCTTTTATGGATTCCCAAGTGGCTATGGGTGTCAGGCCTCGACCTCTGCGGGCATGTTCAAGATTGGTGCAGTGTTGTTGAGCTTAACCCGTCAAATTTATAATGGCAAATTTAACCTTCAGGGCTTCGCTCATGTCAAACCACACAAAGTAGTAGTCCATCGCACGGATCCAATCAAGATAAGCTTGGGGTTCCATGTGGCCTTCAAAATGAGGAACGTCGGCCTTAACGTTCTTTTTGTATTGTTCGTCAGGGTCACGATCTTGACGTCAGCTGTCGCGATCATTCCCTTGAGGGAACTGATGATTAGCATGAAGCTCAGGGGCAACAATTTGATTTAATTCTACTTTCTCAAGGCTCTGATTGATATTGACAAAAGTTACTTGAATGATAGCTAGGGCAGCAAAAATATCAGAGTTGTCTATCTCAGTTCGGAAAGGTCTAGGGTTCCTAGTTAGGTGGTTTGGGAAGGATAAGAAAGGCTCTTCGGGATTTGTAATGGTACTGCGAAGACGCATTCATCAACGGTGGAAAACTAGGGGTTGTTTTTTTTATCTAAAATGATCTAAAATAAAGCAAGAAAAAATAAAGACTCTAAACGATCCTCAATGAATGCAAAAATTGATGCCTAAATAATGCAAGAACTAGGGTTTTAAGAACCTTTGCTCTGATACCAAAATGATGTAAAACTAACCCTAAATAGATAATTTCCATGAATCTTAAAGGATTATTGGAAATTATGCCTAAATAATGCTGGAAATCATGCCTAAATAATGCTCTTCGGGACACCCTGTACAGTTGGGCGGTCGACCGTCAAAAAACCGGTCGACCGCAACTCCTCCTGTTGCTACTGTTGTTGTTGTTGATGATGTTTCCTTTTGCTTCCACTCCATCTCCAATCTTCGATTCCTCTATCGTCTCATCGTCTTCGTATCCAACATAGTATGCAAAACATAAACCAAACATGTATGGCTTATTGAAAGATTATTGTCGTCTTGTAACCAAGGTCGCTGGGTAAATTTTCAACCTTCAACTTGGATAGGAAACTGAAAATTTTGACTAAGCCTATATTTCACAACAAATATATGCATAACTTGCTTTCACCGTTTTAGAAAACTTTGACAAAGCCTATACTCCAATAGGAGATTTAATGATGTGTAGAGGATCTGAAGACACATGATGTTTCTCAAATTTTGAACTCGTGTCGGCATAAGATTTTCATGTCGGCTGCCAGGAAAATTACAGGATATAGGATGAACATTGGAGTCTCATGCCAGATAAAATATATCTCCTAAATATGATGTATATAGCTTATACATACATTATGTATCGCAATCTCACATGTATCACTCAAGCAGTACTGGTTACAACCCAAATATATGACCACTGACATTAAAATGCATGAGATGCAATATAGATTATATAATACATACATGATATATCAATATAATCACCATTCAAACACATAATTACAAACAAGTAAAAATTAATAAACTATATAAGCATATGCATGATCTATCACACAGTACTAGTAAATCATATAATTAGTAAAACCATCACGTCATTTCATTTTTTTCATTTTTTATATTCATTTTCCTCCATAATTTTAAGTTGTTTTGTTTATGTTACGACTAGCCCAGTTTTAGAGGAATGATGGGATGAAATGACAATTTCAATAAAAAGTTATAGGTGTCGCCCATCCTTGTAATAGCCGTCCTTACCACCACTATTGCCGTCAACTCATTCTATCACTGGTTCCAAAAATGAATACCACCAGTATTCGCACAACCACCATAATCACCCCCTCGATGCCTCCAGCTACCATTTTGGCTACCACCCCCACTATCATCATTTGCCAGCACCATATGGAGGTCACTATAAGTCAAGGTTAACTTGGGAGAAATATGCTCAAGCTGTGCAGCACTAACACTTCTATTTGGTAGCCATGTTGTGAGGGACACTTTTGTCGGACACACAAGTCCAACATGAGACTTTCCATTTTAGTGTAGTTTTTCAAAATTTTCCCGTGTTAGTGTGGCATGTCGCATTGTGCCTATGTTCATGCTTCTTAGTGCTCAGGTATATCATAATTGTAGGACTAATTTTTTAACTTATGCTAGAACATGAGATTTTAAGAAAGACGTCATATTTACTGAACAGGCAAACAAATTAGTGAATGATTCACAGAAATTTAATGTTTTCCCTTCCCGAAAATGTCAGATTCTTAGGAATGTCGCAATTTGCTTCCCAAATGCATCTAAAGAGAACTGTATTGTTATACCACTTTCTCTAGTTTCATTTCTTATATAAGGAAATTCGGATGCTTACTGATTCACCCAAGTGAATATTTTTACATCAACGTATGCGCACTGATCTAACCATAGTGTTGCAAAAAAATTTCCCTTTCTGACATAGTTGAGCACACAATTGTCATCCCTATTTAGAGAAAGAACAACAGCTTCAAAGTTTCTTTAAAATGAACAAAAGAAGCGAGTGATCTCAGTTCCCACCAAGACATCATCGACGCGCTGGTCATTTACTTCTTTATTAGATGGTTTAGAATTCGAGAGGACTCCTTATCAAGAGACCATTCCTAATCCCAACACTTGTACAAGCATGTCTAAAAACAAATCAACTTCCTAGACAAAATTGACACACCATTTTTTTCCCATTCCACTCCAAATCCCTAAGCCATCCAAACCCCACACCAAAACACAACAAATCAGATTCTCCTAGATCCAACAAAACCAAATACCAATCAAAATCAAACCAACAAACAAACATATATATAAAAAAAACACCCCATGCATACATACCCACCACACACTCAAAACCCACTAATCACTACCAAATTCCTACAACCGAACACCACCATCTCCACATTTCCTAGCCCAAGAACACATCTTGGGCACAGAAGAACAACTCTCCATACATCAAAACCCAACCCAACCAAACCCACCAAATCAAATCCCAGGGCCATGACAGAGCCAGCACACACCAGGATACTAGAGAGAGAAAGAACAAGATGGGTTTGTGAGAGAGAAACCCCACGTGTCAAAAACGGGGGGCTTTCCAGTTTCCAACCCAACCCAACCCAACCCAACCCATTCAAAGAGGCAACAACCCAACAAGTTACATAGACATAGAAACCCATACAAAGCACAAGAAGAGCCAACCCAAACCAAAACAGAGCATAATAAACATGATGTTGATATATTTTTAGAGGGAGAAAGAGAGAGAGAGTTGTTACCTCGGCGCTGGCTTGAGAGGAGAGAGAGAAGCGAAAATATGAAGAGAGGGAGGGAGAGAAGGCAGGCAGGAAAGCGATTTATTTATGGTCTTGGATGAAATTGTTGGGATCGCATGCTGTCACCGAACAGCAAACAGTATAGTAAACGGTTAGATAAGAGACACGTAGTCGCTTTTCTAAGAACCGTACGCTTTCAAAGACATTACAAAGCGGGTCATTTTTTATTTTTTTTTACTCTAAATAGGGATGACGAGTTTTTATTAAGTCCTATGAAAAGGGGGAAAAAAGTTCAGAGCATTATGGTTAGGTAGCATATCCTTGGTGAAAATATCTACTTGCATAATCTTTGTGTACAAACTAAACTGTTAGATTTATATCTTACTAGTATTTTTCACGTGTAATGTATATTTTGATAAGAGTTTGAGAATTTTTACATGAGATATACGTGTTAAGATATAGTTTTGGACTTGGACATGCGTTGCACGTAACTGAGAAAAATATTTTGAAGAAAAAGCTACGATTTGCACGTGCAATGTACACGTTCATTAGTAGAATTGGAGTTGAACGTGCAATATATGTGTTTGTTCGATGTTAAAAAAATATTGAAAATTTATTTTGCACGTGTGTTGCACGTTTAAATAGATGAAATTTTTGTTTGTTTGTTTTTTATGTAATTAATGGGAGAGTTGGAGTTGCACATGCAACGCACGAGTTTGTATGTTGCAAAATTACAACTCCAACTCTCCCATTATATATAGAGAGATATACTAGATACTATGTACAATTTAAAGAGAAGACAGTGAAGCCATAAGAGGTTCGAAGTGGATATTAGATCACAAAGAAGAGTTGTTGTTTCAACTGTCTGGCAATATGCAGTCAGCTGTTATTTTAAGCAGACAACCGACAGCAACGGTTGTTTCAGTTTTGGACCGATTATGGATAAATATATTTGAGCCCAACGTTCTTTCCAAGTTAGATTATATGGCTTCTACCGTGTGGCTTTCTCTGCAGGACTTATCGGACGATCTTTTTATCGAGAGTCAAGACTACGACCTAGGGTGTCTCTAGATCTCTATATAATATTATAATGGCCTCCATTGAGAGGTGTGCTAAATGTAACACCCCGCAAAATTGGAAATCTGTGGTTTCATCAGCTTGTGAAGACCGAACGTAAGAATCACAACAGATTTAATTAATTCCCAAAATATAGCATAATAGAAACAAAACTTGAAACAATGTATTAAATGTAAATGGAAAATAGTCAATTATATGATATCATATGAGTGTGTGTAAACATCAAACATATACTTATTATGAAAATATGCACAATCCAAATATGCTCTTTTAATACACGCTTTCCTCGTTTATGCAATGCCTAAACCCAATGAATGTACTCCAATGCGTAATCACGTGTAAGTTGCACTCCCAAGATATTGGACCTTCCCGGCATACCCCTAGCCACATACCGAGAATTGTTCGGGCGTATCCTCAGCCACGAACCCTAGCAAGTTGATCTCCCATAACTATGGACCTTGTTGAAATATAGTAATTGTATATTCCGTTTCCTAATGTAGGAAACAGATTCCCCAAATCTCTCATCTTTCCAATCTTCACTCAATCTTTTTCTTCTCCAAGAATGTAATCCTTATATATAGATGTATACAGTAAAGAATAAAGGACAACAAGAAGAATAAGAATTATTTTTCCCAAAATTATTTTTTTCATGGTATCAGAGCCTAACAAGATCTAGGCTAGTTGAAGAAGAAGAAGAGAAGGAGGCGATCAGACGCCTCCATCCCGATCCGATACCGACCAAACCCCGATCCCCGAACCGCCTCATCGACCCGATCCTCGTCGACCCCGATCCTCGCTGCTATCGAGCCCGCCAGCCGTTTTCTCGCCCAATCCCTTTACGGTTAAACTTCCCCGATCTCTCTCCCTCTGGCGGCCACGCCCCGGTCGTCGACTTCTGCCAGTGGAGCGCCGCCTCCGCCCAGCGCCATCGAACCACCCCTCGACCGCCCTCTATTTCCCTCGACGACAGCAGCGACTCGAAGCTCTGCTGCTTGCCCAATTTCCCTATTCTCCTTCTCCGACCAATCCACGACCACCTCCAGTGACCCCCTTCGCCCACTTCATCTCCGGTGACTCCCCACTTCGTCGCCCCTACCGTCAGCACTCCTATTGTGCTGCCAGCCTAAACCCCAACATCCCCTTCCTGTTCCTCGACAATAGACACTAGAACCCAATCGAAACCCCCCACGGTTCCTCCCTTCCGATCGACGACCAGCAACCCCACCCCCTGCGCGCCGTCGCCAGTGATGTCGACGCCACCAGCGACGCCGTCGCTGCCCTGCCATGCCCTCTCTCTACTTACTGTAACTGTTGCATTGTTGTCTCTTTGCTTGGGTTTCTTTGCACGTAGTTTGTGCACGTGTTAATTGTGTGTTTGCTGATCTGAGAAGGAGGGATCTTGATCTTGTGTTTGGCATTTGGATCTCGGTGTTTGGTATTTTGATCTGCTGTGGAGTTACTATTTGGGTGTTGGATTGTTGCTGTTTTGCTAGTTGTTGAAGACTTGGAGCTATTCTTGACCAAGTTGTGTTGTTTAATATTGGTTGCTGAAGATCAGATCCATTGTTTTTCCTCTTTGTGCCGCTACCATGGGACAAACTAATAGAGCTGAGAAGAGTATTGGACTCACCTCTACATTAGTCACAGTTGCAGGTAATGATAGTAAGGTATTTAATATTTCTGCTTCTGTTATGAATAGTGCATGGATAATTGATTCGGGTGCTACTGACCATATGACTTTTGATTCTAGACAAGTTCAAAATTTTCAACCATCCACTAAATCGACCATGTCCACTGCCAATGGTGATCCTACCACTGTTACTGGCGTGGGTACCATACATCTCACAAACAACCTAACCTTAGATACTGCCCTAGTTGTGCCATCCTTGAATTTCAACCTATTATTTGTTGCTCAAATAACTACTGCCTTACATTGTATTGTAGTCTTTTGGCTTTCTCATTGCGTGTTTAAGGATATTCGGACTCGCAAGACAATTGGTTATGGGGTTAGCACGGAAAGCTCTATTACCTGGATTTAGAATCTGAATGTTCGAGCAAGTTGACTCAAGCTCTAAGTGTGGAAGGATCCGAAGATTAGAAGAAGAAATCAGATATTTGGCTATGGCATCGACGTATAGGGCATGCTTCTTTTAGTTATTTGAAGAAATTATTTCCAAGTTTATTTTTGAAGTTGGATATATTTGCCTTTCGGTGTGATGTGTGTGAACTCGCAAAACGTCATCGTGCCTCTTTTCCTCCAAGTCCAAGTAAAAGCTCCCTACCTTTTATGATTATTCATTCTGATGTTTGGGGTCCATCCAAAACCACTACATTTGGAGGAGCCAAATGGTTTGTGACCTTTATTAATGACTGTACCCGTATGACCTGGATTTGTTTGATGAAGTCGAAAAGTGAAGTTAGTGGTTTGTTTCAGAAATTTCACAAGCATGTTATGATTCAATATAAATCACAGATTCAAGTTCTTAGGAGTGATAATGGTGGAAAATACCTGAGTTCAAATCTGCAACAATATTTGGTGGAACACAGAATTGTTCGTCAGACTACATGCTTGTATACACCTCAACAGAATGGGGTTGCAGAAAGGAAAAATAGACACTTGCTCAAAGTGGTCTGTGCTTCTCTCATCCATGGAAATATGCGACTCATTTATTGGGGAGAAGCCCTTACTTCTGCTGCGTACTTAATCAACCGAGTTCCCTCTAATATCCTAAACTTCCTCACACCATTTCAAGCATTAACTGAAGCTGTGAATGCACCAAAAGTTGTCAACTTGCTACCTTGTGTGTTTGGGTGTGTTGCATTTGTTCATCTTCATCAACATGAACGCAATAAGTTAACTCCTCGAGCTGTTCGCTGTGTTTTCGTGGGATATGCACAGAATAAGAAAGGGTATCGGTGCTATCACCCACCAACTCAAAAGATGTTTGTGACTATGGATGTTGTGTTCCATGAAGATGAGATGTATTTTTCCTCTGAGGTTGAAAGTGAAGTTCAAACTCTTGCCTATGATGAAGTGGTTACTATTCAAACTGAACAATCAGATATAAGGGGAGAAAATCAGGATGTAAGTAATGACGATCACTCGAATGAAGACTTGGTTGAGGAAGAAAATTTTCACGAAGATCTGCAGTCAGTGCCGAACCTCTATGAAGATGAGCCATTTCCACCACCAGCACCATCTGAACCATCTCCACCACCAGTACCATCAGATCTATCTCTACTCCCAGCAGAACTCCAAAACCAGTCGTCATCGCTATCCAAAGCTCCAAGAAGAGAACTCCCAAACCGTACTACTAGAGGTATCCCAAAACCCACTTACGAGCCTAATCCCACTAGTAAAGTCAAGTATCCCATGAGTCATTATGTGTCCACTCACCAATTGTCTGAATCAAATAAGTCATTTGTAAATCAATTATCTGCTATATCTATTCCTAACAGTGTGCAGGAAGCCTTAGCCGATCCAAGTTGGAAAGCAGCTATGGATGAGGAGATGAAGTCCTTGAAGAAGAATGAGACTAGGGAGATAGTCGAGCTGCCAGCAGGGAAGAAGCCAGTAGGATGCAAATAGTTTTATACAGTGAAATATAAATCGAATGGTTCAATAGAGCGGTACAAGGCAAGGCTGGTTGCCAAAGGGTACACTCAAACTTATGGAATTGATTATGACAAAACATTTACACCTGTGGCAAAGTTCAACACTATTCGAGTTCTACTGTCACTTGCTACAAATCTTGACTGGCCGTTGGAGCAATTTGATGTAAAGAATGCATTTTTGCATGGGGAATTGACAGAAGAAGTCTATATGGATCTTCCACCAGGGTCGAACAGACCAGTCCAACACAGCAACAAAGTATGTCGTCTGAAGAAAGCATTGTATGGACTGAAGCAGTCGCCAAGAGCCTGGTTTGGGAGATTTACAAAATCAATAAGGATATTCGAATACGATCAGAGTAATTCTGATCATACTCTATTCCTAAAAAGGAAAGAAGGTAAAATTACTGCTCTTATTATTTATGTTGATGATATGATAGTAACTGGAGATGATCCTGAGGAGATGAAGGCATTAAAGAACTACTTGTCACAAGAGTTCGAAATGAAAGATCTTGGTCCTTTGAGATACTTCCTTGGTACTGAAGTTTCTCGCTCAAGAAAGGGTATATTTCTTTCTCAAAGAAAATATGCTCTGGATTTATTGAAGGAAACTGGAATGTCCGCTTGTCAACCGATTAGTACACCACTGGAAGAAGGACTGAAACTATGCAACGTAGCTAATCAAGTGCCTTGTGATAAGGAAAGATATTAGAGATTGGTTGGACGACTAATGTATCTTGCACATACACGACCAGATTTGTCATATGCTTTAAGTGTGGTAAGTCAGTTTATGCATGCACCTCGGGAGCAACATATGGACACGGTAATGAGAATTATGAGATACATTAAGACAGCCCTAGAAAAAAGGAATTTTATTTGCGAAACATGGTCACTTAAAGGTTGAGGTATATACTGATGCTGATTGGGCAGGATCTACAATCGATAGGCGCTCCACTTCAGGATATTTTATCTTTGTTGGAGGAAATTTAGTTACATGGAGGAGCAAGAAGCAAAATGTTGTTGCACGCTCTAGTGCAGAGGCCGAGTATCGCAGAGTAGCTTTAAGTATAACAGAAGCTTTATGGCTAAAACTCCTGTTGCATGACTTAGGCTATGGTCCAAAAGAACCTATGAAGGTATATTGTGACAGTCAAGCAGCGTGTGATATTGCGGCTAATCCAGTTCAGCATGATAGGACGAAACATGTAGAGGTGGACAGATTCTTCATCAAAGAAAAATTAGAAGAGAAAGTTTTATCCAAAGTGAAGTCAGAAGATCAACTCGCAGGTATCCTAACCAAGGCCGTTTCGACTCGGCTCTTCTTGAAGTTTGTTGACAAGTTGGGCATGCTCGATATCTATGCACTAACTTGAGGGGGAGTGTTGAAATATAGTAATTGTATATTCCGTTTCCTAATATAGGAAACAGATTTCCCAAATCTCTCATCTTTCCAATCTTCTCTCAATCTTTTTCTTCTTCTCCAAGAATGTAATCCTTATATATAGGTGTATACAGTAAAGAATAAAGGACAACAAGAAGAATAAGAATTATTTTCCCCAAAATTATTTTCTTCAGACCTGACATGCATACCCTAAGCCATACACTCTGGATTTTCTGGGCGTATCCTCAGTCCCGAACATTCCAAAGAACTGCAAGCTCTTTACCAGCCTTTTCTCAACCTAACAGGCATACCCCTAGCCCACCCATGTGGATTTACCAGGCGTATCCTTAGTTATCGAACCCCTAAAAATTGCAAGTTCTTTACCGAACATATTCATCATTGTTTCTGTCATATCTTCTTCTAGTGTAAAAATATTAATTTAGCTAATGCAAGATTTTAGTCTAAATAATGTAAAATATAATTATCCCTATTCCGGACTTTACATTTCACATAAACCGGAATCTTGGACATACCGACCCTATTCCACTCCTCCTCGGAGTTCTCAAACTCTTGCCAGACTCGGGCATTACCTAAGTCACAATCATTTCCAGTCCCATATATATAGATTCCACTATTTGAATGTTCAACTATCTTCGGACCACAATACAATGGTCTTACAAAAATCATATAAATTTCAATACTTATCAGAAAATTTATTTCTTAGTTTCATATGAAACATAAATGAGTCTACTAATCCATTGTAGTTAAGAATATTTAAACTTAATCAAAATTAGTCTGTCTAAATCCATTCGCAAGACAGTAGGTTCAGAATCCAAAAAACTACAGCTCTTGCTACTTATAAAAATCACAGAAAATCTCACACTTCTTGGAAATTGGATTTCTTAGACTCGAAAGAAAGATTAACGAATCTACTCCAAATTCTGAGTTTGGAGTTTCCTCAAAATACTGCATCTAAAAGGTTAAAATGACTAGTAATCTGCACGTGATATGCACGTTCTAATTATTTTTTATATATGTAGTAAATAATAAGAAGTAATCTGGT
Organism: Hemerocallis citrina; assembly: GCA_017893485.1. Lineage (NCBI taxonomy): Eukaryota > Viridiplantae > Streptophyta > Magnoliopsida > Asparagales > Asphodelaceae > Hemerocallis > Hemerocallis citrina. The sequence goes on along the minus strand of JACEHZ010000407.1, from coordinate 152,936 downwards.
CTCGAACCTGAGACCTCTCTTTACTCATCACATACTCTTTACAAATTATCCCTAGTAGCACAAACTTTTATTTTGTAAGAGTAACACTTTTGTAAATAATTATGTTGTAAATAAATTAGAATTTTGAGGGTATTATGGTAAATAACAACAGTTGAGTAAATAAAGGATTGATATAACTCCCACTTAAATATGAATGGTTAAGATTAGATGGTTGAATGAATGTCTACAAATTACAGGTTTTCTACAAATGACAACCCCAACTCTCTCATTATATTATTAGAGATAAAAAAACTGATAGGTATACAAATTTTTAGAATCCACACAAAACTGTCAATCAGTTCTAAGTGTGCACAGCTGTGCGCACGCGATGACAACCGTCCGATCTAAGCCTTCATCATGATCATGATCTAATGGGTCAGATCAGCTCTGCTCTTTTCACTAACTACCTACCCCTTAGTTAGGGTCCCTTCTCTCTTTTGTCTCCTTCTCGATCCTTCTTATCACTCTCCTCCTCATCGTTCTCATGCTCTCAACCTCTTCCTTCTTCTTCTCATCGCACGCCAAAGCGAAACCGTACCACCTCAAATTGAAACCCCCTTCCCCAAATCGAAATCGACAAAAACCTAATCCCGAATTCTCAAAATCGATTTCCCCAAATCTCGTCGCCCCAAATCAGAACCCTAATCCCCAAATTGAAACCCTGTACCTCCTCGAAACCCTCTGCCTCTCTTCCCCTTCACTATTGCTCGCTCCCAAAATCGAAATCCTACAACTTGGGAACCTGACGAAACCCTAGCACTAAATTCCCTCGCTTCCCCTTCACCATTGCTCGCTCGCTCCACTTTTCTCCTGCAAAAATCTACCTCCAGACATAGCACCATCTCCTAACGATCTCAAGTATATTTTTATATATCAATATGTATGAGGTAGTGGACAAGACGTTTCTTTGTAATAAAGCAGGGGTGTCGAAAAGAAAGAATAAAGAAGTTAGGGTGGGAACTACATCTCGAACTGCTTGCAATGCTTTGGTTTGTGTGAAATTATACAAAGTAGCAAATTCAGGTCATTTTATTCATTTCATGAAGTACACAATCATGCTTTCACCTCACTCGATAGGTGACATTTGTTGCCGTGAAACCGGGTTGTGTCAAGTTCAGATAAACTAATAATGGAACAATTTTCGGGTGCTAATATCCCTACATGCAAACAAATGAATTTTTTTTGTGAAAATACTAGTGGGGGATATTATAAGGTTGGATTTACTAAAACCAAGAATAGAAATCATGAAAGAGACTTGAGGGAGTCAGTAAGATGTCACAATGGCCAAATGATGACTAGCTTTTTCCAATGGCAAAAGGAAAAAACATCCTTCTTTTTTTTATGCAGTCGAGCAAGATGAGTGTGGTAGATTGTCTCATTGTATTTGGGTGAATGGAATTGCTCGGATGAATTATGAAGAGTTTGGATGTAGTTTCCTTTGATGCAACACACAGTACAAACCGCTACAGAATGTTATCTGTTCCATTTGTTGGAATAAATCATCAATTGCAGTCAGTTTTTCTCGGTTGTGGTTTCATTCCAAATGAAACCGTTTCATCTTTTGTTTGGTTATTTGAAAAATGGTTAGGAGTCATGAAACATGCTCCACTTATCATTATAACAGATCAAGACCGCGGGATAGGTGCTGCAATAAAACAACTTTTCCCTCAAATTTGTCATAGGTACTGGCGTATGACATATTTTAGATAAGATTCCCGGAGAGGTGCCTTAATTGGTTCAAAATGTTAAGTTAATGGATGCTTTTAAAGATATTATTTGGAATTCTTATAATAGCATTTCTTTTGAAGAAAAATGGAAGTCACTGGTGATAGAATATGGAGCAAAAAATAATAAATGGTTGAATGATAACTTTGAAATTCGTGAGAAATGGGCCCATGTCTATCATAGGCCTCACTTTTGGGCCAACATGTCAAGTAGTCAAAGAAGCAAGACAATGAATTATTTCTTAAAGAAGCATACTCAGAAGAAGTACTCACTTCTAGAATTTGAAATAATCTTTGAGAGAGTAATTGGAAGGTAAAGAGAACAAGAACTTTATAAAAATCATCGTACACTTGAGAAAAAACCTAAATTGAATACCGAATGGAATATGGAGGAACAAACGGCCCAAGTGTACACTTTGGTAATGTTCTATGACTTCCAAAAGCAACCCAAATCAAGTCTGTTATATAATGTGAGTTTGGTGGAAGATCACGAGAATGCTGCATATACTTATTACGCAGTGAGGTTGTGTGGTAAAGTTGAAAATGAGACCATGATTACTTATGCGAAGGAAACTCAGTTTGGTAGTTGTTCATGCTTCATACAATATGTATACAATATGTATTTGTGTGTGTGTGTGTCTATATATATATATATATATATATATATATATATATATATATATATATATATATATATATATATATATATATATATATATAGAGAGAGAGAGAGAGAGAGAGAGAGAGAGAGAGTCTCCTTCCGTTGTGCACTAGGCCTCCATGTGCACTCGTGTGTACTCTGCCTTCCCGCATTCGTATTGACTATCCGAATTGTTCACATTGATCTACACATCTAAATTAGTCTAAATATGTAAAATCAAATCATTTGAAATTTATTTGCCCATTCATTGAAGTGTTACAAAATTATATGGCTGAAAATCGTTGTTTTTTATAGTCACATGATGGATGGGCAAATGAATTTCAAATTATTTAATTACATATTTATACTAAATTAGTTGTGTAGATAGATATGAACGATTTGGATCGTCAATATGAAGGCGGGAAAGTCGAGTGCCCACGGAGGTCTAATGCACAACGGAAATGAAAGCTATATATATATTCCGTATATATACATACATACATAGATACTGTATACAGTTTACCAAACGTCTTTTATACTTTAATTTTGAAGAAAAAAAAAACTATTTATGAAAACAGTTTACCCAACAATACTATGTTTTCGAAAATTTAAAAAAAAAACAAATTTATTAAATAAAAAAATTAAGTTTAAAATGAATTTTCAAAACAACGAACCGAACACAATCCCCCCCCCCCCCCCAAAAAAAAAAAAAAAAAACTCCTCACTTTATGACTATCTAACTCTCCTCTCTTCACTTCTTCATCACCCCCTCTCTCTCCAGAAATTTTTTTTTTTTTTTTTTAAAACCTAAAATCTTCCTCATTTTATTACTATCTAACTCTCCTCTCTTCATTTTTTCATATCTCTCTCTCTCTCTTTCTCTTTCTCTCTCTCTCGCTCTCTACCTAGAAATTAAAATTTTCATATTTCAAGTTTGTAAATTTTTGGATTCTTCGGATTATTAATGCTTATTTTGATAGCTCATGTAGAAATTTTCACTGAATTCCTTGATTGATTTCAAATGCAATGGAAAAGATTTTTTATGCTTATTTTGATTATTCGTGTAGATATTCACTTGGGTAATTTCATCATCTAAAGTTACACTGAAAATAATAAAAATCTCATCAAAAGTTAAATTTCATCATTTTGCACCCTCAAAGTTCTAAGAAGTTAGATTTTACACACCTATTTATAATTATTTTTCAACATATGTTGATGTAAACATTGACTTATATTTACACTGTCTTACTATTCAAACTTGAGCAACGTAAACTCCATGATCGTGCTAGTAATTTCATTATTTCCAGAGAATGGGATGCTTTGTCAGCCCCATCTCCTTGAGAATATGAAATTTGCTGGTTGATTAGCCTTGAGGGCTAATAAAAGGCTAAGGCCATTTCATCATCACCAAAATAGAAAACAGGAATTTTGTTTGTTCATTTAATTCCTATCTAATCAGGTCAAACAAACCTGGGACACGAAGGACAACCATCTGCCAATACCATGCCAAATTCCCACAGTAATGAGCCACAGATTCGCAACTCTCTTCCCTTCCCTTTCATGAGTAATGTTAGCTGACCACCACCACCACCACCCTTCTGCATCTCAGTTTGGGCCATGGCATGCTTATCATCTATGAAGTTAGCTAGCTCCCAGCAAAGGCTGAGGCAGCATCCCTCAATGGGTCATCTCTCTTCTTCTTTTTTAACAACAGATCATGTCCCAGATCATGTCCCGTTTAACAAAAGTCGATGAATTCGATCGTTTCCTCAATCTCTGAATCTGCAGACAGAAAGAAGCCCACAAGATGTCGAGAAAAATTATGATATCGGTCTGCAAACAGAAACCCATAAGCTCCAACATGCAGCAGAACATCCGACACAGCTTGACTACTCTGCCTTGGATCCCTGTGCTGGAAGAAACCTCTCGCAAGGCTTTCATTTGTTTATTGCTTCATGAAGAAACCTGCTGCATATTGGGAGTGCTAACAAAATATCATATATATTTTGATCCTAAGATCAAATGAACTGGATATAAGAACTGTCCACTCCATGACGAGGCATCAATTAATTAACTTATCAAATAGGTGATCCTAAAAATACATCTTATGTCATCCAGAGAGAAAATATACAGCAGTAAAAGGTGACTTAACCCTCACTTAATGGAGCCAGCCTGATGCCAATCTTACATTAAGAATTTCCTTTCCACAAAAATTTTGTATACTAAAACTAACAAAACACATTTTATAAGAGCCTAAAACAAACCATTCATGAAAACAAATACAAACCAACACAATTTAGCATTAAATGGCAAATGACCCAACGACCCGTTGTTCAATCATCCCTTGATGGCTTCAAAATTCACTGCTGGCTTCTGGAACACTCTCACAACTGGCATCCCATCTCCATTGTCATTTCCCACCCTCCATGATCGATCCTTTTTTCTCTGGGGCTTCTTATGTTGCTTGTAACTCACAGCCACTTTTTTCTTCTTCTGTCCAGGTCCAGTTTTGGGCAAAAGTCCCTCACCCAAATCAAACAACTCGAGATCATCCAAAGCCTGTTCAACAATGGGGTCCATTTCCGTAGGATTAGAAGAATCTTCTTGTTCCTTGTCATCATCAGTAGCACTTGCTGCATCTTCCGATTCATTCCCTTCCAAGTAATCATCATCAGTTGTTCCAGCTGGAGGCATCTCAAAGTGAGGAATTTTCCCATCAATATAATCTTTCAGCATTTGACGGGCAGCTCTGGTCTCATCTGGCAACCCGCGGGAGCAAACATGGCCACGAGATGAGCAGTACGCTCTCAACAGCTCTGAAGCTAATGGCAGCCTCGTTTCTGGTTCATATGATTTTGGTTTTGGCAATTTGATCCTATAGACATCCTCAAGCACGTGCCTCGGCACCCGGTTAGCCACAATCTGAACTGCTTCCCGATGCTCGGTCATCCTGTCAATCGGGAGGACACCTGATGCAATCATTTCGTATCGGGAGCTGGAAAAGGAAGGGAAGACTAGACCAGGGCAATCACAGAGCATGAGCTCGTCCGATATTATTAGGGTTTGAAAGTGCTTAGTTTTCCCGGGGGTTGAGGTGACTCCGGTTTTCTTCGCGCCAACCAACGCATTGATTGTGGAGCTCTTTCCAACATTAGGGTAACCGACAAAGCCCACAACAACTTGCTTTGATGAATTCGAGCTAGAATCTGAAGAACTGAAAGACCTTCTAGAAGATGCAACTGCCTCAGCTTCAGCCTGTAACTTAGCCAGGAGTTCATCCCTGCCGTAGATTTTAGTATCTATTTCAGAGGAAGCAAGTTCTTTTTGGTTCTCTTCTTCCCATCGACTGGTTAATGTTTTGCCTTCGAGTTGAGCAGTAGCAGCTTTCGCAGACCAAAATAGATAAAGGATTCCCTGAGAGTGGAAGTAGTCTGCCCACTTCTGTCTGTGAATCACAAATTCAACGCAAGGGTTATTAAGTACCAAGTGAGGAAGAAGGAAGTAACTAATATATTAAGTACAAGGAATAAGAAGGAAGTTACTCTATTAGTTATTCTCAAGCATGCTTATATACTGGGGTAGTCAATTTCTGCGTGCTTGTGAGGATGAAAAGAATTGTACCAATGAATAAGCATGAACATACCTGACTGTAAATGGCAAAAGATCTGCCTTGTTAACAAGAAGCAACGTTTCCTTGTGCTCATCAACTTCTTGTACATATGCCTGAAAATTATAGCGGGTTATTTTGAGGTAAAATATAAACTAAAACCTGTTTGCCATTTGTCAAAACAAACTGAAAATGAGAGGGTGCCAGTCAAAGATACTTTATCAGGTTCACAGATTTTGAGTTATTAGGTTATTATTTGAATGATGCATTTAGTCAGTAATTTTCACTAAAGAATTTAGTAGATGGTAGGATATATCGGTCCACAGGGAAAATCAATAAGAATCCAAATTAAAAGTGCATCTGAAAAGCATCTGTGGAAGAAATGGACTGGTTAGAATTTCTATTGAAATGTGAAAGTGATTATGGTCAAAAAGGGTTAGATTGGCCAACTAGGCTCTTCAATAAAAATGTAGAGATGGAAGACTATGTCTAACGAATGGATTACTTTAAATTACTATTTATTAAAACGAACAAAATATACTAAGATGTTTAAACCCGTTGATATATCATTATTCTCAATGTTATTGTTGGACAAGAAAGTAAAACATATATCTACAGTGTTTCGTACAAATATTTATTTATATATTCTATATGATTCTCAAATGAGTGTCGATACTGATTTCGATTTCCATTATGCAGGAGTTTCAGGACTGCTTTCAACTTTCATTATGAAGCATACCATAGTGGATTTCCCTCTTTTAAGTCAAAAAAGAAAAGAACAAATTTTAGTATTCCCAGAATGATATCCAGAGCTCTCCCCCATGCAAAATTTTAAATCTCGGATTTCGGACTCAGCTCGGAAAGGAGTGTTTCGTCTCGGATTGGAGATATCGGAGATCTCACGAAAATGTGATCATGTCGGATATTCATTTCGGACACTCAATAAACATATTTTTTTTGCTACTAAACAAGATATTATATATTCTACATGTCATTTAATAAAATGTTGTATAATGTAACTAATGATATGAATCAATCACGGTAAATATTCGTAGAATTTAACAACAATTGCATAACTTAACAACAATATAAAAGAACGTAATATAAGTATATAGCTAAATTGAATTTGCATTGATTAGAAAAAAATGTATTATACACAAACAATAAAGAGATGAAACTCTCGCATTATCATAGTTTAAGATCCTATATTGAAAGACTTATATGCAAAAAGTAAAAATAAATTATAAAAAAATAAAAAAATAAAAAAAAGTAATACATTCACAATAACATTAGTGTCTATTTCGACAATTTCAGCCAAAATCTATACATTTCGGTCCAAAACGATATGGAGTATAAAATAAAAAATGTCCTATATTGAAAGACTTGTATGCAAAAAGTGTTTAAAAAAAAGTAATACATTCACAATAACATTAGTGTCTATTTCGGCTGATATTTCGGCAATTTCAGCCAAAATCTACACATTTCGGTCCAAAACGATATTGAGTATAAAATTTATGATTTCGTATCGGCAGCCGAAATTTAAAACGGTGCCCCCATGTTTCGCAGAATTGACTGTTTAAAAAATCTACTGTTCCAGAAGAGCCAATTGTTAGATATTTCATATCTCAAAAGATGTTCTATGGATATGTCATAACCTATCGTTCCAGTAGCAAGGATCCAGCTGATATCATTGGCACTTGCAGTAACCATTTGTGTTACACTTTTGGTATGGACGCAAGTGCAAGGGATAATTTGAATTTCCCTGCAAAGATTCAATTACTAAAATAACCTCCAATTTCCTTGCATTTCACATTCAACTTGTACTACATTCGACATTCCCCTCTAAAAGGTACAGGTTATTTGGTAACTCCATCACAAAGTTTGGAGGGAAATTTCTATTTTCACTTGGACTTGCAAGTTCAACTTGCATATAAATCCAAACCAAACACACCCATAGAACCTAGCTACAACTACAATAATTTGTTCACTTCCAAAAATTATGCGTGTGGTTTGGGTATTCTCAGCTTCATCCCCAGAAAATGCAGGCAATCTAGATCGCGTGGTGACTACGGTTGGAGTAAAATCAAGTTGCATATTAAGCTTTCAAATTCAATTTGGAATCACATGTTAGAACCATATCAGTATTTAATTTAAAAATTATACAATTTTATTCTTACTAGTTTATCATTTAAAGAGACTAAAGTTTTGCTTTTCTAATACACATTAAGTCATTAACACAGTCAGTCACATTGGTTCATCTTACAAAATAGAAATAGTACGACTGTTTTTGGTGGCAGGGCTCTGCATATGCATATATTCATCTAGTATTTTATAATATAATGAAAATATAAACAAAGCAGATAATTGCACTATTCATATCTGACTTTGTTTAATATACAAATACTAATACTTTATTTGATTAGCTTGATAGCTATCTCATTTTGATAGATCGGTTGAAAAAGCAAATTATCAACGAACAATTTGATAATCGTTTGATTAAAGTTCTATCCCTAGTTCTACCCCTAGTGGTAATATGTTCAATGGTCCATAATCTTGATAAGCTTCAAACAACAGTGCTGAAATCTCAGTCAACAGAATTTGAGCTATAAAGTCATCAGTATTCACATTTTAGGGCTTCCAAAACTCACTGACATTGTCTTGATTACTATGGCAATGCAATAAAAGTTTGCATATGGTATGCAATACAGAAATAGATTAAGAAGATAGCTTGGATCATTAGTATCAACTATGCCTACAATATTAAGTGAGATAGTTTTCTACTTCAAATGTTAAAATCCTGTGAGGTTAATCAAATTATTGTCTGTGCAATAGTATTTAAATAAACAATATAGCTGTGCTCTTCAAATGATTAACCCTAATTTCTCACAATAAGAAAAAGAGAGAAAAAGAACAAGTTAGAAAAAGGAAAAATGAAGAAATGAAAACTAAGATAAAAACTGTAACAACCTGCCCCTTGATTCCACCTAGAGGACCCAAACCCCAAAGAGTTATTAACTTTTCCATTCCAAAGAATATACAGATTAATAAATCCACAAATTGCACAGCACAAGCAACAAAAGCATACCTCAAGATCAGGGCAACGGTAAAATAATGGATCCCGCGCATCAACAACCATCACCAACTGGGAAAAATAAAGAGTTAGTAGTTCCATGCAATGTGGTGAATACCAAACTAGAAATTGGAAATATATATGTTTTTGCAAGTACGTGAGTTTCTAGCTATACAATCTTCAGTTAGATGTATTCATGAAAAGGAACATGTAAGTGAAACACAGAAATGTTTAGTGTGCTCACACATGATTACAAGTTAAAAAAGTACTCATAATATTGCGAAGACTGTATATATAATGTAATAGTGTCATTCAACTCTCTAGAAGAAAAATAAAAACAAAGAAATAGATAGATATATAGTTAACCACTTGCCAGGTTTATGACAATCAAGTTGCTCATAGTTCTCTAAACAGAATAAGTATGGCATAGCCCTAAAACAGGAATCAAATGAGTTGACCAAATTCACAGTTCACCTGTAAACCTTTTGTGTCAAATTCCTGAACAAGGCAATTGTGGCAAAGAGGCCTTTCAGCCTTGTCATGAAATATCAAGCCTAGCCTTACGAGTAGGGAGACCTACCTTTCAGTCTTACAAGTTCATCTCATGCAACCATGGGAGCCCTCTAATTTACCTTACACTAGTACATTAATAGGACAAAGTCAAGATAAGCAAACATAACAAGGCCTTCTGAAAAGAATCCCATTAAGTTCAAGGACATAAAACTACATTGGTCTTGTTTCGGAGAGCTCTTTGGACTCTAAATGCACATTTAAGTTTGAAATAGGTCTGGTGAATTTAATAAAAGGGTGGCACAAACCACTTCACTGAATCTTTTTTTTGGGATCACATCCCAAGAGGTGCTATTTTTTCTAGGATAGTGCCTTCCCCATCAAAAATCTTGAAACAGTTACTTTTACAACACTATTCAGTCACTACATTTATTGTTTATAGCAATACCAAAGAGATCCTAAACAATTTTATAGCAAAACAGAAATGCATTGCCCTAACCCTCAAAATTTAAATGGAAAAGAAAAACTCAAAATAAAACAAATTTTAGTGAATTAGATTTGTTCATTAGTTATTTTCGAAATGCCACCATAGTTAGTTGTCTACAAGGCAACAAGAAATTAACAATATCATCACGCTGAAGTATGAAAATGTTTCATCTGTCAAAGGTAAAAGGGCTATAATGTAATGGGTGCACATGCATCGTTCCCAATCTCCAAAGAAAATGCAAACAAAGATAAGAAGGCCAAAGTTAAAGATGTATGAAGCTGATTGAAATTCATTATTGTAAATTTTTAAAAGCTATTTTGTAATTCGTAGATATGATAGCTGAAGTGCCACCTATAAGGAATGTGTAAGCTAGATTAAGAGAGAGAAAATCTTTTTTGTAAATTTACAAAAAGCGATTTTGTAATGAGTAGATGTCAGCAAAAGTGCCACCAACAAGGAATGTGTAAGGTAGACTAGGAGTGAATTTTAAAAACAACCTTGCCAACAAGAGGTCAGACTAATATAAATGTGAAAGCTACTATAATTAATAGGAATATTAAAAGGTTTAATAGCTGAAAATCATGAAAAATAAGGTTGTGAACGCTAAACAAGTAGCCTAAGAAATTTGTCAAATGTTTAATTCAACAAATATGACTGGCAAAAGATATGCAACTTAACACAATCAAAATTTCAAACAACAGTTGTTAAGAACTCTCATCAAACACCATAAATAAGAATTTTTTTTTGAGTGGTTAAGAACTCTCATCAAACACCATAAATAAGAATTTTTTTTGAAATTTAGAACAAACCAACAACAAACAAATACTTGAGAGGGCTGCATCTTACCAGATCACTTCGTTCAACTACACGCCAAAGCTGTCTCCAAATGTCCAAGTTCTTCTCAAATGGTGTAAGGACAAGATTATCATTTTCCTCAAGTCTACATATATAAAAGAACCGAGTATGAGAGACATGATAGCAAGTTTCACAGAGGACTATTGATATAAAATTCCATAATTAACCTAATAAAATAAAGGGTTTTTTGCACAGACACCCCCCACAAAATTTAATATTGTGAAAATACCACCCATAATATAACACCCACCTACGAACATCGCCTGATTTAATTTTTAACCGAACTTGATATTATTTTAATCGTTTTCTTTTCTTGTGACCAAAATACCGCACCATATCTTTATTTCAAATTCTTCTATACCCAAAGCCCTAACCCATTACCTTCATTTCCATCGCTCTCTCACAATCTCACAATCTCTATGTGCTCTCTTTCCTCTTTCGAATACTTCTCACTCTCCCAACTCAGAAACCCTCTCTCTTCTCTATCCCCTCTCAAAATCTATCTCTAAGATTCCTCTCAAAATCTATTTTCCCTTCAAAAGCTACCTTTCGTTAACATCTCTTCTTTTCTTTTCGTGCAAATTCTCCAGTTTTCCAATAAAATATATAGTGGGGTTATTTTGGTCACAAGAAAATAAAACGATTAAAATAATATCAGGTAGATTAAAAATTAAATCGGGTGGTGTTTATAGGTGGGTGTTATATTGTGAGTGGTGTTTTCACAAATATGAAATAGTGGATGATGTTTTCACAATATTAAATTTTGTAGGTGGTGTCTTCGCAAAAAAAAAAACTAAAATAAAATATGATTTTAGTAACTAAAATACATGCAGCTATGAATCTTAAAGTTATAATGTAACCATCTAATGAGGGTAAAAATAGCTAAAAATAGCTGACGATCTGCACTGCTCGATCCTATCATAAATCTCGAGGAGATCCCATTACAGCTCGTGGGCCGCTTATGGGACCATCGCCCAAGTCCAACCCTACATGAATCGGGTCTCTCCCCTAATCAGAGGATCGGGGAATAATCCTCAAATCAGGCTCTCACTAGCCTATAAATACAGCTCTACCTCTACAGTAACTAGGTAATCACCATCTTCACCACTTAAGTCTCTCTTAATCCTCTGGTTATTGACTTGAGTATCGAAGGGTCAGTCGTCAGAAATCCTCCCGGTGTTTCAGACTTTTTTGCAAGGATATCCGGCGACGGTTAATCGTTCCCAGATCCACTAGATCCAATCACACATCAGCATCACAGTCGGGTCAGTATCGATGGTCGAGATCTGAGTTTCCTCTTCCCCAAAAGAACGCATTATATGTTGCTCCCACACCCGAAAACAAGCAACATCAGATTGGCGCCATCTTTTGAAAACACAGAGCCTCTTCTTCAAACTCTACTCCGTGACCAATGCTTCCTATGGCTCCCAAGCCAAGAAGACCCCACCCAGAGGGCATCAATCCGACCCTCCACTTCCTCTTCCACGCCCGACGCGAAATCGAGCGGCCACTCAAGGATCGCGACAACCGCAAGAACAGGGGCCGCAAGAACCCGCCCCGAGCGCATCCGACTCGATAGCACGAGAGGTCGCTCATCCGGTGATGTCTGGCCTCAGAAATGTGATCAACAACCAACCAACCAACGACGACGACCTCCGAAATCGTCTCAACCGATCTCGGAATGGAGAGGAGCCCTCGAACCAAAATCTGGGTCGGAGTCACCTTTCATCCCATATTTGATATCGAGAGCGCAGTCGCTCCCCGGGGGACCGCCGACCCTCGAACAACCACGGGGACAAAGGTCACGTGACAAGGGCGAAGTTCCATGAATTCCGGAACGAAATCCTCTGAGCCATTCGAGGTGGGACCCAGACCGAGCAGAACAGACTTAGAACAGGAACGACGAGTCCCACGGGTCAACCCGATCCGAGGGACGGGAAGACCCAATCAACGATTGCAAGAAATGGAAGAACGCTTTGCTCGGATCGGGGAAGGTGGGAGGTAGTTCGAACAGAGATATCAGTTGAACATGCCACCATTCTCTAATATCCTCGACACATCCGTCCCGAGGAGTTTCAAACCTCCACCGGTCGAAACCTACAACGAAGAAACGGATCTAGCTGATCACATTGACTTCAAAACTCTCATGATGATTCAGAGCGCCTCAGATCCCCGTCTCTGTAGTGCATTCTCGGCCACCCGGAGAGGCCCCGCACGGGAATAGTTCACCAAACTCGCCGACCGTTCAATTTACTCCTTCGACCAGCACGAGGAGAATTTTGTTGCCCAATTCGTAACCAGTCGAAAGACTGAGAAGACGAGCGTTTCCTTACTTGACCCCAGACAAAATGACGGAGAATCTCTTCGAGATTTCGTCCAAAGGTTTACGACCGAAGCACAGTCGATCTCCTCCTTCGACGTCAGAGTAACAGGAGCGGCCTTTCGGTACAATGTCCACAATGACTCGCTCATCGACTTTTCCAACTTTCTCCATGGAAGTGAAAAGTACATCCGGGCCAAAGAGGCCCTCCACCCCAGAGGTTGGAAAGGATCTCCCACAAAAGAAAAGAAGACGAACAAGTCTGAGCCTCCCAAGAAGGCCCAGAAAGATGCCTCGGGGCAGAAGTGTCCCCTCGCATCCGCGATTCGATAAGTCCACTCCGCTCCACGCAAGCGTGTCAACTATCCTGATGGAAATAGAGGGCGACAATATACTCCAACACCCTCCTCAGTCTAATAACCCAACAAGAAGTGAGACCGAAGATTCTACTGTCATTTCCATCCGGACCATGGCCATGACACCGATAATTGCCGAGCTCTAAAGGACGAAATCGAGGCCCTCATCTGGAGAGGGACCTTGCCAAATTCACTCGAAATGGCTCGAGAGCCTCAGGACAAACGTCCAAAGCTAGATCATGAGCATCAGGACACCGAGAATTTGGCCATCCCACACTGCGTCCACAGCAGACCCATGGGGGGAGAGTCGAGCGCCTCCTGCAGAGCTTTCATCCGGGAGGTAAACTCCGTTCACAATAATCCTCCTCGAGGTGTCAGGTTGGCTGTCTTTTTCTCGAACAAAGACCTCGAAGGTGTCCGGGTCCCGCACTGCGATGCCTTGGCAATCAACCTTATGCTTGCCAATCATGAGATCTGACGTATCCTCGTCGACAACGAAAGCTCAGTAAACATCCTGTTTCCTAGCGGCCTTCGAAGCCTTAAAGCTCTCGAGAGAGACCAAAACCAGCAGGGTACACCCTCCACGGCTTCTCCGGTGCCCCAGTCTAGATCGAGGGAATCGTCACCCTGGACATCACCGCAGAAAAATCCCCGATCTCCTGAACGGAGGCAATGGACTTCATGGTGGTCGATGTCAAAGTTGTCTATAACGCCATCCTGGGCCGACTCGGCCTCGCTTCCCTCTAGGCGGCACCCTCTGCCTACCACATGCGCATGAAGTTTCCAACCAAGTCTGGGGTCAGGGTCGTCAAAGGAAATCAGGAGGCAGCTCGGGCTTGTTACACCGCCACGGTAGGGAGCACTGTCTCCCTCTCGAAGCAGTCGAGCTCCCGTCGAACCGAAGTTCAAAAGGTTCCTAGCCGATGGACAAGCTAGAGGAAATCCTGTTCTCCGAGGCCGAAGCCGTTAAATGCTTCAAAATGAGCAAGTCTCTCCCCCATGCCTTCAGGGGGAAAATTATCTGTTGTATCCTCTGGAATCGAGATATGTTCGCTTGGACACCCTCGGTCATGTCGGTAATACCCAAGGACCTCATCATGCATAGACTGAGTGTCCACCCAGACTACAAGCTGGTAAAGCAAAGATGCCAAAATTTTGCCCCCAAAAGGCACCAAGCGATGAAGGAGGTCGACAAACTCCTCTCTGCCCGGATCATCCAAGAGGTCAAGTACCCAGAGTGGTTGGCTAACATCGTGCTAGTCAATAAGTCCAATGGCAAATGGAAGATGTGCATCGACTTTACTGACCTCAACAAAGCCTACCCGAAAGATCATTTCCTTCTCCCCAGCATTGATGCCCTGATCGATGCTACCTATGGACACGAGTTGTTCAGCTCCATTGATGCCTACTCTGGTTACAATCAGATTTAGATGTTCCCTCCGGACATTCCGAAGAAGGCTTTTATCACCGATCAGGGACTACTGTTATACGGTCATGTCCTTCGGATTAAAGAATGCACGCGCCACTTACCAGAGGCTCGTTAATTGGGTCTTCAAAGAGCAAATCGGTCAGAACATGGAAGACTATGTCGACGACATGCTCGTCAAAAGCCTCTGGGGCAGAGACCACGAAAGCAACCTGGGAGAGGCCTTCAAGGTCCTGAGGATGCATAATATGAGACTCAACCCCTTTAAGTGTCTTCGGTGTCACCATAGGAAATTTCCTCAGCTTTATGGTCAGCCAATGAGGGATAGAAGCTAACCCTGAAAAAATTCAGGTCATCCTGAACATAGCCCCTCCCATGAATGTCAAGAAAGTACAATGGCTCACCGGCCGTCTTGTAGCCATCGACCATTTCCTTTCAAGGTCGGGGGAGAAGTCCCTCCCTTTCTTCAAAGCCCTCCAGAGGGCGAAGAATTTCGAATGGGGGGAGCCCCAGGAACAGGCTTTCGATCAGCTCAAAGAGTACCTCTCCAATTCCCCTCTCCTTAGCAAGTCGGAGTCAGGTGAGGTGCTATACCTCTACATGGCAACTTTGGAGCAAGCCCGCATTGATCAGGGAAGAAGACGGAGCCCAAAAGCCCATCTACTAAGTCAGGGAAGAAGACGGAGCCCAAAAATCCTTCGCGATGCCGAACTTCGATACACAAATGGAAAAGATTGCCTACACCTTGGTCATGGCCGCACGAGAACTTCATCAATATTTTCAAGCTCACTCCGTTTAGGAACTTACGGATCAGCCGCTAAAGCAAGTCCTCCATAAACTTGAGACCTTCAGTAGCCTAATCAAATTGTACATCGAGCTGAGCCAACACAATATCAGTTATAAGCCGAGGACGGCCATCAACGGGCAGACACTCACCAAATTCATAACTGAATGCACCATCCCGAAGGTCCCCGAAACTCCAGAAGATAAGCCTGTTTGGGAACTTTACGTGGACGGATCATCCTGTGAAGTGGGTAGCGGGGCTGGAGTCATCTTAAGCGGTCCAGACGACTTCGTCCTCCAATACTCCCTACGCTTCAAGCTTCAAGGCATCTAACAACGAGGTATGAGGCCCGGATAGCAAGACTCCTAGCCTGAAAAGCGGGGGCCAAATGGGTCAAAGCCTCCAGCGACACTCAACTCATCGTCAATCAAGTGCACGGAGAATATGAAGCCCGCCACACCCGGATGGTCAAGTATCTGGCACAGGTCAAGCTCCTCTTGGCTGATTTCGAGGACGCCTCCGTTGTCAGGATCCCTTAAGAAATGAACAGTCAGGCAGATGCCCTAACCAAATTAGTATCCTCCTTATTCGAAGGTCTAGATCATACGGTCTTGGCGGAGTTCCTTGTTTAACCAGGCATTGACAAGGAAAACTCCAAAGTTCTCTATCTCGATCCGCCCGCCCAGCAACTAACTTGGATGGATGAATCCGATCATGAACTACCTAAGAAGCGGAGAACTTCCCTAAGATTCCTCCGATGCTAGGAGGATTCGGGTCAGAGCCGAGAGGTTTGTGCTTATCGAAGGCATGCTCTTTAAGTGCTCCTACACAAAGACCGACGGCAGACCCTACCTCCGATGCCTGTCACTGGAGGAGGCCAAGCATGCGCTTGAAGAAATGCACGTGGGAATCGTTAGCTGCCACATGGGCAACAGATCTCTTACGAGAAGTACTCAACCACGATTACTACTGGCCGACCCTCCTGCAAGACGCTCAGGACCTGGTAAAGAGGTGTGGCCCGTGCCAAAGATTCTCTTCGGTTCGACATTTACCCTAGGCCAATCTCAAGTCGCTCGCTAACTCAGTTCCCTTCAACATGTGAGGGATGACCTTGGTCAGACCGTTCCCCAAAGCTACGAGTCAAAGGCACTTTCTTATTGTGGCTATCGACTATTTCACGAAATGGATCAAGGCGGAGCCTCTGGCCACTATCACTGAGCACCAGGCCCAACACTTCTTCTGGAAGCACATTGTCTGCCGATTCCGGATTCCTCGGATCCTCATCACCGACAATGGTACTCAGTTTGCAGGAAATGGCTTCCGCAAATTTTGCGGACTTAAGAATTCAGTATAGGTTTCTCCCTCGTCTCACACCCCCAATCCAACGATCAGGCCGAGAACGCCAACTTACAAATCCTATATGGCCTCAAGAACAGATTAGACAAATCCCCCAAGGGACTGTGGGTTAATGAGCTGCCCAGCATACTATGGTCCTATCGCACGATCAAAAGGATCCCTACGGGAAAATCCCCTTTCAACTTGACCTTCGGCACCGAGACGGTAATTCCCCAAGAAGTCGGGTTGCCATCACCACAGGTCATGAGCTTTGACGAGGATTCAAACTCATATGGCCTCAGGGCCAATCTGGCAAATCCTATATGGCCTCAAGAACAGATTAGACAAATCCCCCAAGGGACTGTGGGTTAATGAGCTGCCCAGCATACTATGGTCCTATCGCACGATCAAAAGGATTCCTACAGGAAAATCCCCTTTCAACTTGACCTTCGGCACCGAGACGGTAATCCCCCAAGAAGTCAGGTTGCCATCACCACAGGTCATGAGCTTTGACGAGGATTCAAACTCATATGGCCTCAGGGCCAATCTAGATTTCCTCAACGAAGTTCACGAAAGGGCAGCCATCAGAAGAAACGTCTACCAACAGAGGATAGAACGATTTTACAATCAGAACGTCCAGCCATCGAACATCAAAGAAGGCAATCTTGTACTCAGACGACTCGAGATATCCGGACCGAGCAAAAAAGGGAAACTTGCGCCCAGCTTAGAAGGCTCGTATAGGGTCTCCAAAGTGGTCCACCTAGGCACGTACCGACTTGAAGACCCGGGGGGCAGGGTAGTCAGAAAAAAAATGGAACGCAGAACACTTGATGAAATTCTACGAAGGCCCCTAAGGGTCTACACTTGTAATGTGGCTTTCAAAGGCCGACGCATGTACTTCGGCAGTCAATGAATAAAATCTAATTTTCATTTCAAATTCAACTTATTGGGTCATTTGCAATGGGCACCCAAGGCCCAACCTCAACGACAAAATCCTCGTAGGATATCCTCTTCGGGGTGGCATCCGATGTCGAAGGCTTCAGCGCCACCCTCAGGGTGACATTCGATGCCGAAGGATTCAACATCAAAAATCCATGAAGGATATCCTCTTCTGTGTGGCACACGACGCCGAAGGCTTCAACGCCAAAAATTCCTAAAGGGTCTCCCTCGGGATGGTGTTCGACACCGAAGGACCTCAGCGCAAAAATCCTTGATGTCCCTTCAGACCCATTCCCCCGGAATGGCACCCGATGCCGAGAGTTCAAGCATCAAAAACCACGTACGAACGACACTCGTGCAAACAAAGAGTTGGAGCAAAACGCTTTCATTCAAAAGGAAATAATTACAAAGGAGGTGGTGGCCAGTCAGCAATTGGCAAGTACAACCAACTAAGTTGACTACCACCTAAACCCTCTTATGGTCGTCTCGCACTTCAGCACCAACTATCGCCACCCGTCGCACGTCATGTGGTCGTGTCGCACTTCAGCATCAGCTCATGACCGCCTTGCACCTTGGCTCATCACCATCTCCAACGCCTCGAGTGCAGAAAAGGCATCACAGAGACGGAAAGCGATGATAATAAAAGGCACTCAACCAACTGAGCTGTGCAACGATCCCTACAAGGGATTACCTCGTCCTGCAAAAGAGGCATCATACACAAGCCTATGGCCCGACGGTGAGCCCTCTATGTGGAGAGAGTTCTCTGATGATGGGAACTCTCTGACCTTAGCCGTGGCTAGACATCAAATCCCGAAATTCGGGATAACCCAGCTGCCCCCAAAAAGTACTCTGATCCTCTCCGAGCCTCGATGAAGCAGCAACATCTGCTCGAGGGGTCCTAGTCAGGAAGGCCCCACCAAGTACCGAAGGGAAAGACTAGAGCAACATTGTCACCCCTCGGAACCCAGTGGTATAACTTCAGATCTCGAAATCCAGGACAAGAACAGATTCCCCGACCAAACACCAATCCCAGTGGCACCGAGCCCAGTCTCTCCAGGCACCGCCCCACCATCCTCAATCCGTGGACGATTATTCGGGTTGCCCAACATAGACCCCGCTGAGTACCGGGACGTCGTCAAATGAAGACGGAGTTTGAAAAACTTATGAGTCACCACCCAGCAACAATCGGGTTTTATAGACACCACGAAGAACTCCCCAACTTTCCACATTTATTGCGGGTAGCGCTACAACTCCTTAGGCACCTTGAATGCCTTAACGGGTGACGTACGTAAACACGTGTCATGTCACGTGTCTGACGGAGCCCAAGTTTGCTCCTCAGCATGGCATCCGAGATCGAGTGCTGGCGATAAAAGCATGACGACCCCCCCGGCATTGCTCTCTTGGAATGGTATCCGATCCCGAGGACCTCTACCAAATTCCTGAATGTTCCCACCTCGGGACCACACCTCGGCATGGTATCTGCAAGCCTTGGTAATACCTTAAGGATCTTTCCTCGAGTTAATACCCTCAGTTCGGTGCCGAACTTTGGATTTCTCCAAAACTCAGGTGTTTTGAACACCACATGCCGACGCCTCAACAAAGATGATTCGACCAGCGCAACGGCTTACACAGACCCATGACAAGAATTCTATTAAGCAAAAGAATTACAAGATGGGCGGTGGCTAGTCCGCAGTCGGCAAATCAAACAACAAAGTTACAGTTAAATGCTCGTACAATTAACCTCTCAGAGCAGCTCACAGAAGCCCTGCCACCGTCAACACGTTGAACAAAATGCGCTTCAGCAGCGGAACCCCAGCAAGAATATTTGCAAAAAGTTTCTGACCCGACCGCACGAACCGGTCATAGACGTCCCTGCAAACTCCTACCTTGAGGTCGCCTCGAGCAGTGAGTTCGGGGAGCCTACCAAAAATGCCTAAGCAACGAACAAGCACCAAATTGTTGCCCCCACCTCTTACGCAGGCCCTCGAGCCTACTGCGAATGATACATATTCGGTCCCGGCCTTCGGAAACCGATGACAACCATCAGGTCTCAAAATCCAAGATGTACCTGATGAGGTTCAACGAGATCACCCCGACCCTATCCAGGTTCCCACGAACCAAAACTGCCAGTACGAGAAGCCCCATCTGGGCCGAACACCCCCACACCCTAGATGAGGCTACCCACGAATAGGTCATATCTCACAGGTCTCGGGAGTAAATCTTCAGATCTCGGAATTCGGGGCAAATGGCCCGAAGTGGCAGCACGAGTCCCGACCACCTTCAGGTCGAACACTCGAGAAAACATATCTCCCACTCGGTTTCTCGACTATTCCCTCCTTGTGATATGGGAATCGCTTGACGGGAAATGGAATTTATAAGCATTTGGATTTCGCCCCGAAAATCTCAACACTTATTGCGGCCAACGTTCAACCCCCGAGATCAATAATTACCAGCCGTCAGAAAACATGAAGCAAGCGGGACCACGTGGCACTGCGCTCGGCCCTTCAAGAAGCATGAATGAAATCAGGGGGAGCGGGAGTATGAAACAAAGAATACCAAACTAAATATCAGAGGGCAAACATGTTGGTCATAAGGAGGTTTGATAGGCTGGTCAAAAGAACAGCTATGACAGAAGAAGATATGGATCAGTTCCAGAAGAAGCAAGAGACTTGGAATAGAAACAAGAGGCCAGCAGTTAGTCAGAGCGAGAAGGAGTCCCCAGCGAAGCAGGGCAAGTTCAGTAGGCCAGTGCAGAAGGCACCCGAAATTCAAGGCGTGACTTGTTACTACTGTAAGGAGGCAGGTTATTTCAAGTCAGCATGTCCTAAATTGGCGAAGCAGACTTATTTTCAGTGTGGGCAAGTGGGGCATTCTAAGCTTTTCTGTCCACAATTGAAGAAGGATGGTGCAGGCGGAGGCAAAATTCAAAGGTAGGGGCGAGTGTTCGCATTGACTGAGGATAATGGGGGTAACTCATGGATGTGATCCAGGGTGTGCAAGAACTTTGTATTCATTCATTTATGTATTAAGTCAAACTTAGTTTAAGAATAAATTGGAGATTTGAGTATCATTCTCTGTGTAACAGAATTTGTTTCGGTTAATGGAATAAAGGCAAAAGTTTCATTTGATACTGGTTCTTTGCATACATTTGTGTCGCCCAATTTTTGCTAACGCTTTAGGTGAAGAACCTAAGGTGTTTCCAGGCAGGGTCTTGGCAGTGGCAACACCATAAGGGGTAGAGCATTCTATGCACTTGACAGAGGCATTACAGAAGTTACAGGAACATAACTTGTATGCCAAGCTGTCGAAGTGTGAATTTTGAAAATTTGAGGTAGCCTTTCTAAGGAGGGAGTGGCAACGGATCCTCAGAAGGTTGAAGCTGATTGTGGAAGTTCAGAATTAGATGCAGAGATTTGGAGGGTGTTGTGGCAGGTTTCCGAAGGCAAGTTATCAGAGTTGCGCGGCGGAAGCTACTTGGGAGTCGAAGGATCACATGCGGAAGGTTTTTCCTGAACTTTTGTGTGATTGTATTCTTTTATATCATTGTACTCCTTGAATTAAGTTGTATTTCTTTTGTTAGATTACATTCTCTTATGTAATTGTATTTCTTGAACTATGTTTCCATTTATGAGATTTCAATTCCTTTTGCTTATTTTGTTTGGACCCTATTAGTAGTAGTTCTGAGGACAGTACTCTAAGGAGGGAGTAATGTAGTACCCCATATTTTTTTTAATAATGCTTTTAAGGCTAATAAATGAATTAAAATGATTTTGGAGATTTAATAAATATTTTCCTGAAAATTTACCTTTTTACACGTGCAAAACACGTGCAAATAAATTCTGGAGAAGTTCAAAATCAAAAATTATTTTTTAGGAAACTCATTATTTATTATTAGATATTAATTGTGAATTTTGTAGATTTTTGTTATAATTATTTGACCTATTTGCAAATATTACAAAAAAAATGACCTTTGTGCAAAATTACCATTTAGAGTAAAAACTCCATATTTTCGGATTTTTGGGCTGGGCATGATGCCTAGTCAACTCAGAGGTAAAGAGTTCACTTTTTGATTTAATGAATTTGGCTTATTTTGCAAGTTTTGATAAAGAAGGGTCTCTTTGCAAACTTGCCACTTAGAGGGGCAAAAATGCAAAGTTGGTTTTCTGGATTTTCAAACAATGTCGGCTGATACTAGAGGGGCTATTCCTGATTTTTAAAACTCAATTAAGTTGGTTTTATTACACTTCCAAGTATAAGGAGTTATATATGTAAAGATATATTTATAAGAGGTATTTTGCAAATCTATTCAAAAACCCTAGATACATCAAATCCCGGCCTATATAGGGTGAGGTGCAGCCGTCTCTTTGTTGCACAACACAAAGGGATTTCTTATTTTATTTTCTTGGAGTTTTAAAGCGGAGGATCTTGGTTTTCTTGCGTGGGATTTTTTCTTACTCTTTATTATCTACGGTCGATTCTTCAATAAGGTGAGTGACTTAGTTTTGTTTTCTTATTGTTCTTGGCATGTTGTAAAAGTTGATCTATTATTTAGTAAGCACATTAGATGATGATGTGAAGGTATAATGAAATTTTGATGGGTAGATGAACTAAAAGTTGAATCTTTTATTGAAACCATGCTATTAATGACAAAAACCCTAATTTGAACCCTAATTTGAACCCTAATAGAGATCATGAGTAGGATGTTTTCAATCATTCTATTGGTGTTTGAAATATATATAATGGATTGTGAGATGTATTGCATAAAAGAATAGATAAGTGAGATCTGTTTCTATGAGATGAACATATACATACTGTTGATACCTCAAACCTACTAATTAGTCTTATAAATTGCTCATAATCATGGATTCAATGATGGAGATGACTGGAGTATGTATATATCAAGGTTTTTAGGCTAAAAGAAACAAACTGTGAAGTGAAAGAAGAAATGTGTATTTTGGATCTGTGTATGTGTATTTTTTTGTTGTTGTTGATTTTGGGCAATGTAAGAACTGTATGTGAATGGTCCATTGCATTCTTGATCTAGTATACACACACACACACACACACACTAATTTTTAACATGAAGGGAGTGTTTGGTTGGAGGGGAATGGAGGGGGGGAGGGGTTTTTTAAAACTTTTCATGTTTGGTACATTTTTTAGGAGGGGAGGGGAGGGAAATGGGGGGGTGCAAACACCCCACCTGAGCCAATTTTGGCTCCCCTCCTGAGCCAATTTTGGCTCCCCTCCAATATTGGGAGGATTTGGAGGGGAGAGAAATTATGTCTCATTTTTTATTGTGAATGGACTAAATTGCCCTTTTAGTTAGTTCTCCTTGATATTTTCCCTCTTCAATCTCCACATCATCTTCATTGTTGTATATGTCAGATTTCAATCATCCAAATCCTCCCCGAGTAATCAGGTTGAAAAACTCTCAAGGTTCAAGATAGTCCAATTCTGTTATTACTTTCAAACACATTAATTTAAAGAGTTAAACTTGCAGGAATAAAATATCTGCCATGATTGAACGTTTTGCAAATTATCCTCGATCTAAACGAAAGATTCGACAAATATCATTATGTACTATGTATGGTCTATGAATTATCCCGTGTTCGCCCAAGAATAGCCTAAACAACAGTTTACTTATGCAGACGATCAATTGATTGTCTATCATGATACTCAATTATGTAGCTCCTTCTTGAACTGGAACCCTCAAGAGAATATCGAACTCTTGCTCTTACGATGGTGGAAAACAGATAAACAGAAGACAGTACCCTCATTAAACAAATTCTCCACCATCACTGTGCAAACTCTCTATTGATATTAACATTCTTCTACATGGATTGATTTGAGGTGATGGAATGAGAGGCATTCATAAACAAGTGTTAAGTGGGGTTAATAAAGGTATTGGTGCTACATCATGGTATACATTATGCTGATATGAAGCACACAAGTACTGTTAAGATTATGTCAATAATAATTTGGTTAAATTCCTACCACAAAGTGATGGAAGTAGATATCTATCACCTTGTGAAGGGTATAAAAGTAATTTTATTATAAAATCCATTCCCTCCCCTTCTAAACCAAACAAGAAGATAATTATTTTCCCTCCCCTCCCCTCCTTTGAACCAAACAGAGTCTTCATTAAATTCCTCCCCTTCCTTTCCCTGCCCTCCCCCCCTTCCATTAAAATCCCTCCCCTCCCCTCCCTTGAACCAAACAGAGCCGAAAGGAATTTTCTTGCTGTTGTTAATATCTATATGAGTACATGTATACAGCACCGATGGTAATCACCTATGCATATGCACACACATTATATTTTACTGACTTTTGAAGAACTTGAGGAAAATCTCAAATTGAGAACCTGGTAGGTTTTGTGTACCTTTAAATAACCCTTACATGTTATGTTGGAGGTGATGGATCCTCTCAGGAAGTTAGATTTTGAGTTTGATGTCTCAGTTAGAAACATGCACAACGACCCAAAGCTCTAATCTGATACGAGCTGAATAGGTTTTATACTGCACCTATATATATATAAGGAGTCCTGGAGGTTTACTGATGCTTTTTGAAGGTCCTAATACACCTCAATTACCATTAAGAAGAATCAATCTTAACTTTTAATTAACCAGTGAAGGGATTAATTTTGGTCTGAGTACCAAAATACTCAAACAGCAGATTGCTGCTGCCCCCTTTGTGCAGGTGCACACATGAACAAATCCACATTTACCCCACCTGCATCTTGTCTAAGTAATTGTAGCCTTAAATATAGTGTTTGGTAGTTTTTTTGGGTATGCAGTGAAGACTTCTTCTACACCTGCAGTTTCTTCACTTCAAATCAGTAAAGAAGACTTCTACATACATCATATATAAATATATATACACACGCACATCCTCCATCAGTGAAAGGTTTCTTCTTTATGTATCAGTTATAGCCTTATAGGTATAATCTCCATATGATCCTTTCAAATCAGAAGAGGGGGGGGGGGGGGGGGGGGGGTTCCTTCGACACTGCATATGTTTCACTTCGTATAGTAAAAGGAAATTTCCTTCTCTATCATATACATACACATTTACTTCAAATCAGTAATAGGCCTATCTATACATATCAGACATACCTATGTAGACACCTAGATCAGTGAATGGAAATTTCTATATCTCCTATATATACATAATGGTTCATTTCCCACAAAACTACATATACCTCATATCAGTTAAGAGATTTCTATATGCACACATTTATACTTTACCTAAGTAAAGAGAAGTTATCTATATAAATTATATATCTGCATATATGCCCCATCTCAGAGAAAGGGGTTTCTTCTGTGTATCAGATGCATCTATCTCATTGCAGTTTGAAAGAATCCTATATCTTATATATATACAAATCTGCATACAAACATATCCTTCATTTCAGTACAAAGAGCTATTATATATATATGTGTATTTCAAATCAGTATAAGGGGGTTTTTCTACATATATCAGTTATATAAGTGTATACATATGTTCCAATTAAATAAAGTTCACCTTCATTTACCTGCATATATATCTACAATCAGAGAAAAGGGTTTTACTTCCACATCCTATGTATACTCAACTCCAGTGAAGGGGGGGTTTCTACACCTCATTTATATACCTATGTACCCTTCAACTCAGTAAAGAATTATACACACACTTATGCACACTCTTACTAAATCAGAGGACCCCGTACACATATATATACATACCAATATACAAACAATGTTAATGAGTGAATTTTCCCACTGTGAATGGATTAACAATGAAATAAATGAAGAGGTTAAAATGGAAGAATTTTGTGTTGATGGTTGAGTTGTGAATCTCTAGAGGGTGTGTGGGGCCCTAGATACCGGCAGTTGAGATTTTGTGGTTTGGTCAGTTATAGTTTTTGTTGTTGATCAGTTGAGTTAAGTCCGGTAGGGTACACCAACTCTAAGAGATTCGAAATTACTTAATTAACTTAATAAGATAAGGACAGACACTAGATGGTGATATGATGAAATGAATGCAAACATGAGTTATGGACTTCAGGATGACCAGCGGAGTGAGGCAATCCCTAGTATTCCGAGACGATGGACGTATGGGCCACAGAGTGATCTGCGGAATGGGACTGATCTCCAGTATTCCGAGGACGAAAGCGACGCTCATGGGATGTTTGTGCAATGAGATTCCAGGATGACCTACGGAGTGAGACAATCCCCAGTATTACAAGACGATGGACGTAAGGGCCACAGGATGATCTGCGGAGTGGGATTGGCCTCCAGTATTCCAAGGGCGAGAACCAATACTTGCAAAATGTCTAAATCTCATAGTAGTCATAGTAGTAGGATTAGTTGCATAACGAGAGATTTAACCCTATCAAGTGGAGAACATTAAGGGCTTGCACCGGATTTATGTAGAGTGGGATGTATAGAATCCGACAAGTATGCATTAAAGAGTCAGCATATACATTGGTGTTTTCTTGACTTGGTTTTTATGCATGTTGTTTCCTATTTTCTACACTTGACACTTAATCTAGTTTCACTTGACGTTTTCTTGTGTTATTTATTGTTATTTCTTATTTCATTTATTCTTGTTATTGATACGTGTTGTTTATGGCATTATCATTCATGTTTTACTTATGTTGCATTTATTTTTATGTCACTCACACCGTTATAGCTGACCCTGTAGTTTTGGAGTTTAGGATTATCTCTAGCCTCATGTTTTACAGGTAGGTAGGTGCTTATAGCTTGGGATTTGGATGCTAGTGTTAAATTGATGTCATGGCTTATGTAAAATTATAAAAGGACATGTTGTGAAAGAAAAGATTTGTGATTAAAGGTGTTTGTTTTCCGCTGTGTTTTGTAAAGAATTAATGTAATAAAAGTTAAAAATTTTATCTATGTTTTTGGTTGTGTTTACTATTACAATTGAAGTTGATGCTGGAAATTGTGCCACGTATTTCTGAGATATTATATTGAAAATTTGGGGCGCTACAAAAACATAGGCCATCAAGGTTAATGGCGAAATACCTATCTCGGATATGTTGAAGGGCCTGCTGGAAGGCCTCCTCCTGGGCCGCGCGATCTGGCCCGCCAAATTGTCAGCCTCTATCTCCAACTCCTTCACCTTCTTCTCTAGCCCATCGGCCCAGATCTTCTCCTTCTGCCACTTCGTATTGAACCACTGAACCCTGCGTTCGGCCGACCTCAAATCATCGTTGTATTGCCTCGTGAGCTCACCCCCGTTGAGCATGGCCTACAACGAAAAGGAAGATATGAGAAAAATACCAACAAAGGGATACAACCACTCCAGAACGAACACTTACTGCCACCGAGTGTTGAGCATACCAAAGATAAGCCGAGCTGAACGTCTCCTTAGAAAGGCTTTCCGGTCCCTCGAAGGTGCAAGATTATTCACAACCTCAATGGCCTTCCGGAACTCCATGATGGAGTCAACAATCTTCACCGACCAATCAGGCGTGGAGGTCTCCCGAGTCTTCTTGGGGATGACCAATCAGGCGTGGAAAACTAGCAAAGAAACCCACGAGCGAAATAGCCTTCCCACGCGATTCCAAGCGAACCCACAAGCCGAAACGCGCCTACGATTGATCTCCTTGATGCACGAACCAAAGTGGGAGATGCCCACTTGCCAAATCAGCGAAGAGAGGGATAGGGGACTGTTTTGGGATGGTTGGTGCTGGTTTGGGTGCTGGCCGGCCTTAATAGGAGAGGAGAGACGAAGTTTTGGATGCGGAGTTGTATAATATGATGGATGGGTTTTTAGTGGTATCACAGCTCTGATACCACTAAAAACCCTGTCACGCCCCGCTTCCCAAAAATACGGAATACGAGCACGTAACACAAGCCCAGCGAATGATTATAATCATCCTTAAGTTGTTTCAGAAATCTTTGCAACACATCACAGGCAATATATCAGAGTCGAAAGCAAAAGTGAAAACCAACATGCATCATCGAATCAAATTTACCAACAGAAATTACTTGAAATCAAATATCATGTTCTCAAATAAAACAAAGTTTGGAAAACAAATATTCTGGGTCACATCGCCCAAATACAAATAATACTCAAGTCTCAAAATACCAGAATAATACAAGTCTCACGAATACAAAATAATGTTCTAGCACGAAACAGAAATAATAATTATAATCAAGCAACTAATACTGCAAACCTCCAGTACCATCTTGAACCTGTCCGCCATAATCTGCAATTCATCGAATGCAGGAAAAAGGAAAAGAGAAAACACAGTACCCGTCTATGGCAAGTTCGGGTCACAAATAGAATAGGATACAAGCACATGGAAACTAACGAACCACAGGATATACTAACAGGTATAGGTAACATATGTCAAGTGTGAAGTCAACAGGTAAATAGGTAAACATGTTTGGTTATCAGGTATTCAGGTAATCAGGTAAATATGTATCAAGTATCAAGAAATCAGGTAACAGGAAATCATGTATCAGGTAATCATGAATCAGGTAATCATGTATCAGGTAAACAGGTATCAAGTATCAGGTTATATCAAGTCTAATCTTTTTATTTACTATCTAGGTAGCACGACATGCATCCCAGTTTTTACTACATGGTTGCTACAACAAACAATTTCGCTTAGTAAGATTTTCATAGTGGAGTCCAAAGGGCAGTGTACTTGGGTACAGGAAACAGGAACAGGCAGAACCTAATGGTTCTCTTCTACTCTACAACTTCTTACATAAGAAGCAATGTAGACAGGGTCAGAAACAGGTATAACCTAGTGGTTATCTTCCGAGAACACCTTCCTATAGGGAAGCATGCAATCAGGTACAGGTAAACAGGCAGGCAGGACACTAGTCCTCTTCCAAGTACACATTTCTATATTTTCCACTAATAGATTCTTCCCTTAAACCCCGGCTCAGTTACTTTTATTAATAGGGTCATCAACAGGCATGAGAGTGTACTAAATAATGTCAAACGAACAGGTTATAATCAGGTTTAGACTCACGAAATCAGATCAGCAAGTATAGGTACTATACATTCACAAATACGAGCAAAATAATGCATATTTGTAATCAGGACAGCAAGACCAGTCTGTACTAAAATAGTGATTCAAAGACCTACAGACATGCAAATCATGATCCGTCGAAGGATCTAGAAACTAGACATCCACACGCTTCTAACGGGTATAATAAAGCTATATACTAGTTCACAACATCTCAGCTTAAAACTCATTTCAACACAGATTTCATGTACAGCCAGAAAACAGGAGAATGACTTCAAACACATAAAAACAGTAGGTAAACTCATCAAATAAATCCACGAAAAATCTGGGGTAATCCCCTATAGATATAGACTCAAAATAATAAATTTTATAATATTCCAGAAAGTATAGTTAAGTCAACAAAAATGGAAAGCAATACAAACTATGGTTTTGACGAGTCTGGAATTTCTCAACACTGCTGTACAAAATCAAACATATCTCGCAAACAGCAAATCAAAATCCAGTTCCGCCAAAACGGTGTGAAAATATATAAAATTCTCCATCTTTCATATCTCACATAAAATTTTCATACAGTAAATATAAATAGGGTGAAAACGGCATTCAACATAGAACAGCACGCGGTTTACAGCAAAAGTGTTCTATAGAAAAGGATAAGAACCATCGCTCAAAACTCATCTTTAAAATACGACAAAAATCTGGAAACACCCTCACATCATGAGAAATCACTGGACAAAATATTATGGCATGATATTGTGTATAACCTAGATCTTGAAAATAAATAGTCAATAAAATCTACCCCGAACTGAATCTGGAAACTACCGACATACAGGCACCAAAATTATCATAACTAATTCATACGAACTCCAAACGCAGTGAAACCAGTGGGGTTAGAAAATAGATTCAATCCTCTACAATTTACTCAAAAATGTCCACGTTGAGATTCGTACTCTAACCTGGGTAAAAACAGTAATCAACAAAGCACAGTCCAAAATTTCAGATTTCACAACCCATCTTAGAAACGTCATAACTTTTACAAAAATGAACCAAACTCAACCAAATTCGAAACGCAGCCTACCCATTATCTAAATATCATAATGGAGGGTTTCTGACATGCCAAAACCTAATAATTCTCATATGGACAATCAATCAAATACATGGTATACAATATATCACATACGTGATCAAAATCTTTTTTGGGTGAAACCTAGGGCATAAACCTATCAAACTCCATGACCTAAGTCATCTATGGCCTGATTTACACAATAGAGACGAAACCCACAAATAAAAACACAATCTTTGGCCGTCTCTAGTCTCAAACTACCCTATATGTGAACTTTAGACTTGTATCAACCTAATGAAATTATGTACATGTTACTTGCCTCTTTTTTGACGATGAACGCGACCAAACGAAGCCTAGCAAAGAAACCCACGCGATTCCAAGCGAACCCACGAACTGAAACGCGCCTACGATCGAACTCCTTGATGCACGAACCAAAGTGGGTGATGCCCACTTCTCAAAATCAACAAAGAGGGAGGTAGGTGGTTGTTTTGAGATAGTTGGTGCTGGTTTGGGTGCTGGCCGGCCACAAAAAGGAGAGGAAAGACGGGGTTTTGGATGTATGGAGTTGTATGGATCGATGGATGGATGGTATAGGTGATCGGCAAGGCTAGAGAGCGATGGGGGGATGTCGGCCTGGGGTGTAGGAGCAGCCGGATGGATTTGGTGAAGGAGGGGAGGCTGGCTACAATTAGGAGAGGGAGAGAGAATATTAGGGTTAGGGATTAAGAGATATTATGGTGTATTTAAATGGGTCAAATGTGGGTTAATGGGTAGTGGATATCAATAGGAATCAATAGGTATAGAATTGGGTAATGGGTATTGGGTAGATTTCAAATGGGGATACAAAATACAATGAATCTTATGGCTCCTAAAAATCTCCTTAAGGGCCAAAAATTTCAAATTTGCCAAAACACCTCCAAAAATTCACCATAACCCCAAAATAAATAATAAATATGAACGGGACCAAGAAAATGAGAAAAAGATCTCAAAATGACGAAAAACGAACAAACGACGCACAATCAGCACAAGGAGGTCAAAAATGCCAGAAAAATAATATATAATGAAAATAATTTAATATCAGGTCCAAAAAAATACAAGGAATATAATAATACACCAAAAACGAAAAATACCCTCAAAAATACCAAAAACGAAAAACAGGGGTTACAATTCTACCCCCTATAAGAAAATTTCGTCCTCGAAATTCAAAAGAAAGGTACATAAGATAACCCCAAGCAAAACCAAAACAACCAAAATGGAAAACAAGCAACTACCCAAACAAATGAGAAAATTTCTGCTGAATTTTCTCCTCCAACTCCAATGTCGACTCACCAGGCGAGTGATGATTCTAAGCAACACAAACTAGCTTAATGACCTTATTCTTAAGCACTTTCTCCCGCCGATCCACAATAGCAACTGGCGGAATCTCACAAGTCAAATCCGGCCTAACGGTCAACTCCGAATAGTCGATCACGTGGCTCTCATCTCGGATATATCTCCCGAGTTGTGAGACATGAAAAACATCGTGCACCCCTGATAAAGTTGGGGGCAATGCGAGACGATAGGCAAGGCCTACTCGCTCCAAAATCTCAAACGGCCCAATAAACCTCGGGCTAAGCTTGTCCCCGCCACCGAACCGAATGACACCGCGCCATGGCGATACCTTGAGAAAAACATGGTCGCCAACTGCAAACTCCAATGCCCTGCGATGAACATCAGCCCACCGCCTCTGCCTGTCCTGAGCTGCCTGCAAGTGCTTCCTGATCTGAACCACTGCATCCACTGACTTGGTGATCATCTCTGGACCCAACAACTGCCTCTCGCCAACAACATCCCAACACACTGGCGATCTACACTTCCGCCCGTAGAGTGCCTCGAACGGAGCAGCTCTAATACTGGCTTGAAAGCTGTTATTGTAAGAGAACTCTACCAGGTGCTAGTGATCCTCCCAAGACCCACCAAACTGAAGCATGCAGAACCTCAACATGTCCTCGAGAATCTGAATAGTCCGCTCTGACTGTCCATCAGTCTGGGGATGAAAAGCTGTACTGTACTTCAATTTGCTCCCCAAACTGCTCTGAAGACTCCCAAAACTGAGACCTGAATCTCGTATCCCTGTCGGATACAATACTAACTGGAACCCCATGAAGTCTGACAATCTCTTGCATATACCTCTCAGCAAGGCTCTCAGTAGACTGACCGACACGAAAAGGAATGAAGTGAGCACTCTTCGTCAAACGGTCAACAATCACCCAGACAGCATTATGACCCTTCGGACTCCTCGGCAAAGCAGTCACAAAATCCATAGTGATATGTTCCCACTTCCATTCTGGAATAGGAAGTGGTTGAAGAAGTCCAGCGGTTCTCTGATGCTCTGCCTTAACCTGCTGACAGATCAAACATTGCGAAACAAACCGCGCAACAGCCCTTTTCATACCATGCCACCAGAAGTGAAGCTTCAAATCCCGATACATCTTAGTACCGCCAGGATGGATAGAATACGAAGACTGATGAGCTTCTTCAAGCAACCTCTGACGAACAGTTTTGGAGCAGAAGACTTTTGCATTGGAGTTTTGTTGGTATGATGAGTGCAACGTGGCTTTCGTTGCATTGAAGGACAGCCTGACGTCAGCGCCTATGTTGACTATTCCAGATGGTTCAGGCGGATTTGTGGTTCACTGTGATGCTTCTGGTAAGGGTCTTGAAACA
Organism: Hemerocallis citrina; assembly: GCA_017893485.1. Lineage (NCBI taxonomy): Eukaryota > Viridiplantae > Streptophyta > Magnoliopsida > Asparagales > Asphodelaceae > Hemerocallis > Hemerocallis citrina. The sequence continues at coordinate 120,091 of JACEHZ010000407.1, read as the reverse complement.
GTTCTTATGCAGAAGGGTCGTGTTGTTGCGTATGCATCAAGGCAGTTGAGGCCGCATGAGAAGAACTATCCAACTCACAACTTGGAGTTAGCGGCGGTGATCTTTGCTTTGAAGCTATGGAGACATTATTTGCTTGGAGACCGAGTGGAGATCTTTACAGACCACAAAAGTCTCAAGTACGTCTTCACCCAGAAGGAGTTAAACATGAGGCAAAGACGATGGTTGGAACTTATAGCCGAATATGACATCAGTTTGCAATAACATCATGGTAAAGTAAACTTGGTGCCTGATGCTTTGAGCAGGAGACCAGCAGTTTCATTCCTTACTCAGCAGAGAGATCTCATTGAGCAGATGAGAAGGTTGGAGCTTGATGTTGTGTTGCCGAGTTCTGGTCGAAGTTGTTTGGCGCTCCAGCTGCAGTCGTCTCTTGTTGAGCAGATTAAAGAGGCGCAGGCTAGAGATGCGCAGTTGCAGCGTTTTCGAGCTGAGGTTGAGTCTGAGTCCAGGACGGACATGGTTATTCATGCAGATGGTTCTCTTCGTTTTGGTTCCCGGTTATGTGTCCCTAAGGGAGAAGTTCGTCAGAGGTTACTGGAAGAAGCTCATCAGCCTTCGTATTGTATCCATCCTGGCGGTACTAAGATGTATCGAAATTTGAAGCTTCACTTCTGGTGGCATGGTATGAAAAGGGCTGTTGCGCGGTTTGTTTCGCAGTGTTTGATTTGTCAGCAGGTTAAGGCAGAGCATCAGAGAACCGCTGGACTTCTTCAACTGCTTCCTATTCCAGAATGGAAGTGGGAACATATCACTATGAATTTTGTGACCGCTTAGCCGCGGAGTCCGAAGGGTCATAATAATATTTGGGTGATTGTTGACCGTTTGATGAAGAGTGCTCACTTCATTCCTTTTCGTGTCGGTCAGTCTACTGAGAGCCTTGCTGAGAAGTATATGCAAGAGATTGTCAGACTTCATGGGGTTCCAGTTAGTATTGTATCCGACAGGGATACGAGATTCAGGTCTCAGTTTTGGGTCTTCAGAGCAGTTTGGGGAGCAAATTAAAGTTCAGTACAGCTTTTCATCCCCAGTCTGATGGACAGTCAGAGCGGACTATTCAGATTCTCGAGGACATGTTGAGGTCCTGCATGCTTCAGTTTGGTGGGTCTTGGGAGGATCACTAGCACCTGGTAGAGTTCTCTTACAATAACAGCTTTCAAGCCAGTATTAGAGCTGCTCCGTTCGAGGCACTCTATGGGCGGAAGTGTAGATCGCCAGTGTGTTGGGATGATGTTGGCGAGAGGCAGTTGTTGGGTCCAGAGATGATCACCAAGTCAGTGGATGCAGTGGTTCAGATCAGGAAGCACTTGCAGGCAGCTCAGGACAGGCAGAGGCGGTGGGCTGATGTTCATCGCAGGACATTGGAGTTTGCAGTTGGCGACCATGTTTTTCTCAAGGTATCGCCATGGCGCGGTGTCATTCGGTTCGGTGGCGGGGGCAAACTTAGCCCGAGGTTTATTGGGCCGTTTGAGATTTTGGAGCGAGTAGGCAAGGTGGCCTATCGTCTCGCATTGCTGCCAACTTTATCAGGGGTGCACGATGTTTTCCATGTCTCACAACTCAGGAGATATATCCGAGATGAGAGCCACGTAATCGACTATTTAGAGTTGACCGTTAGGCCGGATTTGACTTGTGAGATTCCGTCAGTTGCTATTGTAGATCGGTGGGAGAAAGTGCTTAAGAATAAGGTCATTAAGCTGGTTCGTGTTGCTTGGAATCCTCACTCGCCAGGTGAGTCGACATGGGAGTTGGAGGAAATTCAGCAGAAATTTCCTCACTTGTTTGGGTAGTTGCTTGTTTTGCATTATGGTTGTTTTGGTTTTGCTTGGGGTTATCCTATGTACCTTTCTTTTGAATTTCGATGACAAAATTTTCTTGTAGGGGGGTAGGATTGTAATCCCTGTTTTTCGTTTTTGGTATTTTTTAGGGAACTTTTCGTTTTTGGTGTATTGTTATATTCCTTGTATTTTTCTGGACCAGATATTAAATTATTTTCATTATATATTATTTTTCTGACTTTGTTGACCTTGTGCTGATTGTGCGTCGTTTGTTCGTTTTTCGTCATTTTGAGATCTTTTTCTCATTTTCTTGGTCCCGTTTATATTTATTATTTATTTTGGGGTTATGGTGAATTTTTGGAGATGTTTTGGCAATTTGAGATTTTTGGTCCTTAAGGAGATTTTTAGGAGCCATAGGATTCATTGTATTTTGTATCCCCATTTGAAATCTACCCAATACCCATTACCCAATTGTATACCTATTGATTCCTATTTATATCCACTACCCATTAACCCACATTTGACCCATTTAAATACACCCTAATATATCTTAATCCCTAACCCTAATATTCCCTCCCTCTCCTAATTGTAGCCGGCTCCCCCCTCCTTCAAACTCTCCCGACTGCTCCCTTGTGCCCAGGCCGACACCTCCTTGCTGTCCCCTTGCCTAGCCGACCACCATAATCATCCCCATCCATCATATTATACAACTCCGCATCCAAAACTTCGTCTCTCCTCTCCTATTGAGGCCGGCCAGCACCCAAACCAGCACCAACCATCCCGAAACTGTCCCCTATTCCTCTCTTTGCTGATTTTGAGAAGTGGGCATCTCCCAGTTTGGTTCGTGCATCGAGGAGTTCGATCGTAGGAGCGTTTCGGTTCGTGGGTTCGCTTGGAATCGCGTGGGAAGGCTATTTCGCTCGTGGGTTTCTTTGTAGGCTTGGTTTCATCGTGTTCATCGTCAAAACGAGGCAAGTAACTTGTACATAATTTCCTTAGGTTGATACAAGTCAAAAGTTCACATATAGGGTAGTTTGAGACTAGAGACGGCCAAAGATTGTGTTTTTATTTGTGGGTTTCGTCGCTATTGTGTAAATCAGGTCATAGATAACTTAGGACCTAGAGTTTGATAGGTTTATGCCCTAGGTTTCACCCAAAAGCGATTTTGATCGCGTATGTGACATTGTATACCATGTGTTCGAATGATTGCCCATATGAGAATTATTAGGTTTTGGCATGTTAGAAACCCTCCATTATGATATTTAGATAATGGGTAGGCTGCGTTTCCAATTTGGTTGAGTTTAGTTCATTTTTGTAGAAGTGATGACGTTTCTAAGATGGGTTGTGAAATCTGGAATTTCGGGTTTTGCTGTATTGATTACTGTTTTTACCTAGGTTAGAGTCTGAATCTCAACGTGGACATTTCACAGTGAATTGTAGAGAATTGAATCTATTTTCTAACCCCACTGGTTTCACTGCGTTTGGAGTTCGTATGAATTAGTTATGATAATTTTGGTGCCTGTATGTCGGTAGTTTCCAGATTCAGTTCGGGGTAGATTTTATTGACTATTTATTTTCAAGATCTAGGTTATACACAATATCATGCCATAATATTTTGTCCAGTGATTTCTCATGATGTGAGGGTGTTTCCAGATTTTTGTCGTATTTTAAAGATGAGCGATGGTTCTTATCCTTTTCTATAGAAGACTTTTGCTGTAAACCGCGTGCTGTTCTATGTTGAATGCCGTTTTCACCCTATTTATATTTACTGTATGAAAATTTTATGTGAGATATGAAAGATGGAGAATTTTATATATTTTCACACCGTTTTGGCGGAACTGGATTTTGATTTGCTGTTTGCGAGATTTGTTTGATTTTGTACAGCAGTGTTGAGAAATTCCAGACTCGTCAAAACCATAGTTTGTATTGCTTTCCATTTTTGTTGACTTAACTATACTTTCTGGAATATTATAAAATTTATTATTTTGAGTCTATATCTATAGGGGAATACCCCAGATTTTCCGTGGATTTATTTGATGAGTTTATCTGCTGTTTTTATGTGTTTGAAGTCATTCCCCTGTTTTCTGGCTGTACATGAAATCTGTGTTGAAATGAGTTTTAAGCTGAGATATTGTAAACTAATATATAGTTTTATTATACCCGTTAGAAGCGTGTGGATGTCTAGTTTCCAGATCCTTCGACGGATCATAATTTGCATGCCTGTAGGTCTTTGAATCACTATTTTAGTACAGACTGGTCTTGCTGTCCTGATTACAAACATGCATTATTTTGCTCGTATTTGTAAATGTATAGTAACTATACTTGCTGATCTAATTCCCTGAGTCTAAACCTGATTATAACCTGTTCATTTGACATTATTTAGTACACTCTCATGCCTGTTGATGACCCTATTAATAAAAAGTAACTAAGCTGAGGTTTAAGGGAAGATTCTATTAGTGGAAAATATAGAAATGTGTACTTGGAAGAAGCCTAGTGTCCTGCCTGCCTGTTTACCTGTACCTGATTGCATTCCTTCCCATAGGAAGGTGTTCTCGGAAGATAACCACTAGGTTATACCTGTTTCTGACCCTGTCTACATTGCTTCTTATGTAAAAAGGTGTAGAGTAGAAGAGAACCACTGGGTTCTGCCTGTTTCCTGTACCCAAGTACGCTGTCCTATGGACTTCACTATGAAAATCTTACTAAGCGAAATTGTTTGTTGTAGCAACCATGTAGTAAAAAACTGGGATGCATGTCGTGCTACCTAGATAGTAAATAAAAAGATTAGACTGGATATAACCTGATACCTGATACCTGTTTACCTGATACATGATTAGCTGATACATGATTTCCTGTTACCTGATTTCCTGATACTTGATGCATATTTACCTGATTACCTGAATACCTGATAACCATACATGTTTACCTGTTTACTTGTTGACTTCACACTTGACATATGTTACCTATACCTATTAGTATATCCTGTGGTTCGTTAGTTTCCATGTGTTTGTATCATATTCTATTTGTGACCCGGACTTGCCATTGACAGGTACTGTGTTTTCTCTCTTCCTTTTTCCTGCATTCGATGAATTGCAGATTATGGCGGACAGGTTCAAGACGGTACTGAAGGCTTGCAGTATTAGTTGCTTGACTATAATTATTATTTCTGTTTCGTGCTAGAACATTATTTTGTATTCGTGAGACTTGTATTATTCTGGTATTTTGAGACTTGAGTATTATTTGTATTTGGGCGATGTGACCCAGAATATTTGTTTTCCAGACTATGTTTTATTTGAGAACATGGTATTTGATTTCAAGTAATTTCTGTTGGTGAATTTGATTCGATATTGCATGTTGGTTCCACTTTTGCTTCCGACTCTGATATATTGCTTGTAATGTGTTGCAAAGATTTCTTGAAACAGCTTAAGGATGATTATAATCATTCGCTGGGCTTGTGTTACGTGCTCGTATTCCGTATTTTTGGGAAGCGGGGCGTGACACGCCTAATATTGTCCAAAGTTGCAGCTCTCGCCCCTCGCAAAAAAGGGGTCTCTGCAGCCTCGCCTTCGCCCTGGCTCACGACATTGTAATGTAACTGTCCCCCATTCTTCTTTTGTCTTCACCGGCAGCAGGAGACTCTCACCTAGGTCCTAAACTCCATAAATTTAGGGCCTCCGCTCGTCACCTCAATCGCGGTCCCTTCCATTTGCAACTCGAGTTCGGCTGTCCCTGTACTCATCCCTTCTATATCAACGTCATCCGATGAGTGCGCACGTGAGTGTCGTTGTTCGCCCTCACTAGCCCTCGACGACGATTGAGAAGAAGCCTCTCCCGAGGATGAAGACAAAGCAGAGCTACTAGATTGGCTGGCAGACATATTAGCCCAAATTTTTTTTAAAACTTTGCCGAGGAAAGAAAAAGCAGTCCCAGAAAAAGTGGGGCAGGAAGACTTATAGAGGAAAGAACTTCTCGGTTAACAGGTCACGTGATGCCCCCTCGATAATCGCGAGCGAACATAAAACGCCACCTTGAAGACCAGCGTCACGTGATGACTAGACGTCGGAGGTCGACCCTCAGTCCTCACAAGGTCTCCCGACCGTTGTGCCCTCGACGTGCAATCCAAGGCCGACCCTAATGAGGATCTCGAGCGGGGGACTTACTCTCGGCCTCAACATGATAACCGACCCCATACTTTCTGTAGATTTACACCGCAGCGGGATGCTCCCAATTTTCACGCGTGCAGATCGTCATTGTATACACAACACCTTCAATAAGTTAACTACTCCTCGAAGAAGACTGAAAAGTCACCTTCGATAGTAGAGGGGCTTATGATGAGTAAAAATAGTGTGCGACCTGCACTGCTCGATCCTATCACAAATCTCGAGGAGATCCCAAAACAACTTGTGGACCGCTTATGGGCTCATCGCCCAAGTCCAACCCAACATGAATCGGATCTCTCCCCCTGATAACGAGATCGGAGAATATTCACCAAATCATGCTCTCACTAGCCTACAAATACAGTTCTACCTCTACAGTAACCAGGTAATCGGTATCTTCACCACTTAAGCCTTTCTTAATCCTTTGGTTATTGACTTGAGCATCGGAGGCCTATCGCCGGGAGTCCTCCTGGTGTTTCAGACTTTTTTGTAAGTGTCCGGTGACGGTCAATCGTTCCCAGATCCCCTCAGATCCAATCACACATCAGCATCACAGTAGGGTCAAATCGACGGCAGAGATCTGAGTTTCCTCTTCCCCAAAAGAACTCATAATTTGTTGCTCCCACACCCGGAAACAAACAGCATCACCATCATACATGTCACTTATTATTCTTCCATAACCAATTTCAGGAAAAATGTATTAGTGAACTTCCATGACGTGTAACTTCCACAGCAACATAGAATTAATGAAACTATGAAAGCCAAAAGAAGTAAATATATTCAAGGAGCAGTTAGCAAACGCACAATTGTATAAAAAAACACATGTTACTAGTTATGTCAATGAGATAAAAGATGTCTATGATAGATAAGTAATTAGTGAGAGCATAACAAAGAAAAAGCAAATAAATCCATTTTCACTATAGCCTTTACATCAAAGATTGATATTCAACGTTCATGTCTAACATTATCTGTGGAATAACTTAAAAGGCATACCCTAGAGAAATTCAGTGAGTCAGGTTTAAAGTTTATAATATACGAGTAATGAACCAGGTAATAGTAAATCGCCTAAAAAAAGCCTAAGACAAGTGAACTAGTCATAACTCCTAAGACGATAAGAAAAATATGTACACTACTCAAAGATATCTTTTGGGATTACCAGTAAGGTGGTTAGTCTACATCATTATCTCAACTTAATGAACATATGTTCAACTCTTGATTGCAAAGGTTATCTTCTTTCATTTTCAGTTTAAAAAGTTTTCCACACAGTTTATAAACTTATCCCATGTTTCCCAACCTAATTGCTAATGGATGGTTATTTGGGTGGGATCAACTCAAGTACCTATACCAAACAACGCTCAAATTAAAAGTTCAACCAAATTTTTGTTGCATAAGTAATTCGGCATCATACCTTCAAGTTTGACGTGGACGAATACCAAACACCTGTTCAATTTTGGTTCTATAAAGTTGTATGGTTCCACTTGCATTCCATAGAGCCAATTGGCCAAACACACCCTTCACAAATCCCACTTTTGTATGGTTTAAATGTTTCCCTTGTCAGCACAAAATAAACCTAAGTATGCAATTATAAATGGTCACGAGTTGTGCCATCGTGTTTCGGCCAGGTGAAGCTAACAAATATTTTCCCAAGCTCCAAAATTGGCTAGCTCTCAAGGTCTCTAGTTTGGGAAGCTTGCAGTTCCTAAATGAGTACTACTAGACTCAAAAACATGGAGCTCATGTATAAAACTTTTGCACTAATTGTTAGCGTACATCCTCCGGTCTCTCTCTCTTAATGGTGCGCTAAAAGTAGTATGATTAGCATTAAAAGTCTAAATAAATCCTATCAGTAATAACTAAATAAATAAAACCAAAATTTAAACATCTCACTTTGCAAGATTCCGCCTCCATATCAAAAAGGCCTGCCTCTCATTAGCATCAAGTTCTTCCACCGACATCCCCGCACTCCATGGCGGTCTGCACATATACATATTTCAACTCAATACCAATCCAATCTTTAACAGCAGTAAAATATATACAACAGAAACCTTCTGGGAACTCTGAGACTGGTTGCATGCAAAGCCTCTTCGTCCCTCTGCAGCTGCCTCCTCTCCTCTGCCGGCATCTTATTCGAATCCCTAACATCAACAATTTTCTAAATTAAAAATATATAAATAAATTAAATAAATAAGAAACAAAAAATGGGTTTTACATACAGATTGATGAGGTTGGGATGGGGGTTATTAACGGAGTAGAACTCATGGGCCTCTTCGGCTTGCTGAACTACGGCGTCGATGTCGGAGACTTCGGTGACCGACTCCATGACCCGCTTGTTTTGTAGGCGGAGAAACTTGCTCCTGTCTTTGGATTGCAGGACCATCTGGTTGTGTTGGCGAATCAGAGCTCGACCTAATCGAGCTGAGGACGATGATGATGATCCGACGACCTTTTTTCCTCCCATTTTCCCCCAATTTTTCCTTCTCTCTTTCGTTCTTCGCTGTTCGTTTTTGTTATGCGGGTTAGGTATAAAACCTAACTTCTTAGAATTTTAAGTGTGGAAAATAATGAAATTTAATTGTTGAAGAAATATTTGCTATTAAAAATTCTGAAATTTTACAAAACCGAAATCTTAAAAATAAAATTTCTATTTAAATAAAGAAAGAATGCAAGAGAGATAGAGAGAAAGAAAGAGAGAAATATGAAAAAGTAAGGAGAGGAGAGAGATAATAATAAAGTAATGAGTTTTTTAGGGAAAAAAAATTGATTTTGGAGTTTGAAATTTTGAAGGATAAATGTATTTTGTGAGGTTTGATATGGGCAAGCCAAAAATAATTTTGAGAGACCCATAAAATTATATAGAAATCTAAAAAATGTGAGAGAGTTGAGAGTACCTTATAAATATCATTTATACCATAATTATTGAAATCTTCATTATTATCCTCACATAAGCAGATGTTTAGAGAATTATTGTTAAACCATAATATTATACAACTGAATATTACTAAAACTGCTGCGTGGGAGGGGTACAAGAGTCACGGGCGGATCCGGGATTGAAAAGTGAGGGGGGCTGGTAAATTTTTTTCCATACAATGTAACATTCAAAAATCACAAAAAATATATAAAATTGTTATAAAATCAAAAAATGTCCTCATTGTATTATTATTCATCCCCTCTAAATTTGTACATTTTCAACAGGGACAATACCAAAATGATCTAAAGGGTCTATTCTTCGAGAACCAAATATCTGGCCTACCAAAAAATCTCGGGAGAGTACATACTGGAGAATGTGTTTGAGATCAACTTGAATCGATCAAAATGGTTGGACCTTTTGGATCTATTCTGCATGATTATAATCTACCGCATATTGTTTTACTTTATGATCAAGATAGGTGAGAAGATTAGCCCATGGATGAGAGGGTATCTAGCAAAGAGAAGGATGAAGGACAAGAGAGACCTAATTGTGATCTCTTTCATGGATCTCAAAAACAGGACACCTTCTTTTAGTTACTACATAACTAACTTAGCATCTAGCTCAAGCAATAGATGATTCTTTCCATTTGTATGTTTTGGTGAGACCAATTGTATCATGGAGTGCATTTTTCTCATTTTCAATTGATACAAGCATTTAGTAAATTTGAATGAATTGTGTAAAGGTTGAATATAAGAGTTTGCAATGTACAACTATAAATCATGAGATTCAATATAATGACATCCAAAAGTTAGATACAGTACATTAATGATAAAAACTTTATATCTTCAACTCACTGCACAAATTAACCTACCAAGATTTTACATAACTACCAAATTCTAGATAAATGAAGTACCAATCTGTGAAGTTATGTGTATATTTTACATGCATGCATATACTGAAGTCACCAAATTTTTGTACTGAATTTTACCAAACTTCTCATCTTTAGCAATCAAGTAGTGATATAACTATGAACAAAATAACTCACAGAAAATTCAATTATTCAAATCCAGTAAAATACTTCGCCAAGCTCAGTTTGTGGTTACCTTCTCTGCAACTAACCATACAGATTGACCCTATTTAACCCCTCTTAGTATCATTATTAATCTAATTCAGTTAATCTAATTCCATTTTGCAACTTCAAAATCCATATAGAAATAGAGACAGAGTTAGAAAGACTCAGAGAAAGACTGAAAGAGTACGGTGAGTACCAAAGAGAGAGTGAGGCAGCAACGTTCGTTCCGCTCCGGCAGGCGTCGTCCGTTCCGCTCGTCGACAGTCGTCGCGTCGGCGTCGCGTACGTAGCGTCGCGTCGGCGTCGCGTACGTAGCGTAGCGTCGCTGACGCAGGGACGCGCTTCGTCAATCGTCGCACTTCGGTGACCGGTCGAAGTAGCAGAGAGAGGGAGAGAGGCTGAGAGGCCGCCGCCGCTCTGAGCTGATCTGATCTAGGGCTAGGGTTTGGGACCGTAAGATTTTGTGGAAAATATTAAAAGAAGAAAAGAAGAACAAGCCAGGGCTGAAGGGGTGTGGCTGATTAGAGTTGAGTAAGAGTTAGAGTGGGCTATGGGCTTTTAATTTTAATTGGGGGGCTAAAGAACAAGCTCAAATTAAAATTTAAAAAAAAAGAAAAAATTAACTAAATCTCTAAATGTTGGGGGCTGTAGCATCCCCTCCCGATCCGCCCCTGACAGGAGTAGAGATGGTGGTGTGTTTAGGAAGAACTGTGAGATATTGGAAAAGTAAGGTACTGTTCTTTTTTTTCCCTCTTATAAGAGGTTACCTCTTATAAGAGATTTATAGTAAGAGCCTCTTGTAATAGCCTCTTTTTGAGGTGTTTTTTTTATATAAAAATAACCTCTTATAAGAACCTCTTATAAGATATTTCTATTCTTTTTTTACCTCTTACAAGAGTCTATATTACCCCAAAGTATAAAAATAGTGAGATGAAGGACAAGAAAAGATAAGTTCAAATTACTAATATATAAACTAATTTAGTAGCAAGTTAAATTCACAAATCAGTGTAAATCATCAATTATAATTCTGGGCTACTATAGACTTTTAATTAGTATGAAAATTAGTATGTATAAATATAAATAATAATAATTTATTTCAAATAAGTTGGATTAAAAAAATTTAAGGTCAATGGGCTAATATAAATTCTCCCTTAGCTGTAAATAAATAAAAAATAAAAATAAAAATTTTAAAAAAAAAAAAAAAAAAAAAAAAAAAAACTTGACCGGCTACAGGATTTGAACATGGTGGCATTATAACAGGACAAATCAACTACCCACAACTCAAGTAATGTACTTACTGGACGTAAATATATATATCTTTAAATAAATTAGTGTTTCGACAGTATCCCTAACATAATTGTTCGAGATTGTGAAGAATGAATTCCCACACTTTTTCTAGGATAGCATATTACAGTCAACTACGTATATGATTACACTTTTTCTAGGATAGCATATTCCGGGCTACTATAGACTATTATATAAACTAGTTTAATTAGTAACAATTATAATATAGACTTTGGGGGTAATATAGACTTTTTAAGTGATAGAAGTCTTATAAGAATTTAAAAGAGGCTACTAGAAGTCTTTTAGTCTTATAAGATATTTTGAGAAAAATGTCTTATAAGAGGTAAAAAAAGAACACTAAAAAAACTCTTATAAGAGGGGGACCACCTCTTATAAGAGGTAAATCTCTTATAAGAGATGAAAAAGAACACTACCTAAGAGAGAAATAGACTAGGTTTGAGGGATTGAAGTTTTTATTTTGTTTTTATTTTTTTAAAAAATCATACACAGTGCACGTAAGTATTAGTTAGATAGAGATTCCTATTTTTTCTTTCCTTTCTTCTCTATTTTAAAATAGAGAAAATTTCTTTCCTTTATTCTCTATTTTAAAATAGAGAAAGAACGAGGGATAGACTCTCTCCTATTAATATAAGATATAAACATAATATTAAAATCCAAAATATTTATAAAAAATTAATCCCTAGATCTACTGCAGTATTCTGGATTAATTAATTATCACTTTGATATAAAAATAAATAAAAATTTTAAATAAAAGAAACATAGATCTACAAGCTTATGGATTAAATCAACAGAAATTCACTTTTATGCAAGAAATTTTCCGATAAAAGAGAGAATCCACCTATCAATGTTGAAAAACTAGTTCCCACTTCTCAGATTAAGATAAAATCTACAGATCCACAAAACTTTAATCTAAAGTTAACAACTTACAAATCAAAAAAAGCAAAACAGCAACAGATCTACGCCCTAAATCATTTGATGAGAAAACATACCAAAAAGATTCGATCTTTAACCTCATACAAACAAAAGTAAGGGCACGTTTGGGAAACACCCTAAATCATAAAATCAAGAAAGTATCAACTAAACATACCAAAAAGATTCGATCTTTAACCTCATACAAACAAAAGTAAGGGCACGTTTGGGAACCAAAAAAACTAGAGAAAGGAATGGAATACTGGGAATAGGTCCATCTTATCCTATTCCAAAGCCTGTTTGTTTTGAAAAAGAAAACAATTATCCTATTCCAAAGCCTGTTTGTTTTGAAAAAGAAAACAAAGGAAACAACTAAATTTAATTTCCTAGAGAAGATTTCAGCCAATTTCTATTCTAGCTCCACCCCCTCGGAAAGTGGCGTAAAGGAATGGAAAGAGAGCTGAGACCCCCTCGAAAAATACTAATAATTAAATCAGAACAAAAATAATAAAAAGTGAACATCAGAATTCTCGATATTAGTACATTACCTTCCCTGTAAACTATAAATACCTCGATGATGTAGTTGTCGGGCTGATTTTAAGGACTAGAGAGCTGAGTATATATTCACTTTGTGGATCTGATGATGATGTAGTTGTCGGGCGATTCGGCAGGGTTAATGTACACACCGACACCGACACCGATAATGCATTGGTGATTTGGAAGGTGATGGAGATGGTAAGGAGTAGTGAGTGAACAGGGGTAGAGTTCATTTTTTTTGTTTTTAGTGCCTGAATTATAGGTAATATAGGAAGGCCATTGTTGTTGTGGTGCTATGGAAAGGTTGATTCATTAAGTCGTGGTATTTATAGTTTAGGGAGCCAAGGACAGAATGAAACATTTTCTCCAGTCTATGTTTCTTCTTCATCTCTCTAAGACCTCTGTTTGAGAAGGAAATTTTTTTAAGTTGTATATTTGTTTGAAGAGTTTAAAGTTATTTGACTATTATACAATGAAATTTTGAGTAAAAAAGAACGAAAAACTCTGCTGCAGACAACTACATTTGCACGACCTCCCTACGCAAGACATCACACGTATAAACTATGCTTATTGCAAATAATTAAAACAAGGGGCATAAATTAAGTGCTAAAGGAGGCAGGATTTGGGATGAACTTAGATTCTGAAGTAGCTAGGTCATGCATTATTGAGTTAATTATAGAGTAAACTTGTGCTTGAACTAGTGCTTGAACTTGTGCTTATGAAATAAATAGTTTGCTTATATGAAATGAGCTTCTTCAAACTTTTTGCAGCTATGAGTTCACTATGAATGATATTTTGGTCAGGCAATATTTTTTTGATCAGAACGGAGAGTGCTCTAGCTTGAGTTTGGAGGATAATGTCATAATCCATACTTTATGTTGTGGGGGTGTCAAAAGTATGTTTTTTTCTTTTCAGGAAAACAGTTTTATTCATTACTTAACCCAAAATGCAAAATGTCAGAAGTATATCCATGTACAAATATTATAAAAAGGTTTTTCAAAATGCGGTAATCCATAGTATTCCATTGTTTGCCAAATAAGCTAGGGAATGGAAACAAAAAAAGTCAATTCCATTCCACCAATTGTCAAACACACACAACTTATAAAGTTAATTCATCACTTTTCCTTTCTTTCCATTCCTTTCCATTCATTTTCATTCCATTTCTTTCCATTCCCCAACTTAAATGTTTCCAAACAGACCCTAAATGATTACACGTCCAATTCCCGACTACAACCGAGGCTGAAGCCGCGATTGCAGAGGGTGTTTTTAAATTCTCTGGATTCAGTGCTACCTTTTTTCCATGGTCAGTGGATTTTGGCGCAAGGCTGAGGCCGAAACCATGCTTTATTTGGATTAACTTGCCATTCCTGCCTTTTCACCTGTGGAATAGAAATCGATTGATAGCCTGATAAAGCATTTTGGTAAGCTTATTACGCTCAGTCGTGAGATGCTGCATGCAGATACCAGGAATCAAGCACTGGTCCTTATTGAGGTTGAAGATCTTTCTCTTGTGCCCAAGTCCCTCACTATCAGGTATACTACACCTTGGAATCTGCAGAATCATGTCCATGATGTCCCAATATTGTTACTAGGTAACCCAATCTCTGTTGAAGACGTGCAATCTGGGAAAGTCCAACTCTTTACTACTGCTGGAGCTTCGGAGGAACAGGGAAGCGCAAGTTTCTGGCGACCCAAGGAGCAGGCTGAGAACAGGATTGAGGGAGTGGATGATCGCCGGCGACTGACTACGGCCATGGATGCCATTGCAGATTCAAAATCCCGTGATTTGGGGGGTGGGTGTCCAACGGCTCCGGGATCCTTGCATGCAAAAGCTGATGTGGAAGTTTTTTCAAATTCCCCCAAATTAGTGGGATCAGTGCCAACTGTGGAGATTCCACCAAATCCGACCCTACAACCCAAATCCGTGGAAGATCAATCGCCTAAACAAAATCCCGCACTTCTGGCACCACTCTATGTTCACTCTTCTGAGTCATCAGACAGCAACAAGAAGGTGGCCCCACAGGGCAGTGCACTGGCTCCACAAAACTCTGGTGAATCCTCATATGGCAGTTCTCAAGAGGAGGTTCGTGAAATGATGTGGGAAGGGAAGCTCGTCACACTGCCGCTTTCCCTTTTTGTTAAGATTAAACCTGCGGTTGAAGGGGCACTCCGAGAGTCAATGAGAGAAGAGGCGAGTAAACTCTGTGATGAAGACAAGGTGACTTTCAAAGCGGGAGTCAGTAAGAGTGACAATTTCCGCACACGCTCTCTTCAGAGGAAGACTGTTACTAGAGCCGCTAGCTCATCTACTACTGTTCCCCCAGGGTTCCAGGATGGCCCCTCCAAGAAGATGAAGGGATCACGGTCCACAGGCAAGCTTAAGAGCACCAGACCATTCATGAAGCACCTGTCAACAACTATTAAGAGGAAGACCACAGGTACCTCCTCCTCAAATGTCTAGTTTCAAATGGACATCTCAATCCCTTTGATTTACTGTCAAATGAAGACATAGCTAACGTTGCGGCATCTATTGGAGTGGAGGTTTTGGGGCCACACTCGCTTCCAAACTTCAAAGGCCGCCAGAAGGCTGTTGTTGATCAAACTGATCAACAACAGCATTCTGATTAGCAGTCTTGTTTTTCTGCTTTTGGTGTTTGTTGTGCGTGTTTTTTTGTTGCTTTTCTTTTAAATGAAGATTAGAAGCTGGAATGTTAGAGGGTTGGGCAACCCTGACAAATGCTCTATGATCAAAGAAGGTATTCGTAGTTGTGCGCCATCTGTTATTTGCTTGCAAGAGACCAAGCTTAGAAATCCTGGACCACAAAAACTTCCGTCAATTGGGGGTGGGATTATTTCCAAATGGGTCCAGCTTGACTCTATTGGTAGTTGTGGTGGTATTCTTTTGGGATGGAATGATCAGGCTCTTGATTGCACGTATTCAGCTGTGGATATCTTCTCTGTATCGGCTTCCTTCAAATGCAAGGCTTCAGCCAAGGAGTGGTCAATTACTACAGTCTATGCACCCTTTGATCTAGAGGATCGAGAGCTATGTTTCTTTGAAATTCAGCAGCGCAAGAGACTTCTCAATGATGCCTGGGTTTTATGTGGGGATTTTAATGTAACAGTGTCTGATGCTGAAAGGTCCAAGTGTAGAGGCTCTAACAGAGACATGAGGGTTTTTCGTCAATTCATCTAGGACTTGGAGCTTACCGACTTACCTCTTTCAGGGAGGATATTTACATGGATAAACCTTAGATGTACTCCGACGATGGCCAGATTGGACAGAGTCCTTATCTCTGTGACATGGGAAGCTTTATTCCCTAACTACATCCAATACTCGTTGCCAATAATCTCCTCAGACCACTGCCCTATAGTCCTCGATGATCAAGCCATCACTAGAAAGGTACACTATTTCAAGTTTGAAAGGGCATGGCTGCACCAGCCATCTTTTATCCCTGTAGTTGAAGAGTGGTGGACTACTTTTCGATGTGACGGAAACCCGGTTGATGTCTTTGCAACAAAGCTTACACTTCTTAAGAGAAGGATTAGGAGATTGCGTGATGAAAGTTTTGGGCATATTGCGCAGAAGAAGAAGCAACTGCAAGTAAAGCTTCTGAAGTTGGAGATTGAAGCTGAACAATCACCAAGCGTTGTTGAGCCCCTGAAGACAGTCCAAGCAGAACTACAAAATCTTATCAAAGCAGAAGCAGTTTACTGGAGACAGCGATCGAGAGTGCAATGGCTAAAAGATGGAGATGCTAACACACGATTCTTCCACTGCATTGCAAATGGGAGAAGGCGCAAGAACTATATCCACAGTATGATTGTTGATGGTGCTCTAGAAACATCACCTCTCCGGATTAGAGAAGCTTTTGAAAAACATTTTCAATCAATTTGTGGCACAACTGCTGGATCAGATTTTCAAATTAATTAGAACTCTCTCTACCCCCAGAGGGATTATAGCCTTGTTCATTTGGAGGCACCATTCACGATGGAAGAGGTCAAGGTGGCTGTATTTGGTATGAGCAGTGACAAAGCTCCTGGACCTGATGGTTTTTCCATGAGCTTCTACCGCAACTTCTGGGACACTATCAAAGATGATTTCCTCAACTTGCTTCTCTCGATTCAGAAAGGTGAAGGAGACTTATACTGACTGAACTACTGCAACATCATGCTTATTCCTAAGTGTGAAGGGGCAAACTCAGTTTCTGACTACAGACCGATCAGTTTGCTAAATTGCTCTTTCAAAATCTTCACTAAATTGCTGGCAAATAGGCTAGCTCCAATACTCCACTCCCTTGTATCATCCTCCCAGAGTGCTTTCTTAAAAGGAAAATCCACAGTGGGTTGTTTTGTTGTCGCCTATGAAGCAATTAACCTATGCAGTAGGAGACACTCAGATACTCTGCTGTTCAAAATTGATTTTGCTAAGGCCTTTGATACAGTGAATTGGGATTTCTTAGACCAGCTTTTAATTGCTAGAGGATTTGGCCAGGCTTGGTGCAAGTGGATCCATATGATCATGCGGACAGCTAAGTCTTCCATCCTTATCAATGGTGAAGGGGGGCGTCAAATAAACTCGAAGAGAGGATTAAAACAGGGAGACCCTCTATCGCCAATGCTTTTCATCTTGGTAGTCAATGTCCTAGCACAGATGCTCCACAATGGCCGCAGAATGGAGTGTTCTCTCAACTACCGGTTAGAGGTTCAATTGCGGAGTTGTCAGTTCTGCAGTTCGCAGATGACACATTACTTTTTTGCAAGGGGATGAAGAAGAGGTAATCAATCTCAAGGTGGCACTGCAACTGTTTGCAAACATCTCAGGTTTAGCTATCAACTTCAACAAATCATCCATAGTTTATTTTGGAAAGTCAAAAATGAAGCTCAAAGATTTCTCAACCATCCTTGGCTGCAAAGAGGAAAGGCTACCTCTCAACTATCTTGGAATGCCACTTGCTTATGGTAAGCTCAGCAAACAGTACTGGCAACCGCTGCTCCTAAAAATTGAGTGGAGACTCTCAGTGTGGAAAGGGAAAATGTTATCAAGAGGAGGCAGACTTGTACTTATAAACTCTGTGCTTAGTGCACTGCCGGTCTACTACACTTCTTTCTTTAGACTACCCCTTTGGGTTATCAAGAAAATTGATCAGCTACGTAGTAGATTTTTCTGGTGTGGCGCAAATAAGGATACCAGAGGCATTGCAAGTAGCAGTGGCCAAGAGACTACCAGCCAAAAGAACAAGGGGGCCTGGGGGTCCTTGATCTAAGGGTTTTCAATGATGCTCTTCTGATGAAGTGGTGGTGGAAGTTGATAGCATCAGATTCCCTGCCTAGCCAAACCCTGAAGAGTCTCTATCAACGAAGCAATTCTAACCAACTTATCTGCCCATCTACTGCTTCTAGTTTCTGGAAAGGAATCTATCCGCTGAAAGAACAATTCTTTGTTAACATCCACTGGAGCCTGGGTAGGGGTAACCTAATTAATTTTTGGTCGTCGAAATGGATTGATGGTGACAACATTTCTTCCTTATACCCAACTCTGGCTGCCGCTGCCTGGAATGCAGAAGCAGATATACTCTCACAAGGATCTTGGTTTGATGGTTCTTGGAGCTGGCAACCAAGGCTAAATCGTGTCCTCAACGATTCCATGCGAGATGAGAAGTTGCGTCTACTCGAGCTGCTAGGGCATTTCCAACCCACACTCTCTGATGACCAACCATCATGGCGCCTGACTGCATCCTCTACATTCACTGTCAAGTCTGCCTACAACTTCTTCATCACGGCTAGCCTCCGCTCCCCATATTACACTGCAACATGGTCCTCCTCTGCTCCGCTCAAATGCAAAGTGTTCATCTGGATGCTTAGTTGGGACAAACTCAACTCGAGAGAATCTTTTCTCTCCAAAGGATGGCCGGGTGACACTACATGCACAGCTTGTGCATGTCCTGTTGAATCGACCTTCCATTTTTTTTTTGAATGCCCAGTTGCCATTGCCACTTGGACACATTTCACCGCACTGCTCAACATTCATACCATGCCCCATCACTTACACGAGTGCTTCACGACCTGGTGTTTTGAAAATTGTAGACACAGATACACTTGGCACCTTTTGACTGTCTCAATTTGTTGGAGTTTGTGGCTAGCTAGAAATCAACGCACTTTTTCTCCTAAGGATGTGCAAGCAAAAGATATAATTACTAATGCAATTTTTTACTTTCGCTCTTGGATAGATGGGATGGACTTCGAAAAAAGGAAGGCGAAACTACTGCAAGAGATGGAAAGGGAAGGAGTGCAGGATGCATTGTTGAAGCAAGCACTTATACGGATTGATCAGATGGACAGCGCAGAAGACAGTTGCTCGGCCTAGCAACATACAGCTATTTCCCTTCTCTTTTGCAGTTGATTGTTTTTTGCTTCTTTTGGAAACATACTTTTTAAGCTCTGCTGATGTAATTATTAAGTACTGCTTTTTTCGGTTTCTCTGATAACTGATAGGGGTCTGTTTGTTTTACGAGTTAAGATGTTGATGGAGAAGGGGGATGAGATCATGTCGTTGTGACTAGTAGAGGAGTACGACAATAGTCCAATGCCCTCTCTACGACACAAAGGCATGCCATCTCGAACCTGGATTCATCAAACGGCTCGTTGAACCCCTACTTCGGTTGCTTTTTGTAATAGTTGTTAACTTCTCTTACTTATATATATATATATATATATATATATATATATATATGGGAAACAGGGGTATAAGAAACTTGCTCATTTAGTAAATAAGCAATTGATGATGTGGCATACATGTGATTGGAAAAGCCTTAAAAGAGTTAGTTATCCAATGTATCATATGCATGCCACATAATCAATTGCTCATTTACTAAATGAGCAAGTTGCTCATATCCCTTTTACCCTATATATATATATATATATATATATATATATATATATATATATATATATATATATATATATATATATATATATATATATATATATATATATATATATATATATATATATATAGTGAGGTAGGATAACCCTACCTGTTACCAGTCAAAAAAAAAGAATAAACGAGACTTCTTCTTTCTTCTTCGACTTGAGAGAGAATAGAAAACAGGATGATGAATGAGGGGGAGGGGTTTGGGGATGATTTTATAGCCCAAATTGGTAGGTGGTGAAATCTAGAAAGTTAGGCCAATGGAAATGCGACACGTTTTCGGTGTGAGCTGTATGGACGTGATTTGAACGGCAATCCGTTCTTTTCGTAATTCTAGAGGTCTCGTGAAGGATTGGAAAGGACTCTCCAAGTTTAGTTGATGTCGTTAGTCATGCCGGACGTTAAAGATATTATTGGAAAAATATTTTTTAAAGTTTTTTTCGGTTTATCCTAATATTTCAAATGTTCATGTACACAATTTTATGATTTCTTTTTTTTAATAGGATAATGTTATTCCTACAACCGATCTTATTATATTTTGATTATTACTAGATTTGCTCGTGGACCCGTGTATACGGCATGTCTTTGGAACGATACAACTTACAAAAAGTCTTGTAAATCGTAAAACAATCTCTACTATTTTAATGGGAGAGTTGGGGTTGTAAACAAACAAACCCTAATTTTGCAATTGAGCAAACCCGTGCAATATACGGTCAAACTAAAACTCCTAAACATACCCGTGCATCACGTTCAATCCCTACCCAAAAAAAAACAGCCGCTTCATCTTCACAGTTGGAAAAGAAACCATAAATCCAGAACATCTCTCCTCCACCCATCGTTGCTTCCTCTCCCGCTCATCCGCCCTCCCATCGCGCACCCATCCTCCACCCATCGTCGCTTCCCCTCCCGCCGCAAAAAATCCACCCAGTCCTCCACCCATCGTCGCTTCCTCTCCCGCTCATCCGCCCTCCCATCGCGCACCCATCCTCCACCCGTCGTCGCTTCCTCTCCCGCCGCAAAAAATCCACCCAGTCCTCCACCCATCATCGCTTCCTCCACACAAATTCCAAAGTCAAATACGCTCCCGACTTTCTCCCTAAACCCTAGCCAAATCCACCCCCAAATTCGCACTAGCTCCACCTTCCTCCAGCCCCTTCTCAATCTTCAAGTTCTCTCCCCCGACGCCCCTCTCTATTGCGACGCTCCTCCCCGCCGCGTGACGCCCTCGAAGTCCCCTCCACCAGCCGCCACTCGACGCCCCCGACGCATCAATCAGACGACCTCAAAATTCACGACGTGAGCCCAAATTCCTCCTCGACTTACCACAAACCTTCTCCCATTTATGTGGCTCTGCTTTGGAAGCCCAAAATTCAGAAGTCAGTTATCTTCAAACTCGGGTATATGAAAACCAGCACACATAGCTAGGCATACACAGCTATAAGGAGTATTAGTTTCATGAATATATTTACCTTTCAAAAAAGAAATAGAAAAAACAAAATTTCTAATAGATGTCAAATTATTAGTCTCTATTTAGAGCAAGAGAACTATCCAACTATCCAACAATTCAACAATGTTTGTTTGTTTTAAAGCTTTAGAGCTACTCTAATTCTAGAAACATGTGTCGTAAACTGAAAAGCTGAGATAAGAGAAATTACAGGCATAGGATGAATTCCATTTTGTATAGGAGCTAAAGGAACCTTTGGAGGCACTGGTACTTGATTAAATTGTATTGGTTTTCCAACAAATGATTGAACAAGATAATCTGCTTCTTCAATTTCAGCCTGATGTAGTAAGCCGTGGCAGCATTCTCCTCTTCCAGTTCATGCCATACTGAATTCATATGAAGAGTGAATATCATATCAGTACAATAATATGTATTCTATAATGCAAAATGACAAAACCATAACGACACAACAGGCAAGAAAACATACATCAACAAGGATAAAGCCAGCAACACCCCAAAAAGACCTGCAACCAAGAGTACAGCCTAACACTTGGCGAACAACACATCAAAAAGACCTGTTCTTGTACACAATTTTATGATTTCTTTTTTTTTTAAGACAATGCGGATAGAGTCGAGCGAATCCAGCCAGATATATAAATAAAAAAAGTAAGTACATCGCATAATTTTACAAGTGGTAAAATAACAAGAGCAACAACAGCAACAGAACCACCGATAGACCACCAAACAAATGAGAGCTTTGCTGATGCGTCAGCGGACACACAAAAAAAGACGAACGACCAAACACCCTAAAAACAGTGAAGAGCTTTATGCCGAAGGAGATCGCGACAGACCAAAGCCAGAAGAAAGCTGGACACCCTACAGACACCATACAGTCAGCATTGCGGTCGGGCTGAGACATGCACCCAACGTTCTTTTTTTAATTAGGAAAATGTTATTCCTACAACCAATCTTATTATATTTTTAATTATTACTAGGTTTGCTCGTAGGTACGTGCCTACGGCACATCTTCGGAACAATACAGCATACGAAAAGTCTTGTAAACAGTATAACAATAGTAATTTAGCTCAAGTTTGAATAGCATGACATAATAAGTTGTAAATAAAAGTCCATATTTTCATTAGTATATGTTGAAAAATAATTATAAATGCGGGTGTAAAATCTAACTTCTTAGAATTTTGAGGGTAAAAAATGGTGAAATTTAAATGTTGATGAGATATTTGATATTTTCAATGTAACATGAGCCGATAAACATAAAAAATCTGCAATGTGAAAATCTAAATTTCTAAGTAAATAGACAGAGAATAAGAGAATGAGAGAAAAAGAGAGAGAAATATGAAAAAGAGAAGAGAGAAAGATAGTAATAAACTAACGAGTTTTTTTAGTTTTAGTTTTTTTTTTAGAGGAAAACTTTTTGGATGAAAAATATGTTACGGGAGGATAAATCTGTGTCGTTGTAGAATAAGTGTAGAAATTTTCAATAATAGCGTGTAACCTAAGATAATAAAGAAAAAAATATATGAAGATTAATTGTAGGTGTAGCATAATTTTTTGAAATAATTTATGTTTTCAATAAAGTCGAGCAGAATAATAAAAATCGAGCAGAATTAATGAATTTTTGGTGAAAGTTCAAAGCATGTCTATTTTTTCATCTAAGCAAGTTGCACTCGGAAAAGTATTTGCTGAATCTATCTTCTCTTCAATTATCGGGTTCTAGTAATAATTTGCACGTGATTGCAGGTTCTAATTAAATTTATTTTTTATATTCTAAACAATAAGATATAATCTTGTCTCGAACTTGGGACCTCCATTACTCAATACATGAGCTTTACAAATTATCTCTAGGAACACAAACTTTTATTATATATAACTGACAGTTTTGTAAATAATTATGTCGTAAATAAATTTGAACTTTAAGAATATTATGATAACTAACGACTGTTAAGTAAATAATTGGTTGAAAGTTTCCAAATGACAATCCCAACTCTCACATAATCACATTCCCTTGTTTAAACACCCACACAAACGGCTGTCATTAAAATTTTAAAATTTTCTCATGATTTTAGTATAAGTAATTTATTGCCTTTTTCCCTCAGTATTCTGACTGAAAAAAACGTCAATGTACTATCGTATGTAAGAGTAATTCATCCAATCGTACATAGCAAAGTTATCTGATAATAACATCTACAGCAAAAATGTGACCACCATCAAGCAGCTTTGGGCCTCATAGCCATACAAAACAGCATCATTCGGTAAAATTGGTGATCGATATTGATCAAATTTGCAGGACCCATGCACAAGTTTATGACGAAAACACCCATAAAAAAATACTTATAGTGATACTAGCCCTGCAAACGAACCGAGCTACTTGGCTCAAGCTTGGTCAAAGCTCGGCAAAGCTTGACTCAAAACAAGCTCGATAGCTTAACGAGCCGAGCTTAAGCTTGGACTTTTTGTGATTATTAGGCTAAGCTTGCGAGCTACTCGGTTCGAAATCGGTCAAAGCTCGAGATTGAAACTGAGTTCGATTGCTTAACGAGCCGAGCTCGAGCCTCAAGATACTCAGCTCGACTCGGCTCGTTTGCAACCCTAGTGATATTAATAGAAGTTTAATCAATGACAAATTAAATAGTTCCAAAAAGCCTATGAAAAGACAAGCTGCTTAGTTCTCATTTCTCAAATACAACCCTTCCAGCAGTTAACAAGAGGCTATAATTTACTACAAGAAATGTACCTTAGAACAGTGGACACCATTATCATTATTTCATCAACTCCTCTTTAGATTCTCCTCAAATTTATCACAGAGTTTGTTTGATTAGTACTCGTATTTTCTAGCAATGCAAGCTGCTAATGTATTTCGTCTTAGTTTTGTGATCCTACCTCTATATAAAACTCAAATGAATGCCCAAACTCATCCTACCCTTAGGATAGCGTACTGCGATCCTGTACCCGTACTGCGATGCGATCCTGTACCTGTACCACAAAAATTTAGAAATTCAAATCACCCCAACAGTTTAGAAAATTTAGAAAATTTAGAAAATTTAGAAAACATAAGCGTACTGTGAACCTGGTAGCCTGGTAAATTACCGGTGCACTGGAATAGGTTATGCAACTGCAAACTAGTATATCATCTTACAGAAAATTTAGAAATTCAAATCACCCCAACAGTTTAAATTGAGATTCTAATCAAGAATATCGACTGGTCAACTCACGGTATGTCTTATGATCATGACTAAAGATGTCGATTATTGAAGGCTCCAGGCCAAGGTTCTCTTGCTCATGAACTAAACTTGTGGTAGCCAAGTCTGCCCATATATATACGTCTTTCTGAGAATAGTGCCGGTCCCATGACCAAGGGACATCTGAAATAGAAGAATGAACTGAAATAAATAGCTTGCTGTATTAGCTTCATAGCAAAGAATTTGAGAAAAGACTTTCAGTAAGGGCAGTATCCACTGTACCCTCCAACTCTTACCTTCAGAAGTATAGGGTTGGGGTGGAAGTTGATAGGGTACAGGCAACTGGATCACTTCTGAAGAGTGACTGTTCTTATTTCCTTTCCAACAAAGGGTTGTAAGCTTTGTTTCGATGCTTTCATTGTTCCCTGATAGCTTGGATTCAACCTATGAATATGAACGGTTTAGACGGATAAGAAAGTAACGTTGTAATGATAATATTCAAGGGCCATCATAAAAAATGTAAAGTGATTTACCTGTCTCAAGTTGCTAGTTTCCGTGCATGAAAACATGGGTCCATGGTTCTTGACGGTAGATGGCAAGAACAGCACCCCCAACTGACAATATTTCAAATCACAAGCAAAGATGTTAAGATATGTCGGTTTCTGCATGAAGCTAACAACTCAAGTGGGTATGGCTAAAATACAGCAGGTAAAGTTCGGCTAATTTAGAAATAGGCAAAATTTTAAAAAACGTCACGTTTGGCCCAGTTTAAAAAAAATGTTACAAAACTTTTTTTTAAAAAAACCACACAAAGTTTAATTTTCAACTCACAGAGTTACCAACCGCTAACTTGCCTATACGTGCACTGCACGTACTCTAAATACGTGACAAAAATACCCCTGTTTTAATTAAGGTTAGAATCGTTTGGTGGTCTTCTTTTTCCCCAATTACTAAGCGGGAAAAAAACCCAAATTAGAGCAACCCTAATTTTCTGAGGCTAATCTCGTCGATTTGTTACCCTAATCCTGAAAAAGAAATCGTAATTGAGCTACTTCAGTGAAAGACCCCAAATTGGAGACGCTGTGAAGCTTTTGACGGTGCGTCACTCAGCGACTCCTCTACCAAGTTTGTGTGGTGGGCAAATCTCACGAAAGTAGGAATTTCTGAGGGTGTGACTGATCGATTCGAAGTTCAGCTATCGAGGAAGGTTAGTTCTACATTTTTTTCTTTTCTTAAGTTGGTTTCATTCTATTTGGTGGGTTTTGTATTATGATGCTTTTTGGAATCTAATAATAATTTGGTGTGGGGAACCATTGTTGACCAGTTTTATATTGTTAATGTGGTGTGGGGCTAGGGTTTTAGAAATGTGGTGTCGGGCTGAGGGTGTTGAGCAAGTTTGCCTTTTTAAAATAGTGGATGTTATATAAAACAGTGGTTTTAAAAAAGTGACGTTTGAGATGAATAATGTTGTGTGTAGGTTTGATAGGGGTGGCAAATGGGCCGGGTCAACCGGCGACCCGCCCGCGACCCGCACGTTGAACCCGGCCCGTGAAACAGCTTGGCGGGTTCGGGTCGAACCCGGTGAACAGTAACGGATCGACCCGGGTCGTCAAAAACACGAATCCAACCCGTTAAACCCGGCCCGCGAACCCGTTTAAAAAGCCCAACCCGCGGGTTTCGAACCGTTGGACCCGTACGGGTCGAACGTTCGACCCGTTACGGGTCCATCGTTGACCTGCGGGTCAGCGGCCCGTTGGGGGGGGGGGCACTGTTCAACAGAACGGTCTTTTGACCATTTTTTTGTTTTTTTTTTTTGGTTTTTTTTGTTGTTGTATTTTTAGCCTATAAATACCACTCAAAATCCCATTAAAAATTCACACCTTACTCTCTTACTCTCTCTACTATTATATATCATTTCTAAGGAATTTTTCAACAATTGTAGTATTCAACAAGCAAGTCTACAATGAGGCGAGATCGTTTTATGAACACGTCTCCATAAACTGAAACAGCATTGTCAAAAAACTCCATTACTCCGGCTTCCTTCCCCTCTCAGATCCGAAGGCTCCAGTCCTCCATCGTCCTTCTCCCATTCACTAATTTTGTAGCTGGTTTTCAGCTCTCCAACCCCTTTTCGTTTTCCCCTTTTTTGCTCTCCCTCGGAGTTGTTCCCTTTCTCCGCCTCTCTCGCGCGTGTGTGGTTTCTCGGCGAGCGGTTATCGCCCCCCTCTCTCTCTCGCTATTCGCCAGTTGTCTCATCCCAGCAGCGATCCCCTGCTCCCGCCGCCTGTCTGTCCACTCTCCGCCCGTTCATTTTTCAGCGCCTGGTTTGTCCTCTCTTCCTTCTTCTTGACCGAGCACTGTAAGTATCCTTTTTTATTTATCTCTTTGGCTGCTTTTTGTTACGCGATTGAGTGTTGGTGTGGGTGTTGGGTATATTTTGTGATTGTGCTTCACTGTTTCTTAGTGGTGATTGTGTGTGGTTTTGTTCTCTGTGCTTTGTAGTGGTGGGGTTCTCTTGTTCCCCTGTGGACATTAGCGACTCTGTGGCTTTCAGCCTCTCTGTGAGTTCGCCTCCCTTTTTGATCCTCCGAGCAGGCGCTATCCCCTCCTTTGGAGTGGATTATTTCTGTGGGTGCTAGCTGCCCCACCTTCTTCCTCCTCCTCTCTCATCTACCATTTTCTCCTTTTAAGTTTTTACTTTTCCCCTCTTGTCCCTGCCACTCCCGAGCTCCCATTGCACCGGTAAGGTTCGAGTGGGAACAGTGGTTTTTTGCTGGCTTCTTGCCTGCCATCGTTGCTTTCTTTAGTTTGTGGGCCTTTTCTTTAGCCCATGGAGCAGTCATGGGTTGAAATCGTTAAAAAAAATAGATATAAAAAAATCTATTCTCCTAATCCCTTTTCCGGATTTGGTCTCCCTGGGCTTAAGCCCAGGCCCAACGGGCGTTTTCCCTATCTTCTAGCATCTTCGCCTAATCTGTTCTCCCGCTCTACTTCTCACTCCACCGGTTCATCTTCATCTTCCCCCTTCTCTTCTCCTCTCTCCCTCCCTTTCTGTTTCAGGTGCCTCCAATCGGGGCACGTTAAAATCTCCTGTTTGGCTAAGATGAAGTGTTTATTTTGTTTTAAAGATGGTCATTCTCGACAGCGTTGCTTTTCCCTTCAGAAAATCCTTGGTCTCTCGATCGGCGTTCCGATTGCGGACTCCGTTTTGGAGACTCTCGACTTCCCGACTCTTCAAAAGAAGTTAGCAGAGATGCCTTCTTCTAAATCTAAAAAAGTTAAAGCCCCTACCCGTTCTCCTCTACTCCCCACTCCCGCTTCCGGGTCGCTCCGCTCATCCTCTCCTATTCCAGCTCCGTCGAAGCTGGTAGATCCTACCCCCCATCCTCTGAAGCCTGTTGTCACCCAGGTTTTTTTAGCAAACTCTGAAATGTCGGATCGTCTTAAGATTTACAACAACTTTGGAGCTATTGCTTTCTCGGGCGGTTCTATCCCCTTCTACACCCTCAACACTTTTCTTTGCAACTTCTGCAATGTTCGAGATTGGGAGTGGGTCCTCTACTCTTGTTCGAATGGAGACGCAGTGATTCAATGTCCTTCTACTAAGGTTCTTGATGAGCTTTGCGCTAACTAGACTCTATCTATTGGTGCTGTCTCACTGACCATTCGAAAGTGGGTCTCTTGTGCCTCAGCCTCTAGATCACTGGAGCTCTCTCCTTCCAAGGTCACATTGGTTGGCCTCCCTCCGTTCTGCGACTCCTTGAGGATGGTAGCTTCTTTTTCAAAATGTATTGGTGAAATTATCAGCATGAATTCTTGCGTGCGTTTGGCCTCTGGCAGCATTCAAGTTGATGCATTGTTTCGTTGCCCACCCCCAAAGGATCGCATTGAAGCCTTTTGCCTCAACGATGGTGTCTCGTCGTTTGATGTCTCTGTTCAGTACCACGGTGCTGCGACTGGAGGAGTAGTGTCGAAGCCGGATTTTGTTCTCTCCCACCACCCTATTTTCCACCCGGGTGCATCCTCTGGCCCTAAAATTTCTTCTTCGTCTGGAAAAATCCACTCCTCTCCCCAGGCGAAGAAGCACTTCGCTCTTACCCATCATTCGTCATCGTCGGCTAAGGTCTCGAAGATTTCACCTGCGAAGTCTTCAAACCTCGTTTGGATCAATCCCGACCGTGCTTCCCAAGTTCCGGTTAAACCTACTCCTCCTCCTGCCCCTCCTGCTGCTAATGCTCCTGAACACTCTATCAACTCTCAAGGTCGTGCTTCCTCTGCATCCAAATCGGGAGCTTGGCCGGCTTGGGATCCCAACCCTTCGTTCGCGTCAGATTGGGAACTGTTTCAATGTTCCGCCCATTTTCCGACTACTAGTTCTTCTCGCCCATTCTCGACTCC
This sequence comes from Hemerocallis citrina, assembly GCA_017893485.1. Taxonomy (NCBI): domain Eukaryota; kingdom Viridiplantae; phylum Streptophyta; class Magnoliopsida; order Asparagales; family Asphodelaceae; genus Hemerocallis; species Hemerocallis citrina. Next base: position 91,401 of record JACEHZ010000407.1, on the reverse strand, counting down.
AAAAGCTGATAAAGCTCCCTCATCTTCCAGAGCTGATATGGTTGTGTCGCCTCCCAATACGGATAAAGCTTCCATTCCATCGCTTGCTTCGGACTGGACTGATAAGGATGATCTTCTTGGGGATGAAGTGGCAGCACTGGAGAGTACTCAAGCATCCATTAAGGTCAAACTCTTTTCTTCTTCTTCTAATTTCAGTTACTTTTTCAATTTAGCTGTACTGGCTAGTAGCTTTTCTATGTTGTTGGAATTTAAATTCCCGTCCTTTAAGCTTATTCCTATCGGGATTTTAAAGGCTTGTTCTACTATCTCCTCCATCCCTCCGTCTCTTATTAAGTTAGATCTGTCGATGCTATCTACTAGAGTTTTCCCTTCCTGTCCACCCACATCGATGTCTCGATCGGTGTCTCTGGCATCATCTTTGCCGCCCCGGCATCTCACTGTTCCCCTCTCTATCTTGGAGAACTTCACACCCCCGCTCAGGTCGGCAGATCCTGGTCACCAATCGGGTTGCCAATCTACCTCCACGTACTCCCCCATCCCCCGTTCCCCCGTTTCGCATTCTGGCAGCGCCCGTTTGATTCGTTCCAGTGCTCGCCTTAGGGCTCAGCGCACTGCGTCTCGGCAGCCCTCTCCCTTCTCCCTACCCACTTCCCAACCGTCCCCTCTGGGCTCTCTTTATCATCCCCTTTTTGAGGACTGGTCAGATCCAGAGTTGGCCTCTGATGCCAAGTCCCTAGGTTTCACACTCTCCCCTAACGTCTCCACCCCTATTTCCCTCCTTAGATCTATTGAATGGTCCCGAGTCCATGAGCACAAACTGTTTAATGATTAGTATCTCATGGAACATTCGTAGGCTCAACTGCCCCACCAAACAAAGAGCCATTTTCGACCTGATTTTTTCCTCCCACTGTGATATCATCTCGATTTAAGAGTCAAAATTGGAATCGCCCTCATCGCGACTCTTTCGTTCTCTTGGAGGCTCGGCCATTTCTAATTGGATCTCCCTCAATGCCATTGGCTCTAGAGGCGGGATCCTGTTTGGCTTCAAGGACTCTTCCTTTTCTCTAATCTCGATCCGTAGACTCAACTTTTTCTTAATAGTGCAGCTGCACTGGCTCATCCCTGACTGCGTCATCACGTTCATCTCGGTTTACGGCCCCTCCACTTCTAGTGGACGACCGACTTTCTGGGATGAATTCCTCTCTTTCCACCAATTCGTGCAAGGTCTTGCTGTGGTTTGTGGTGATTTCAACATCACGCGTTTTGCAGCGGAAAGATCGCACTCCTCCGCTCCGGATTCCCAATCCTGGGTTTTTAACGACTGCATTAGAAGTCTCCAATTATCGGAGATCCCTATCAACGATAGGCAATTTACTTGGTCTAATCTGCGTCTTATTCCGTCTCTGGCAAAACTGGACAGGTTTCTGGTCTCACACTCCTGGTTCTCCAGATTCCACAATGCCTATGCGAAAGCTCTTCCCAACCCATCTTCGGACCACGTGCCCATCTCCCTGTTCTCGGACTTCCATTTCCCCTATCATCGACAATTCTGTTTCGAAAAATTCTGGCTTAAAGATCAGTTATTTATCAAATTGACCGAGGAATGTCTAGCGTCCGTCTCCGGCTCGCGAGGCCTCGGCAATTTACTCCTGAAACTCCACGCTATCAAGTTCGGGTGTAAGATTTGGCGTCGCGAACGTCATTCAAACACCAATTTCCTCAAAGATTGTTTGCTTGCCTCCATTCAGGCGATCGACCTGATGGAAGAGCAAGCCCCTCTCTCTCCTTCTGCCCTGATGGAGAGGCGAGCCTGCAGGCGCGATTATGCTGAAATTCTCCAGCTAGACCACTCTAAGTGGGCACAAAGGGCTAGAGTTAGCTGGTTGAAAGAAGGCGATGGTAACACCGCCTTCTTCCACCAATATGCCTCTCATAGGCGCCGCTGTAATCACATCCCCTTGATCATCGATCAAGGGGTGGAGCTTCGCTCGGACACTGATATTCACAAATCCTTTCTTTCATTTTACAAAAACCTTATCGGTTCCTCCAAACCTCGTGTTATTTCTCTAGATTGGCAACAACTCTATGGTGTCCCGGACACTGATTTATCCTCACTTGAGGCTCCCTTCACTATGGATGAGATCAAGTCGGCGGTTTTTGCTTTAAAAAGCGATTCGGCGCCTGGTCCGGACGGTTTCCCTGCCTTTTTCTTTCAAAAATTCTGGCCATGGCTCAAGGATGATCTTTTCGATCTTTTCCAAGACCTGCATCAAGGATCATTCTCCTTTGAGCGCATCAATTACGCGCATATTGTGCTTATTCCTAAATTAATAGGTGCCAACTCGGTTTCTGACTTCAGGCCCATTAGCCTGATCAACACCTCATTCAAAATTATTATGAAGGTGCTGGCCTCCAGGCTGAGTGCCGTCATCCCTCCACTTATTGATCCTGCCCAATCGAGCTTTATTAAGGATCGTTTTATTCTGGACAGTGTTGCTGCGGCTCAAGAGATCATCTCTCTTAGCCATTATCACAAGTTGGAAGGTATTCTCCTTAAGCTCGATTTTCAAAAAGCCTATGATAATGTTCATTGGGATTTTCTCCTTGATATCCTTCGCCATCGTGGGTTCGGCCCGAAATGGATTGGTTGGATCCAATCCAGTTTGTTAGCTGGTACTTCGTCCATTATTATCAATGGCTCAGAGGGCCATAAATTCAAAATTAAGCGTGGTCTCCGACAAGGAGATCCCCTCTCGTCCCTCCTCTTCGCCCTTGTGGCTGATGTCTTCAGTAGATTGCTCCGCAATGCTCGCTCGGTTCAAGCTATTGAAGGCATCGGTCGTTCCCAAAATTTCGACGGGATTCTCAATCTCCAATATGCTGATGATACTATCATTTTCTCTAAACCTGAACGCTCGGTTTTACGCAATCTTAAACTTCTGCTGTATTGTTTTGAGCTAGCCTCCGGGCTGGCTATCAATTTCAATAAGTCATCTGTTTATTGGCTTGGCGGTAATGATCTTCGTCATAGCGAGATCGCCCAATTCTTTAATTGTCGTATAGCATCCTTCCTTATCTCTTATCTGGGTATTCCTCTTAGATGGGGTAAACTCCTCAGATCGGACTGGTTCCCCATTATCGATAAAATTGAATCCAGGCTGAACGTTTGGACGGGCAAGCTTCTCTCCCGAGGAGGGAGATTAACTCTTCTCAACTCCGTCCTCTCGGCTATGCCTCTCTACCTGATGTCATTCTATTATATCCCATCTTGGGTCATTAAGAGAATTGACCAAATTCGTAGCAACTTCTTCTGGTCAGGTAGCGCCCTTTATAAACAGGGTTCGCACTTGTGCAACTGGAACATTGTCTGCTCCTCAAAAGCCAGCAGGGGCTTAGGAGTTTTGAACCTTCGTGATCACAACTTGGCTCTTTTAGGTAAATGGCTGTGGAGATTTCATAAGTTCCCTCACCTTTCGTGGGTTCTTTGCGTCAAGGAAGCGTATTTTTCCTCCACCCCCTGGTGGCAATTGGATTCCTCCATCCATCGTTTTGCTTCCCCGTTCTGGAAAGGCATTTGGAAAATTGCTCCAGTTTTTCAATCCAGCATTATGAGACTTTGCGCCGATGGATCGAGAACCAAATTTTGGTCCGACCTTTGGTTAGGCAATATCCCGATTGCCTCAGCTTACCCTTCTCTCTTTAGCCTTGCGGCGTTCCCAGACGCATCAGTTGAAGAGTCGTTTATCTGGGTTAACGATGCCAGATTCTGGTATATTCCTCTGGTCTCTCCCTTATCCCAAAATCTTGTGCGGGAGATGCAATAATTGATCTCGTCACTCAACCGTTTCGAGTGGCACTCCACGGAGGGCATTAGCTGGCGTTGGAACGCTTTTGGTATTTTTACAGTTAACTCTCTCTATAAGTTTCTCAATTTTCGAGGTATTTTGTCCCCGGCGGCAGATTTCATTTGGAAATCATGCGCTCCTCTTAAGGTTAAAATCAACTCTTGGTTAGCCATCCATAATAAGCTTCTCACCGTTCAGGTTCTTAATAAAAGAAATCTAGCGTGGGGTCAGCCATGTGGCCTTTGTTTGGAGGGTGCCGAATCTGCGGATCATCTTTTCGTGGAATGTCCCTTCATCAAGCCCCTTTGGAAACTAGCGTCCCTAGCTTGGTCCAGCCCAGTTCTCCCCTCTTCACTTCTAGCCTGTTGGCATTCTCCTCCGTGTATTCCAAGATTTAGTAAGGGATGGCTCCTCTCTGTCCACATCATTATTTGGATTACCTGGATGGAGAGGAACCGTCGGATTTTCGCTAATAGGGCATCTTCCATCTCCTCTCTCTTAGAAGAACTCATTTATCTTTTCAATTTCTGGACTTCTAATCTTAGTGATGTTAAGCGGCAAGCTTTTTATTCCCACCGACTTTATGATTCACTTGTCGTGCTCACCACCCTTAATGCGCTCTAAGTTGTTCCCCCTTCAAGTTTTCTGCGACGTTACTGTTGGTTTCTGACTTACGTTTCATCGCGTGAGCTTTTGTGCTTCGGTGTGAGCTCGACTGCTGCCTGTGTACTTTTTTCTCTCTCCGCTCCTATGCTGATTGGTTTTGGCTGTTCTAATTTACTAGCTACTTTTTAACTCAACCTTATTAGTTGTCTTTTCAGTTATTAATTCTTAATTGGCTGGTATGTTTGTTTCATTATGTCTCTAGTTTCTGTTGACTAAGCTCCTCACTGATTGGTGGTTCTGTGGTTCTGATGTTCAGTATTGAGCTCATTGTGTTAGTTTGAGCTTTACTTTTTTTTACCGGGTATTTTGTTCGGTATCTTTCTGTTTGCTCACGCTTGCTTGCGCTTCTTGCAGGGCTGATCCTTTTGGGGCTGTTGGTGAACTCTGTCCCAACTTTTGTGGTTTTGTTCTTTTGCCTGTGTTTAGATGCGTCCACTCTTATGGACTTTGGATTTAGCCTGGATTGGCTCTTCTCTCACCCTTATTGCTCCACTCATGGTTAGCAACTCCCTTCAGCGCTCTGGCTCTAAGATTATCGGGCCTTTGTTTCACCTTCGTAAGGTGTTTGGCCGGACTTTTGGTCTTTTTGGGTTATCGGCGGTAGGTGATTACTTGTTAGGTGGGCGAGCGTGGTTGTGGTACCGCTCCATCTCTTTGGCTTGTAATCTTTAATGACAATGCTACTTGCCTTTAACTTTATCTTTTTCTATTTATATAGATGGTATGTGTTCTGGTGTGGCTTGTTTCTACCATTTTTATCATCGCGCTATCTAGTAGACTGTAGCTCCTCTTCTGCATTATCGTTTGTATTACTGTTTCATTTTGGCTCTCCTTTTGTTGTGCTTTTCTGTTGGCCCCTGTCGGCTGCTGTGACTGGCCGGGCATCGTTGGAGTTTGGAGATCGTAGTCTCACTTTTTCATCTGCTAGTTGCTTATTTTTTGGGTCTTGCTGTTTCTTTCCCTGGATGGGGCTAGTCTTGCTTTATCATCGGTGACCTCACGCCGTGCTTGAGCAGTTGATCGCGCCACCGATGGCTTACTTGGTGGTGCGGTAGCTTTCGCATTAGCGGTTCCCAGCCCTCCCCTGGCAGCAGCTAGGCCCCGTCTCCCGACCCAACAGTGCCGATCGTAGACCGTTATTGCGATCCAGTCCCGACTCGGAGCCTGCACGGCATCTCGTTCCCCGCTCCAAGCCGCAGGTGTCATCTCCCTAGCGGCTCTTCTCTTCTTGCTTGTGTCCTCTGCTGTTGAACGCCAGTAGAGTTGTTATTCGTCCTTCTGCTTGTATAGTCTCTTTAGTGATTTGTATATTTCTAATTGCTTTTGTTTTACCTCTGGTAAAACCATTCGTGTTGGCTATGTACAGTGATTTATTATCTATATAATTTTGATCTGGCTGGAGTCGTTCGACTCTATCCGTTTGCATCAAAAAAAAGTCTACAATGAGGCATATACACGATCAATTTTCGATCGTATCGAAATCAAAATTCAACGTCTTCAACATCTTCAACTCTCTTCAACCCTCGTCAAATCTCCTTCAAGCTCTCCTCAACTCTTCAATTACGGAATCGGCAAAGCGCTTCTTTCTAGTTCTATTCTATTCTTATTTTTACGGTTTATTTTACATACACGTATTCCACGGTGAACGGTATCAAAATTTCATACCTCTCTCGTTATATATTTTTTTGCGTTGTAGTTAAAATTATTGTTGGTTTTTTGATTTTCTCTATCTTAACCCTCTTGTTTTTTAGATTTTTTTATAATTCACCGTTTCTACATTGTGTATTTTTTTTTACATACATTAGTACATTACTACATTATGTCTAGATCACGCGGTAGCGGTCGTAGCGGGCAAAATTCTTCCTCCTCTTCTCGTAGGCCACCTATTGTCCCAATTAGTGAGCCCGCCCAAGAGTACCATGATCCTCCTACCCAACAATGGGGTACACACGACGAGGTTGTAGGTGATATACAATTAGAAGAAGAAGAAGAACAACAACAACCAACCAAAACCACATAACCCCGTAGTAGTAGGAAAAGTAGAGGAAAAACTAGTAATTGGAATAAATTTTACGATTATATCCCGGACGAACATACTCCGGGTATAGGTTTGAAAGTTTGTAAAACATGTGGTAAAACATATAAATTCAAGAGTGGTGACGGCACCGGTACAATTAGTAGACACATCCAACATAACCATAAAGACCTTCTTGCTGACCTACATGGCCAACAAAAAATCAACCCTAGGACCGGTCTAGTTGATAGCCACCCTTATGATCCCGATCTTGTTCGTCGGAAAATGGTCCGATTAGTCATAAAGGAAGAGTTAGCATTTTCCTATCCCGAGAGTAGGGACTTGGAAAATTTTAACCAAACGGCCTTAAACCCTCATTTTAAAAGAATTCTTAGAAATACTTGCAAATCGGATTGTTTTAAAATGTACATCGAAATGAAGGACGCTTTGATTGTAATTTTATGGAGTTTAACTTGTAGAGTTAGTTTAACTTCGGATTGTTGGACAGGTGTCAACAATATTCCAACGATGGGAATAACCTGTCATTGGATCGACAATGATTGGATTCTTCAAAAAAGAATCATATCACTTACGGCGTTGCCGTATCCCCATAGTGGCGCTGAAATAGCAAATCGTATTACAGAAATTTGTGATGTTTTTCATATTCGCGATAAAATTATGTGTATTAGTTTTGATAATGCATCTAACAACAATGTAGCAATTACTACTTTAAAATCTGTATTAAACCCTCCATCTGACAATATTTTTCATGTTAGATGTGCATGTCATATTATAAATTTATGTGTTCAAGGTGCATTAAAAATAACCGATCCATATATAATTAAAATTAAAAATTGTGTACATTTCATTGCATTAAGTCCAAGCATATTACAAGAATGGAAAGCTTGGTGTAGGCTTAAAAATGTACCTTTTAGAAGGTTTCCAAAGGATGTTAGATACCGATGGAATTCTACTTTGATTTACTAAATGTTGTTACCAAATATAAAGTAGTTGTAAATAATTTTTGTATCGCAAAAAATATGCACAATTTTGAAATGCCTCCCCCCGATTGGTTTTTTGCCGAATCTTTGTTGAAATTTTTAGAACCTTTTAAAACCGCAACTTTAAAATTTTTTAAAACATATGAATCTACTTCTAGTGGCATTTTTATTGATTAGTTAGCATGATGCAAACATTTAACGAAATGTTAAATGATATCAATGTTGGTGAGATTGTAAAACCTGCATACAAAAATTTTTTGAAGTATTATTTTCCTCCTCCTATGTTGATTTGTGTTGCTACCGTTATGGATCCTCGTATCAAATTAGAAGGTACGAAGAGTTTTATAGAAATGTTTTTTGGATTACTTGGGGAAATGTAGAATTAGTAATTGATTGCGCTACTTTTTTAGTTCAGTTTGAATCTACGTTAAATAACTTGTATGATTATTATGATAGACGTTTTGCTTCTAGTAGTACAACTTCTGTAGTTAGTTCTTCTTTTGTTACTTCTAAAGGTAAGGGTAAAAGTAAATTTGATGATAGAACATTTAATTTACTTGAACAAATTCAATCAAAAAACCTAGGACTAATCAACAAAATGAATTAAATTGGTATAACCAACAAGATTCTGAGCCTTCTATTTCTCCACTAGATATTTTACAATGGTGGAAAGACCATGAACACACTTTTAGTATTCTGTCAATTATGGCTAAAGATTTACTAACTCCTCATGTCTCTACAGTTGCTTCTGAGAGTGCATTTTCTTCAAGTGGCCGGGTTCGAACTGATTACAGGAATCGCTTGAAGCCCGACTCGTTAGAGATGCTCGTTTGCACAGAAGACTGGCTGAAGGCTGAAGATAGGACACAAGGAAAAGCACTATCAACGTCCACAAGTGGGAGCAACTCGCCGGAAGAACAACAACAACAATAGCTGCTTTGCTTGTAATAGCAACTCGACCGACACGTTATGAATTGTATTATATCTTTGCTTATTATGTTAAATTAGAAAAATTGGAGTCAATTAAAATTGTATATAAGAATTATGTTATTGTATAAAACTTATTTGTGAATTGAATTCTTCATTTCATTAGAAATTGTGAAAATTGTATAACTTAAATTCATATGAATAATATTTCAATTTTTTTTTGCCAATTTCACTCTTTCAATCTTATTATTATTATTACGATTTTTAATGTTTATTAGTATTATTAGTTACTTAGTATTATTATTATTATTATTTTAAGCTACAAATATTTTTTAAAAAAAACCTACCTATCTAAACGGGCCAACCCGCGGGTCGACCTGACCCGACCCGGGTTGGACCCTAAAGGGTTCACGGGTTGGGCGGGCCGCCTAAATCAAGTTTGGGCCCGGCTAAGTGGCCAAACCGGCTCGAGCCCGCCCAAGTCACGGGCCAACCCGGACGGGTTCGGCCCGGCCCAGCCCGTTCGACCCGTTTGCCATCCCTAAGGTTTGATCTCATTTGTTAAATCAATTTATTGGATGTGATGCAAAAAAAGTTAAACCTAAACATTCACTGCAATGGGTATTTTGTGAAGAATCATACTTGGAAATATGTGGGAGGGAAGAAGGGGAGATATAGATTCGTCATCCCCGAATTGACCAAATGGGAAGCGTTGAAGAACATCCTGAAGAAGGTGGCTGATTACAATGAGACACATCTCGTATACTACAAAATTGGAGTAGGGAATTTTGCCTACAATTTCATGTTGGTAGATGATGATGTCAAAACTAAGGAGATGTGGGATGAACACAATGTGGAACCCGATGTTGGTGAAGTGTGTTTGTATGTTGATAATCGAATGGGGATTGTAGAACGAACCTGCATTGATGATGTGGAGATGGAAGGTAAATTTTTTGTGTATATTGTTCCATAACCCTGCATTAATTTTAATTTGAATTAATGTACTAATATATCTATCTTCTCTTGTTGAAATTTGATAACTTTGCAGATGATATTACCATCCAAGAAAAACTTACCGAAGTTGTTACGATTGTTGATGATACGCAGTTGGGGGAAGTGGAACAAACCGGCATTGAGATTGTGAAGATGGAAGGTAATTTTTTGGTATTTTTATCAACAGCTCTGCATACAATTTTGTTTTCAATTAATGTACTAATATATGTATCTTCTCTTGTTGGATTTTGAAAACTTTGCAGGTGATATTCCAATTCAAGGAAAACCTATAGAAGTTGTTACGATTGTTGGTGATATGCAGTTGGGGGCAGTGGAACTTAACGACATTGAGGTTGTGGAGATGGACGGTAATTTTTTTGTATTTTTATCGACAGCCCTGCATACAATGTTGTTTTCAATTAATGTACTAATATATGTATATTTTCTTGTTGGATTTTGATAACTTTGCAGGTGATATTCCAATCCAAGAAAAACCTACCGAAGTTGTTACGATGGTTGATGATACACAGTTGGGGGCAGTGGAACAAACCGACATTGAGGTTGTGGAGATGGAAGGTAATTTTTTTGTATTTTTATCGACAGCCCTGCATACAATTTTGTTTTCAATAAATGTACTAATATATGTATCTTCTCTTGTTGGATTTTGATAACTTTGCAGATGATATTCCAATCCAAGAAAAACCTACCGAAGTTGTTACAGCCAATGAAATACCTGATCAACCCATTGATATCCCTAGTCAGTCAACATTTCTACATGAAGATGTAATAAATGTCAGCATGTGTGCAAAAAAAGGAGTTGGTAGGTCATCTAGTTCAAGGAGTAAAGTAGAAGAGAAATTATGTAGAAAAGAATGTGATGCACCCTCTTTGGAGTCGGACTATGCTGATAGTGAGGAATTGGGAGGTGTACTTAGCTCAGATGATGACAATTTGGGGAACATACAATACAATGAAGAGAGACATCTGGTGGATCCAGTGATTCTGGTCGGTATGGAGTTTCCACATGCTCGAGACTTTCGAGCATGTTTACAAGAGTGGGCAATCAGGAATGGTTATGATCTTTTTTGGAGAAGAAATACTTCGGTGCGGATTACAGTTGAATGTGCATCTCAGAATGTGTGCCCTTTCTATGTTGGAGGTGCATGGAAAGAAGCTGCATGGGTATTTATGATTGTTTTTCTATGTGAAGAACATACACGTAAGAGGAGAATGGAGAACAGTCAAGTGAGTGCTCCTTGGCTAGCTAACAAGTACCTAGAGTCCTTCCGAGATGATCCAACCTGGAATGTTAATGCCTTCATTTCAGCGGTCAATAGAGATTACGGTGTCACCATCAACAAACAGACAACTTATAGGGCAAGGAGAATTAAATGGTGGGACGACACATGGAGTGCCGTCGGAGGACAAAAATAAAAAAAATGTAATTTGGTGGGACAGCATATGGAGAGCCGTCAGAGGTAATAAAAAAAATTTAATGAAAATATTTTTGAGCTTCCTGGCTGGGAGTGTTGAGTAGGTTTTTTTTAATTTCTTATTTAATTACAAAAATTAATTTTTTTTGGAGGGACAGCACTTGAAGTGCCGTCCGACCATTAATTTTTTTTTTTTGGTGCGACGGCACTTCGAGTTCCGTCCTTTATAAATACATAATTCTCATTTCGATTCTCATTTATAGCAATCTCCTGTAGCGACACATACAAAATATGCATATTTAGCCCAACGACTGCAACGTTATTTTTGACAAAATATGCATATTATGCATATTTAGCGAAGGACTAGAGATGCTATTATGTCCATTTCATCCAAAATAAAACAATATTTTGGATTTGCTTTTTTGTATAAAAATATTAATTAAAAAAAATAACACTACTTAAACGAGATTTTAATGTTATTTTTAAAAGTGAGCGAATTATCCACCAAAATTGCGAAAATTCTGGAGTTTAGTAAAAGTTAACCCCAAAAGGAAAGTAAATGTTGCGTTTGGATATGATCAAATCAAGAAAGTTATAACTTTGAAAAAATCCCAAACCTAGTCAAATCACACCCCAACTACCAAAACAAGTTAACAGGTAATAAACAACAACATCAAGAATTTCACTCTTCTCCTCATTATTATATTAATTAATATTAATATTTATATATTTACTGTGACTATGAAAGCAGTCAAAAAACCATTCTCCCTCTCAAAATGGTCCTCCCAACCTCCGACGCCCGAACCGGTTTCCGTTCCCGAAAACCCGGTCATCCTCATAACCGCCGGTTCACCGACAGCGGTATTCTGTGCCGCCGGAACGCTTTAGTCGCTTTCTTGGTCCTCGCCACCCTCTCTTGGTGGCCCATCGCTCAATTCACTGGTATCCCAATCTTTCCCTAATTTTCCTTTCTTCTTTAACATTTTTAAATTTTTTTTTTTTGGGTTTTTTGTGAATTTGTTGGGTTTTTTTTTGTTTTTGTTTTGCAGGGAGTAGGGAGTTTGTGGATGATGGGCACAATAAAGTGAGAATCTTGTTGTATTTTGGTTCTTCAATTAATTGATTTTCTTTATGTTTTTGGTAATTATTTAATTTTTGTGAATTATTGCAGGATAATTCGAGTGCTTTCAAGGGAGTAATGGGGCTATTGTACTCTGATGATTCAAATGATTCGGTAGATGGTAAGAAAGAACAAAAAAAAATTGTAGCTAATTAGAAGATAAAATGAATTTTCTTGGTAGAAATGGAAGTTATGGGTTGCTCATATGATAATCAAGATAGTTACATTTTTGCCATTGTTGGGTTTAAGTCTTCGTGTTGTCTGAGAATTTGTGTGCTTTAGGGATGCTTTGTTTTGATCGGAGAAAATCTACTTTCTATTTGATAAGTGAAATTGTTGGTTTTGATGGTAAGGAAGAATCATGGAGTAGTTGAGTTTAAGGAACCTAAGGTTAAGATTTGGTATGGTGATATTGTGGCCAATGCCATGATGATTTGCTTATGGTTAATGTGTAGGGTTTTTTGAGATAGGTACATTTGATTGTCGGCGTAATGTGTGTGGTCGTTACTTTTACAAGTTAGGTTTTCTTTCCATAACATTGTAAAAGAATATGACGATTTTCTTTATATAATTCACATTGTTTAGATGAGCTACAAGGAAATCGAGTAAATTTCAATTTGTAAATCAAGTAGAGGAATTCTTCTTTTGAGGTTTACTTATGAATGTACAATTCTTCATCTTTCCCTTTTTTCATGGTTGCATTTGATGGTTCTAAATTTGAAGAATTTTCCCCCAATTTCTCTAAAACGATGATGTTATAGTTTTTTCTTTCAAAAAAAAAAATTAAATAAAAAAAATCTAGAATCATATAGTTTTAAACTTGGAATTTTAGTCCGTTGAGTGTAAGTTGAGTTTCGTTTGGTTGTGTTTCCATGATTACAGACTTGCCACTTCAAGATTTGGGAAAGGGAAACAAATTCGAACAGGGCATCACAAAGAATAATGTGATAAATGAATTGCAAAAACCCTTAGCAAAGTTACCATCGGAAGAGAACAAGGATGTAGAATCCCTGGAACTTACCAATACCACCAATATTGTTCGACAGGTAATCGATCCCTCAAGTTATAATTAAGTGAAATAATTTTAGAAAACTTGCATAAAGAGATGAGACTTGATCCTTCATATGGTTGGCTTTTTAAATTTTATTTTTCTATGCTGTGCATTTTTTATGCTCTAAAACCTATTATGATCTTTCATTTGCGGATTAGCTTTTAGCTTGTACTGACATCTTATCTAAATTAAGAAACACCGAGTTGATTTACTCTACGGTCCTAATTTTGATGTTAACTTTTCAAAATATACTTGTTTCATTAATTAATTTTTTTCGAATTACATTTATTTAATTTTCTTTTTAACGTTTCCTCGTAATATCTTTTATCCTTTTCCCTTCCGCTGCCCTTTCTAGCTTGATGGGTCAAAGCAAGCAAGTTAGTTGCTTACATGGTGAGCGCTCTTTTATGTATTAATGACGTACTTCCAAGTACAGACTACAAGGGAAATACAAACCACTGTTTTCACCAATGTATTTTCTTTTAATGTTTACTAGTGTTCATATACTGTTTCCAGGGAAATACAAACCAGATTCCCTTCATACGATCTCGCAAAATTCAGAGTGGAAATCGTCACACAACTGATGCCCAAGTGCAGCAGCTTAAAGATCTGTTGGTAATAGCCAAGGTCTATCTTGAGGTTGAACCAACTAAGGTCCACCCTCAGTTCATTGCGGAGCTACAGGGGAGGATAACAGATCTTAATGATATTGTCAACGGCGTAAATGTAGATTATGAACTACCAGATGAGTAAGTTCTTCCAACAAAATATGGAACCTTCATTATTTGCATGGTAGTATAAATTTTGGCATGTATTAATTTTGAATTGAATACTTTGTGTTTATGTGGACTAATTCAGTGCGAATGAGAAATTGAAGGCAATGGAGAACACTCTATCCAAAGGAAAGCAGATAATAAATGATTCTGTGACTACTGAGAAGAGTCTCCGTGCTTCTGTTCACTCAACTGATGTACAGCTACAGGCTGAGATGAAGCAGACTCAGTTTCTAACTCAATTTCTCGCCAAAACCCTCCCCAAAGCTCTCCATTGCCTTCCGTTGAGGCTGTCAATCGAGTATTATTCACTCAACTCTACTCAGCAAAACCGGTTCCTTGATAAAGTGAAGCTTGAAGATCCTAAGCTTTATCATTATGCACTCTTCTCAGATAATGTCTTAGCAGCAGCAGTGGTTGTCAACTCTACTTTGCATCATGTTAAGGTAATTACTTGTGTTACAATTTAATATTAATCCTTCAATCCACCACAACTTTATGAGTTTTACAAACTTAAGATAGAAGTTCTAAATTTAATGACCATTATTTATAAAGATAATTTTCCATGCAGAACCCAGCAGACCATGTTTTTCATGTAGTGACTGATGGGCTCAATTACGATGCGATGAAAATGTGGTTCATAAGTAATCCCCCGGCGAATGCTACTCTCCAAGTTCAGAAAGTTGAAGAGTTCACTTGGCTGAACTCGAGCTACAGCCCGGTACTTAAACAGCTCGAATCGGAGTCTATGATTGATTATTACTTTAGGACACATGGTGCAAAATCTGATGGAAATTTGAAGTACCGAAACCCAAAGTACCTTTCCATCTTGAATCATCTGAGGTTCTACTTACCTGAAATCTTTCCAAAACTTAACAAGGTTGTATTTCTAGATGATGATGTGGTAGTACAGAAAGATCTGACAGGACTTTGGGGAATCAATCTCAAAGGGAATGTGAATGGTGCTGTAGAGACTTGTGGAAAGAGTTTTCACAGGTTCGACAAGTATCTTAACTTCTCGAATGCTCTCATCGCAAAAAAATTTGATCCTAATGCATGTGGCTGGGCTTATGGGATGAATGTCTTTGATTTGAATGAGTGGAGGAAACAAAACATTACAGATGTCTACCACTCTTGGCAGATTCTGGTAAGAATTTTATGTAGTTATCTATGCCTTTATATGTGCTTCTTAAGTAATCAATAGAATACCTTGTACAGGTTCAAAATACACACTTTAAAAAGCTATAAATTCTCAATGACAATATGACACAGAACAAATTTTCCTGAATTCTTACAATTTATTATGGTGAATTCTGCATGTTATTGATTTGATAACTGTTGGTGGCTAATTTGTGAGAGAATGCAAACCATCTCATTCATCATCTAATTTGTAATTGTGTGCTATTAGAGATGACGGTGATAACCAAAAACTCAACTTAGTGTCCTAATGTACAAGATAATGAGATAATGTTCCACTTCCCTCCCTGCCTCCCATTTTCTCACAAATATACATACACACAGAAAAGGGAGTACAGAGGCAGTTTACAAACAAAAATACTGAGCGATAAGCCTATAGATTTGATAGTTGTTCGCTGTATCTTCATTTACATCTCACAGAACCATCAAAATATGTGGTTTTCTTTTTGGGGGGTGGAAAATTATGTCTTACTTAGATTGTCTTTGAATTGGATTCTACATGACTTCTGTTACATTCTCTTCCGTGTTTTTAGGAAAGTTTAGACTAAGGATGTGTGGGCTGAAGCTTTTCCATTGGAAGAAAAAAGCAACGACAAGTTCAAAATTATCCTGATTATTGAAAGTTCACTGTTTTCTTATTTGTTTGAAGCCATTGAATGCTTTTCCATGCTAAATAAATGGGAAACACTATTTTTCTACCTTTAAAACGAGAATATATTTTTATCGGTAGAAGAGTTAAATATCTTTATATATACACTCATTCAAAAGTAAC
Source organism: Hemerocallis citrina (assembly GCA_017893485.1). Lineage (NCBI taxonomy): Eukaryota > Viridiplantae > Streptophyta > Magnoliopsida > Asparagales > Asphodelaceae > Hemerocallis > Hemerocallis citrina. The sequence continues at coordinate 75,609 of JACEHZ010000407.1, read as the reverse complement.
GAAAAATAAAAAGTACAAAATGTTGCTTGCTTTATCTGATAAATGACCCCTGATTAGTTTGGTACCTTTCAGTTGTTTTATTGCTCGGAGCTTTCTTTCTCTTGTATATATTGTTTGTTCATTTTTTGACCCAAATCTTGCATGTCTTTTGAATTCAGAACAATGATAGACTTCTGTGGAAATTGGGAACTCTTCCACCTGGACTGATAACATTTTACAACCGGACATTACCCCTTGATCGATCTTGGCATGTGCTTGGCCTTGGCTATGACGAAAATGTGAAGCAAAAGGACATTGAACATGCAGCAGTTTTACACTACAATGGAAACAAAAAGCCCTGGTTGGATATTGGAATAGAGAAATATCGCAAATACTGGTCTAAATATGTCGACTATGATCATATCTATCTACGACATTGTAACATCGTCCCTTAGGTGTAAATGGTACTTCTTTCTATCTTCTTTGCACAGTGAGCATTGCATATAATTTTTTGAAGAGTTTGATTCTTTGATTCATTTCATTTTTAGTTGAATCGTATAGTTCAATTGATTTGAGTCATTTTTTTGCGCTCACTCTATGGTATACTGTAAATGTACAGGATTTATAACAATGTAGATGTTACTGATTCTTCTTCTTGATTTTTACATTGCAATTTCTTATTGAACTATGTACAGTGTTATCGTATTTTAAATATTTTTTCCCTTCATTTTGTTATTTTTTGTTAAGAACATGTAGGTAAGACTTGAATAATGTGTTGACCAAATCCTTAGTTGATCACTTGATGCTATCAATTGCTGAAAACAAAGAAGTAATAGCATTTTGTAATTGTAATGTTAATTTGTTCAATAGAAAGATATATGATCAATGGATTGATTCCCCCCTCTAAACTCTGATACCACTTGTCAGAGAAATCTACTCCCAACTCGTAGTGCTAATAGCGGAAGTGCACCACAAGCAATAGAAACTCCCAAGAAATAGACGAACAAAGAACAAGCCACCACAATATATGGATCTCATAAGAACACAACCAATATGCAGAGATAACCAATACTTCTTATTCCCAAAGAAATACAAAGATTACAAAAGAGATTACAACTATCAATCAATCTCTCACCTTTGAAATACTCGGCACAATCTCTCTTGAAGTTGAATAATGATCACGGCATATGATATCTAAACCCTAGAGTTTACGGCCATATATATAGCCCCCAAGCAAACCCTAAAAGATATACACAAATCTAGCAAATTGGGTATTTATCCCGTAAGCCCAAAAGAACAACTCAGCGTCGGTGTCGGTCGACTGCCCCCCAGGCCGGTCGACCGCATCGTGCAAAATCAATCCAGAGGGCTGACCGGTCGACCACACCCCTAGTGTCGGTCGATCGTCCCCTTCTCTGTTGGACGCCTGCACTCGAAGAACCCCCAGTCGACTGGGTCGGTTGACCGCACCCCTAGCCGGTCGACTGCAACACTCCAGACTTCTCTTCTTCTACTAGCTGCTTGTCTTCTCTTGCTTCTTTGTCTCCTCCTCTTTTTCTCCAACTTCAAGTACCCCGTGCCTACGTGTATTTGAGGCCACAATTCCTAACAATCTCCCATTTGGACCAAATACACCACACTTCAAAGTTATTGCAATCTTTTCTCGAACTATCTCTGCTATCTCCCACTTTCATGGAAGACACAAGTACTCCCCACTCACATTAAAAGCAGCTCCGCCACTCCACCACGTGGAGTGCACCAACCACCCCTCATCGCCTCATGAAGGATGTGCTCCACCAATCGCATAGAGCACGAATACCGGAGAAACAATCTCCCGTGTCGAATTCCGTTGACTCCCCAACTCACAAGATCTCCATCAACACCGGACATGGTTCAAAGTCTCTCAATGCACCCTCTGCACTAGAAACTTCCGTGGACGACACATCCACAAACTCCGCAGACTGTTCAACCCCTACAGTCCCAATTTGGTTACCCTCATCGACATTATCCCGCATATCGATACTAGTGCTCTCTATCTCACAAGAGTGACATGAAGCTTTCACTTCCAATTCGCAAAGTACCCTCTCCGCAGCAACGTCTTGCCCACAAGGATCACTTCCATGGCCAGCAGCTCTCACTAAATTAGTAACCCCCTCTCCACAACTGAAAGAACTCGGTTGCACCCCACACAACCTACTACTCGATTCAGGCTGAGAGTCAACTACAGAAGAAATGCCTTTCACGTTTCTAAGCAAATACAGCGTTTCCTCATGCTTCCCTTTTGCAACCATCCTTGAACCTGCAGCTATGCACCACTCCTCACTACCAAATGTAGTAGACAATCCTTCTTTGTCTAGCCTTCCAATCGAGATAAGATTTCCCTTCAAGTCTGGAACATGCCTTGTCTCTTGCAAGACAACACTTTGATCATCCATGGTATTCACGCGAACAGTACAAACCCCACGTACAAGATACCGGTGACCATTCCCCACGATCACATCTCCAAAAGAACCCTCCTTGTAGTCATCAAGTACCTCTCTCCTCGGAGTGTAATGAAAAGAAGCTCCCGAATCAATACACCAATCTTGAGTGCCCAACTCCTCCCGAGCTGATAAGCATAACTCATCAACAAGCCCTCCCTGGACTTCCTTTGGGTTATCTTTTTTCGGTTTCTCCTGCTTCTTCTTCATATAAGCCTTGCAACTGCGCATCATGTGACCCTTTTTGTGATAATACCAGCACTCAGGACCATATATCCCATCGCTGTCATCAGACCCACTCTCAGATGAACTACTCTGATCCTTTCTTCTTCGACTACTCTTAGATCTCCCACGTCTCTTCTCAACGTACATGGCAGAATCTCTAGAAGATGATGATGGATATCCCCCGTTTCTCACCCTTCTCACCTCGTTCAGAATGCTACTCCCCACATCCTGTAGAGTCGTCGAATCTGTCATAGTGTCTGTAATAGTCTGTTCTACCGTACCATAACTATCGGGCAAAGTAGATAGAAGTAACAATGACTGTTCCCTCTCTGAAAACTTCAAACCTGCAGCTTCCATCTGGTTGTAAACCGTACAGTAATTGTTCACATGCTCTGCTACTGAACCCCCTTCCTTCAACTTCATTTTAACCAATTTCTTCAGATGAATAATTTGATTAGATACCGACGGTTTCTCATACATATCCGTGAGAATCTCCATAGCCCCCTTTGTGATCTTTGCCTTTGAAATATGAAATAATACCTTCCTACTCAGTTCCAATTGAATCTGCCCCAGCGCCTTCTGATCGAAACGATTCCACTCCGCCAAGACCTTTGCATCCTGGTCTGCACCCACCGGCTTCTCATTAAACAACGGACCATCAAGATCTTTCTGACAAAGATATGCTATCATCTGAATCTTTCACATCGCGAAGTCACTCCCATCAAATCTCTCGATCGTCATCTTGTTATCGACCATCTCGAACCAACTGCTCTGATACCACATGTAAGCTCTGATACTACTTGTTGGAGAAATCTAATTTCAATTCGTAGTGCTAATAGCGGAAGTGCACCACAAGCAATTGAAACTCCCAAGAAATAGATGAACCAAGAACAAGCCACCACAATATATGGATCTCACAAGAACACAACCAATATGCAGAGATAACCAATACTTCTTATTCCCAAAGAAATACAAAGATTACAAAAGAGATTACAACTATCAATCTCTCTCTCTCACCTTTGAAATACTTGGCACAATCTCTCTTGAAGTTGAATAATGATCATGGCATAGGATATCTAAACCCTAGAGTTTACGGCCATATATATAGCCCCCAAGCAAATCCTAAAAGATATACACAAATCTAGCAAATTGGGCATTTATCCCGTAAGCCCAAAAGAACAACTCAGCGTCGGTGTCGGTCGACTGCCCCTCAGGCCGGTCGACCGCATCGTGCAAAATCAATCCAGAGGGCTGATCGGTCGACCACACCCCTAGTGCCGGTCGACCATCCCCTTCTCTGTTGGACGCATGCACTCGAAGAACCCCTAGTCGACTGGGTCGATCGACCGCACCCCTAGCCGGTCGACTGCAACACTCCAGACTTCTCTTCTTCTACTAGCTGCTTGTCTTCTCTTGCTTCTTTGTCTCCTCCTCTTCTTCTCCAACTTCAAGTACCCCGTGCCTACGTGTATTTGGGGCCACAATTCCTAACAATCTCCCATTTGGACCAAATACACCACACTTCAAAGTTATTGCAATCTTTTCTCGAATTATCTCTGCCATCTCCCACTTTCATGGAAGACCCAAGAAAGGGCTCAACTGTGCTTGCCCCTGACCCATGTGATGACAACAAAAACCCTTTAGGACCTGCCAGATAGAAGTAACTTAGATGTTGATTACAAACGTTCTCGTATTTAGGTTCATAGTTAATTGAAAACAGTACCTGTAAGACTTCCATCTGGAAAGAATGCCCAGAAGTTGTTGGGTATGTATTTTTTTCAGAAAAGAACCTTCCAACTGTTGGTAACAAGTGTAACAAAGGTTAGAATGAATGATTATAGACAGATTACGCTGCTTGTTTGTTTCGTTTAGTTATTCAATTTCAGTAACATGAGCAGAGAATGATATGGTTTGGATTATTAGTGACTTTGAAATTGTGTTATATATCACTAGAGCATGAGAGGCATAGGGTAATCGGTAGAGGTGTTTGATTAGTAGAGAGGTTCAGGTCTGAAATGCCTGAAGGTGTGGAAGGTAGGAATTGTTCATCTTGTTAGTTAAATAAACCAGATTAATGGCACAAGTAGAAAGTTCAAATGGATGAGATATACTTGGTTCTTGAGATTTGGACCCTCGAGTTTGTTACTGGATGAGAATCTAAACATGCCTTAAGCATCACATTCTCGGAGGTTATTTATGGTATGTAATATTAGCCATTTAGGCTCAAATTAGTTTCTTCGTAATGTTCACACACTTTAACTCTTAAAACAAAGCGAAGATTAGAAGTGAAGTAGGTGACTTCAAAATCACTTACCAATCACTTACCCTGTTTTTTGAAGTAAAAGTGACCGAGGTCACCAATCTCATTAATGGTAATTAATGGGATTACAAAACAACTCCAAATACATCATAAAGTACTCGACGGTACCACTCACATACAGTCACCTACAGTGCTCATCGGCACAACAAAAAGGCAATCTAAAAGAAAACAACAACAACATAGCATCTATGCAACAACGAGGATCTCTGACATCCCAGAAAGTTGCGGTCCTTTTGGGTTGCATCTCTTTCCTCCCTGATGGAAATGAAAAAGGTGCTACTCCTTTGGACCATGCTGCCTGCCCCCCCTCGATCACTCTGCCCCGTCTCCTCTGCTTCTCTTCCTTGGACCTGTATGACCTGTCCAATCATGAATGATGACAACAATTTTTCTGAGCAAAATATGGAAATGACATCTAATGTTACGAAAGCAAAAGGACCAGAGAATCGCCCCCGCAGTAATGTCCCATTGTGCCTTATGTGCTTTTCTAATATTGGTATTTCTCCAGTCTCCCCAAATGTCTTGTACCCTCTTCGGCGTCTCTATCGTATTGAACCCCAACCCAAAGACTTCCCAAACTAAGACGACCCTAGGGCAGAGACAGAATAAGTGGTCAGTATCCTCCTCATCCATGTTACACTGTTGGCACATAATGTTAATAGGAATATTGCATTTCTGTAAGTTCGTTTTAGTCAATATCGCGTTGTGGAGGGTCAACCAAGCAAAAGCTTTGACCTTGCTCGGGACTTGCGCCTTCCAGATAATCTTCGCGTGGTTACTTCTGATTCCTTCGTCGTTCAGGACCTCATACATGGACGACACCGAGAACGACCTCCCCTTCCCTTTCATCCACTCTCTCTCATCTGTAGCCCCTCTAGTTGGCCGATCTGCCCCTGCTAACATACCTTTGAGCTCTCCCAGTTGTGTTATACTTTTCGTTGTAAGGGCTTCTTCGTATCGTATTCTCCATCTCCCATTCCTCCATCTTTCGTTGACAAGTTCGTCGATCGAGTCTACGTCGTGAGCAAGATCTGGAAATAGCGATTGAAACGTGTTTACACCACACCATTTATCTTTCCAGCATCTCGTGTTCACCCCACTTCCTATTTTGCATGTCGTATTAGCATGAAAAGCTTCCCCTAATTTTTCTATCCCTTTCCATAAAAATGAGGTCTTGCCTTGAGGACTCCTTCCTCCAAATCTGTAAATCTTCCGCCGTCTATATCTCTTGAACGAATTACTCCACAAAGCTTTCCTTTGTTTGTGCATCTTCCACCACCATTTGGCTAGAAGAGCCTTATTCATATCTCTTAGGTTAATAATCCCCAACCCTCCAAACTTCTTCTTGCACACTCGATCCCATTTCATCAGGGGGATCACCTTCCCATCCCCGTTTCCTTGCCATAGGAACCGCCTCTTGGATCTATCGATTCTTTTAATCACCCAGATGGAGATCTCATAAATGGACATTAGGTAGGAAGGCAGGCTGCTGAATACCGAGTTAACAAGCGTGATTCTCCCTCCCAATGAGAGAAACTTACCTTTCCACCCGACCAGCTTCTTCTCAATTTTTTCAATCAACGACTCCCAATCATCTTTTTTCATCTTTCCCGGTCTAATTGGCGTCCCTAGATATCGCAAGGGGTAAACCCCCTGGGCGCAACCTATAAGTGATGATGTGACCTCCAACGAGTTTACATGGTTATCGCTAAGGCTGACCACACAACTCTTAAGCATATTGACCGCCAGTCCCGACCAGTACTCAAAACATCTGAGTGGAGTTCTAATTGCCACTATTTCCTCAACTTTGGACACCCCGAACATCAGTGTGTCGTCTGCGTATTGCAGAATTGATAGAGACTGTGAGATCCCTTTGACTTGTACCCCCTTGATTATACCCCTTTCAATACCTCTTTTGTTCATCTCCTTCAATCCGTCAGCTATTATCGCAAAAATCAATGGCGACAATGGGTCACCTTGTCTTAGGCCCCTCTTGCATCTAATTTTCGTACCACTCTCCCCATTAAACTGGATAAAGGATTTTCCGTTCCTCACACACATCTTTATCCATCTCTTCCATTTTTCTCCAAACCCTTTCAGATGGAATGCTTCCTCCACACAGTCCCACTCCACTGTGTCATAAGCCTTTTCGAAGTCCAGTTTAAGTAGAAATCCGTCTATTTTATCTTTGTTACCACGGAAGACCATTTCGTGGGCTGACGTGATACTGTCCATGATATCCCTGCCTTTTACAAAACCACTTTGCGAAGCATCTACGATGTCTGCTAGGTGAGGTGATAGCCTATTGGCCAACACTTTGGAAATGATCTTGAACGAGCCATTTAGAAGACTAATAGGTCTAAGATCCGATACCCTAAGCACCTCTGACTTTTTCGGAATGAGGACCACATTAGCATAGTTTAACCGCTCTATCTTAGTCTCTTGCTCGTGGATCTCTTGGAAGATAGCTAAGAAGTCGTTCCTGATGATAGGCCAATAACTTTTGTAGAAGAAGATGGGGAACCCATCAGGCCCCGGCGCCTTTTCCTGCCCCAGGCTCTTGATCGCCGTTACTACTTCCTCTTCACTGAAGGGAACCTCTATACTCTCACACCCGTCGATTCTTGACTCACTCCACATTTCACGATCAAGTTCGCATCTACTACTTCTCTTCCTTCCCAATACCTCTTTGAAAGAGGAATCAATATGACTTCTTATAGTCGAGATGTCCTCCGTCCAGCTTTCACCTACCATAAGACCCCCTATATGGTTCTGACGTCTTCTCCCGTTGGCCACCTTGTGGAAGAATGTGGTGTTCGAGTCTCCCTCCCTTAACCACTGGATCCTGGACCTTTGTTTCCAGTGGCATTCCTCCCTTTCCCCTATCAAATGAAGTTCTGCTCTACAGGAGGCTAACTCCTGGAATTCCACCTGTTGTAATACTCTATTCTCTTCCGTCATTTCCAATTCATGCGTCCTTCTTACCAACCATTCTTTTCTATTCCTGTTCTCCCTATACTCTTTCTTTCCCCAAATACGAAGGCATTTACGAAGCCTTCTGAGTTTGATAATCCAATTTGCTATCGCATCTCCTGTTCTAGTGGGTGCATCCCAAGACCTCTGAATGATCGTCCTAAGCTCCGCATTGAATGACCACACTTTCTCAAACCTAAATTGACGTGTAGGGCGTAAAGTCTCTCTCTCCCCTTCAAGGAAGAACGATAAATGATCTGACGTGGACCTAGGAATAGACCTAACCGATGCCAATGGGAAGAGGTCCTCCCAATCAATAGACACCAAAATACGATCTAATTTGGCCAGGGTCGGATTAGCCTGCATGTTAGACCAAGTAAATCTTCTATCGTTTCCCTGGATATCAATGAGCTTGAGGTCGTTAATGGTTAAGTTAAAGCGATGTCTGTCTCTTTCTTCCGGACCTCTTCCTCTATGTTCGCCTCTAAATCTAGTAATATTAAAATCCCCCCCAATAACCCACGGTCCCACCCATGAGTTTCTTATACTCTTCAATTCGTCCCAAAAATCCTGTCTGCAGTTAGAATTGCAAGGACCGTATACCGACGAAACCATATGTACCCACCCATCCCTTTTACATCTAATCGTAATGGTAACCGAGAAGCACCCAACGACTACATCCAAATAATCAAAATACTTGGAATCTATCCCCACCGCAATCCCTCCCGACAACCCTATAGAAGCCTTAAATCGCCAATCGAAATCTCTGAACGAAGACAGACCTTGAAAGTCAATCTCCTTAGGATCGACAATCTTAGTTTCAATAAGCGCGCAAATTTTTGGTTTGAACCTATTAATGGTGTCGTTAACTAATCTAGCCTTGACCTTCGATCTCATCCCTCTAACATTCCAGAAAATGTAACTCATGGATAAAACTGCTAGATAAATCTACCCCTACCCACCTAACACCCGCTAAGGCCCGCACTAAACAGCGAGTCTGAACGCCTCTTCTCTAATAATGTGAACTTTCTTAATTTGATCTGCGTAGGACGGACCCATATCCAGACCCATAATACACGCATAAAAAATAAGATTATCATCTGAAATGAAATTCAGAATTGAGAATATACCTCCGCACGCGGATGTTGGCTCCCTCGCCTTAGCTGCTGATCTAATTAGATCCCCCTCGCTTGGGCCCTTCGCCCCCCAACGATCCATTTGTCTCTTGCTCTTCCTTTTGACCTCATCCAAGACTCTATCTCGCTCATCTGCTTCTGTACTCGTCTGCTGCCGGGGTGAGCGCCTTCACTCTACTCTCGAACTCTCCCTCTGAATCCGAATACAGAAAACCAACTCCGTCTAACGCACCGATTCTCTCATCCTCCATACCCCGCGATCCCTAAGTATTCAGTATCTTTATCAGAAGTATGACAAATTTCTTTCCCCTCCCTGTGACCCGTAACCTCAACCGGTGCGAGGATCCCAACTGCGCCGTATTCTTCTTCGAGCTCCGGAAGCACTTCTCCCTGTTCAAATCCCTGATCCTCCCCAATCATACTCGCATCCTTCGCACCTGAACTTTGCCCACTTTCGATAATACCCTGCGAGCAAGAAAGCCCACCCAAGATGGGCCCCTCATTACCAGTTATTGGGCCTGGGTATTTGTTGACAAAACTTTCAGATATTTCCCTCACTGCGCTTTCGACAGCGGCGCAAAAATCCACGTTAGACATATTGATAACTTGTAATTGCTTTTTGGTGGGCCCCCCTGCTGTTGACTGATGGACCCTCAATTGATGCGCCCCCATGAAATCAGGAGCTGTTATCGCCGCTCCACTTCCCATCCTAGACCTTTCCGAAGCAAAGTGACGCTTCAACTGTACCTGATCTAACCTCTTGACCCCTAACTCCCCTAAATCCCGTGCCCTCCCACCAACAGCTGTCGACTGATTTGGATGGCTGCGATCTCCTTTAGCCAGATCTGAAGGTTCAGCGGCTTTGGCTCTCTGAAAACCCATCCGACGATCCAGATTGGCGCTCACGTGATCCAACGGCTCTCCTACCTTGCGTTCAGACCTGACTTCAATCTCCGAATTCGATCCATCTCGCTCCGGCGACTCTCTGAAGGACATCGTTTTCTTACGTTCAACGAGAATCTTAATCTCATAACGCTCCTCATCGAACTGATCGATGATCCCCAATGGAATTAGACTCGTATCTTCTACCCCAATTTGGATCCTCGCGAATTTTCTCCTCTCCAAAGTGGCAGTTGCTCTATCGATACTAATGAGGTCTCCAAACCCGTGAACAACATTTTGGAACCCTGATTTTACCCAACATTGCAAAGGGACATTACTCAATCGAATCCACACTGCCGCTCGCGAATTTATGCGCATTGCTCCCGTTTTCCTCGACCACCTACTCATGGTGATATAGAAATCCTCCCCTTCGAGACTCCCGTTGGCGAGAAGCTCCCTTGTAACTTCATCATTACCGCAGTAAACCATCAGCAAATCCTGATTCATTTTCTTGACGATCCAATCCAATCTGGAGCTTGGATGGACTGCTTCAGAGAGAAGAGCCTTGATAGCTTCAATGGAGGGGTGATCACTTACCCTGTTATCCTGAAAGGAGAGCTCAATCTGTGATGTGTCTTCTTGAGCCTCAAGTATAATTTTCAGTGATGGGATCACATCTTCTTCCATCATTTCAGGCAGAGGTTTCGCTGGTGCCTTCTTCGACTTTGCAGGAGCTACTTTTGCTACTGCTGGTGGTGCTGGTGCCTTCACTTTCTCTGCTTCCTTCATATCTATAACTAGAATGACAGATACGGAAATTTTAAAATTAAAACTCTTGCCTTCATTTACGAACATTTATGTATCTGTACTATTCATACCAATTGAAGTAGGGGAGGAATTCGAGCCTCCAGTTGCTGTTGCTACCTTTGCTGCTGCCTTTGTAGGCTCTGCTTCCTTCTTATCAGTAACTAGCGAAGAAAGAAAATATCCAACTACTTCATATGGGTACATAACTTTAATGAACTAGTTATAGTAAGAAACATGCCCATAGATACAAACTAGTAGCAGTGGAGGAATCTTGAGCAGTACTGTTGAACACGAGACTGCGTTGAGTACTGAATCTTTCTGCTTCTTGCCGCCAGTAACTGATTGATGGAGACCGATCGATGTTGGTCCTTACTAGCATTACAAGAGGACTGTATATATTGATGGAACACAAAGCCATGGTTCAGTCGAGGAAGAAGTTGATACTGATCAATTAAGAATCAATTTTTATGAGTTTGATAACATCTGGTAATGATGAGAACAGAATCCAATGGTGGCTCGAGAAGGAACGAGGATGAATAGAATGATCACATGGGTGCAGGAGAGGAGAAGAGTGGTGGGAATGAAGGTCCTCTGGTTTAAAGTAGGATGATATCCACTGGTATTTGAATGTGTTAAGATAAATCAGAGAGAAATGAAGACAATACTGAATATTGAATTGAGAAATAACTGAGTACAATATCTCCTATATATAGGAGGAACCAAATACAAAACTAACCAACTACTCAATGTGGGACTATAATCTCTAACACCTCCTCTCAAACTCACGATGGGTCAAACAATGTGAGTTTGCTTACTAAGTGTCGAAATCTCTGAACAGTTTGGGATTTGGTGAAAAAGTCTGCAGTCTGCTAGGAAGAGGTAACAAAATGGAGAGAGATGGTACCTGCCTCAAAACGCTAACGAATATAATGACAATCAATCTCAATATGCTTCGTTCGTTCATGAAAGACCGGGTTGCTTGCAATGTGCAATGCACTCCGGTTATCACAATAAAGTGGAGTAGCTCCTGTAAGAGTGACACCCATATCTGATAACAGCCAACGAACACGAACAATCTCTCTAGTAGTAGCTGCCATTGCTCTGTACTCAGCCTCGATAGAAGAACATGCAACAACTGCCTGTTTTTTGCTCCGCCATGAGATAAGTGAAATACCAAGAAATAGACAGAAACCTGTGATAGACCTTCTGGTAGTCGGATCACCTGCCCAATCTGAATCAGAATATGCACTGAGTTCTAATTTGGATGTAGAAGGCATGAATAATGAGCGAGTGATAGTGCCCCGAAGATATCTGAGGATCCGAAGAAGAGCACCGTAGTGAACTGATGTAGGAGCGGAAACAAACTGACTGACAACACTAACTGCATGAGCAATATCGGGTCTGGTCATGCATAAGTAGACAATCTGTCCAACAATCTGTCTATATCTAGTAGGGTCAGGAAGGAGCTCACCATCTGTGGGACGAAGCTTCACATGAAGCTCTAAGGGTGTATCAGCTGATCGACTGTCAGAGAGACATGCAGTGGAAATAATATCTGGTGTGTATTTCTGCTGAGAAATGAGTATCTCCTGAAATCCATGAGCAATCTCTAAACCCAGAAAGTAACTTAGCTTACCAAGGTCTTTCATATGAAACTGTTGGTGAAGGTATTTCTGTGTGGATGCAATGCCGGCAGAGTCATCCCAGTAATGATTATATCATCAACATATAGTAGTAGAATCACCTTTCCTTGCGGTGATGACCGCATAAACATAGAATGGTCTTGAGAACTCTGACTAAAACCAGTCTTGGTGATGACAAGGTGAAAACACTCAAACCAGGCTCGAGGGGCTTGCTTCAAACCATATATAGCACGACGCAGCTGGAAAATATGACGAGGAGGAGTAGGGAGGCCAGGTGGAGGATCTATATAAACAACCTCAGATAAGGTACCATGAAGAAAAGCATTCTTTACGTCCATCTGGTATAACGGCCATTGGCGGATGGCTGCAATAGCAAGAAGGGTGCGAACAGTATTCATCTGTGCAACGGGAGCAAAGGTCTCATCATAGTCAATGCCATGCTCCTGAGTAAACCCTCGGGCTACTAGATGGGCCTTGTGCCGCTCAATAGATCCATCAGGTTGATATTTGACCTTGAAGATCCATTTGCAGCTAATAGGCTGAACGCCCTCTGGTAGAGGAACAACATCCCAAGTGACAGTCTGATTAAATGCACCGAATTCCTCTGTAATAGCTTTCCTCCATTCAGGATATTGAATTGCGTCTTGATAGGTTCTGGGCTTATGTGTAGAGTGTATAGCAGTGAGATATGCATGAAACTGTGGTAGTAGGAAGCTAGGGTGGCAAAACCAAACTGGCCAGAAGGACCAGTGGCATCAGGTGTATAACGTGCCAGAGGAATACCAGAAGTGGAACGGGTAGACTGACGAAGAGGTGGTGGACTGACAAGGTGTGGGGGTGAGGACGGTGGAGTAGGTGCATGTGTCGGTGGGGAAGTAGGTGGGATGGGTGCTGGCTGTTGTGGGGACGTAGGTGGAGTTTCGGTAGGGGGAACAACAGGTATAAGGACTGCAGGAGATGTAAATGGAGCCAGAGGAGTGAGATCAAATGGAATGCGGGAAGATAAAGTCGGGGGGCTAGCAACAACTGGGGAATCGAGAAATATAGTATCCTCAGGGGGGTCAGGTAGTAAGGGGAGTCTTCCACAAAGGAGACATGTCGAGAAATGTGGACACGACCCGTTGATGGATCAAAACAACGATAACCTTTGTGTTCAGGACTGAGACCTAGGTGAACGCACTTAGCAGCACGAGCGGAGAGCTTCGTGCGCTCAGTAAGAGGGAGAAGGACGTAACAGGTGCATCCAAAGGTACAGAGCATACTGTAGTTGGGAGGTGAATGATAAAGAGCCACGTACGGCGTCGTACCAGCTAGGGCAGACGAGAGAGTAATGCTGATGAGACTAACAGAGGTCATGATAATTTCAGCCCAGAAAGAATGAGGAGCAGAAGAGGAGAGTAAAAGAGCGCGAGTGTCACGCCCTGCTTCCCAAAAATATGGAATACGAGTACATGACAAAAGCCTAGCGAATGACTAACGTCACCCATAAGCTGTTTAATCGATCAACTCAATAATATAATCAATACAGAACAAATGCGCATGCAATAATTATAATCTCATGAACAAAAATATTTGGAATTAAGCAATAAAATATCCAAATACAATAATAATCCAACGTTTGGAAACAAATAACAATATTCGGGACATAAGTCCAAAACAATAATAATCCAATCCCAAAAATAAATGCAAGTCTCAATACATTAAGTCTTTTAAAGCGATAAGCAAATTAAAATCAGAAATCTTCAAAATGTTTGTTCTCCAACTCCAGCAGGCAATTCTCCTTCATTACCTGTAAATATTTCATCTAAAAAGAGAAAAATAATTGTCCTTAGAGCAAGTTATGGACAGCAAGTAGAGAAAGCAGGGAACAATGAAATTACGGTATAACAATGAATCAACAGATCAATAAGAATCAATAAAATGGGACAATATCATTATAATCGATACAATTGGCTATAAACAATGATGCAATATTCGGTAATGGTAATCAGTGATCAATAACGGTAATACTTAGCCAATATTCGATATTAACAGGAACAATGATGATCAATATGCAATGTCGGTGATGTGTCAATCCTTATGTCTATTATTCATTTTAACTCCTAACTAATGCACGTACTACTGTGTCCCATGTGTGCCGTACCACATGTTCAATGCATACAATCAATTTCATTTAGACTCAAGTAGTGCACTCGGTAGATCATGTACTTGGCAACGGTAATCAATATTCAATAGTGATCGATGACCGAATCAATCGAGATACTGTAGTCAGTAATCTACAATTAATCGATGACCGATATGACCAATAGACCAATAGGCCAATAAATAGGGAAACACGGGCCCCTCCTCCAAGTACAGTCTCTACTTTGTTCATTACTTAAAAGTCAATCCCTTAAACCCCGGCTTGTTAATTATTTTATTAATGCAACAACACAATATGCACTTAATGGACAATTCGGTGAACGATAGTATCAATAGAGCAACAACATGTTGATAACTTGGATAGGACGGTTAGGATGGTGATAATAACTCATTGGGAACATGCAATGCAGCATACATCCATTAAATCATGCAATCGTACAACATAGGAATAATTAATCTATTAAAAAGTAGTATCCAGAATTCTGGACAGCATGCGCAACATGTATAAAAATACAGTTTCCCACTTACTCAGGAATCGAAAGTTGAATCTGTCAGAAAATTTGGAAACTAGACTTCCATACGGTTCCAACGCATACTTAAAGTTCAAATTCCGACAACAGTAGTTAGGTCAAACACATGTTTGTTTTCAGGTTTTATGTTCAGGCAGAAATTCGACATCTTGTCATTTTAATTTTTGAATCAGCAAAAACTCAACATTAAAATCAGTAAAAATGTAATCTAGGCTCCTAAACATGTTAAACATCAATCTGAAAATTTTCATAGCTAAATTCTATCATTTGATCAACCTTTTTAGGGTTTAAACATGAAAGATACGAAAATCTGAAAATCTGAAATGTAAAAACATAGCTATAGTATAACGGGCATAACTTTTGCTACAAAACTCGGAATTTAAAAATTCAAGATGATCTGGAAACTAGAAAGATAAGTCTACAATTCATGTTCAGAAAGTATTTCATTTTAAGTTCGTTTAATGGTTCGAAAACAGCGGTCAAAATTCAGGTCCGCATGCATGTACAGTTCTTGGGATATTTTTCTTGAAAATAAAAATTAATTGAACATGTCGGGTATCGATTCTATAGTCAATAAATTATGTAACTAACATGATAGGTGTCCAAACATGATAACTAAAATTAGAATACATACACATACAAGTTTAACATCAATCAATCATCAAACGATCAAACGACATACAACCTAACAATTGTCTCTACAATAATTTATTTGTGTTGTGACTTGTATGAATAACCCTATTATCAATTCTATATGCATCATGAAAGATCCAAACTTTAGAGTCAAATTGGCACGATGTCGAGAATATTGGGGTTAGCTCGTGAAAACCCTCAATAGACCCAACGAATAGAGATAAAAAAAAGATAATACGATAACAAAGAGATCTACTTGCAAGAATTTCAATAACACTTGAATTTGATACTATTAGCAATTCAAGAGGACGGTGACTTTCCTGTTAATCGGTGAAAATGAATACCAAGATTAACGGGAAGAGAACCCCGAAGCAACGAACCCACGAACTGGCAATTTATAACACGTGCAATATATGTGCACACAAAGAGCCAAACAATTAAAGAGAGAGAAAGCAACAACAGCAGCAGTACAACAGCACCAAGTAAAGAGACAGCAGCTGCAACAGTAAAGGGCGCCTCGGTGGCATTGCTGGTGGCCGGGGTAGGCGGTGTCGACGCTGGCGAGGCGTCGCAGGCGGCGCGACGGGGAACAGGCAGCACGGCTACTGTCGGTGACGAGAGGAAAGGGCCACCAAGGGTTTGTGGGTTCTGATGTTGACTAATGTCGAGAGGAGGGAAAAGGAGGAAGCTGGGGGGTTTCGGGGTGGTACTCTGGCGTTGCGGGGAGGCGGCGCCGATGGGAGGTCGGAGAAGATGACGAAGGGGGTCGGGGGTAATTGGGTTCTGGGGTTTCGGCCGCTGTGGTCGAAAGGGAAAGGGGGAGAAGGAGGGTCGGGGAGAGGGTTTGGCGCTGATGGAGGCGCTGACTGGAGGAGGATGGCGATGGGTGGGGGTCGCCGGAGGTGAGGTGCACGAAGGGGGCGCCGGAGATGGTGAACGGAGAAGGGGGTGGGTTCTGTTTGGGGAGAGAGAAAGAAAAGAGAGGAGAGAGAAACTCGAGGAGAGAGAATAGATGGCTATTAGGGTTAAAAAAGTGTAATTTTTAGGGTTTGCAGCAGAGTTGTATTTATAGGATACAATTAGGGTACTGGGTTAGAGGTTTAGGGTTCGATAAAAACGAATTTGGGTCAAGAACAATTGAAATTGGGT
Source organism: Hemerocallis citrina (assembly GCA_017893485.1). Lineage (NCBI taxonomy): Eukaryota > Viridiplantae > Streptophyta > Magnoliopsida > Asparagales > Asphodelaceae > Hemerocallis > Hemerocallis citrina. The sequence continues at coordinate 58,710 of JACEHZ010000407.1, read as the reverse complement.
TTTAGGGTTCAATTAAGGGATAGATCAAAATCAGTCGGGTTCAAAATAAAAATACTCACAATTCAAAAGAGATAATAGGGATCAACAAGAATAGCCCGACAAAAAAGAACGAGGATTTAATAAACAAATTCAATCAAAAATAAAATAATCAAGAAAGAAAAATACTGTATTTAAAAATATTCATATATACATATATGCATTAAATCAAACAGTAGACTGCATATGAAATCGAACCTATTCGGACTTAAAACAAAATAATAATAATAATAATAACAATAACGATAAAAATACTAATACTAATAAAAATAATGATAAGAATAATAACAAATATTTATACTAATAACAGTAAGAAAATCAATAATGATAGCAATAATAATAATAATAAAAATAATAATAATAATAATGATAATAGTAATAACAGTAATAATAATAATATTCATCAAAGTAGAATTTGAGTTTAACAAATTTATTAAAATCCGAAAATTAATAAAATAAATAGTCGATCAATTAGGGATAGAAAATAAGTTCAAATACACTTTAATACATGATCAGAAAAGAACTCACCACAATATAAATTTATAAAAAAATAAATTATAGAAAATACACGGAAAATACTAATTATCGGGAATGGGGGTTACAACGAGCCGTCTCAAGGAAGTGACGATGGTTGCGTTCAGCTACTCCATTCTGTTCATGTGTGTGAGGGCATGATTATTGAAAATGGGTGCCGTCTCACTGAAGGATCGATCTCATAGTGGTGGAAGTGTACTCACGTGCACCGTCTGATCGAAAATTCTTAATGCGCACACCGAACTGAGTGTGAATCATAGTTGTAAAGAACCGGTAAATATCAGGTATCTCAGATCGCTGACGCATAAGAAAAACCCATGTATGTCTAGTAAAGTCATCGATAAAGGAAATATAATAGAGATACCCTTTCCACGAAGGTACTAAGAGGGTCCCCATATGTCAGAATGAACAAGTTGAAAAGGATGAGTGGTTTTAGAAGTTCTTTTGTGACTAAAGGGTATGGCAATGTGTTTGGCCAAATGACAACCATGAAAATCAGATAAATGTTTAAAAGTGAGAGAATCAAGAGCACCACTGCAAGCTATAGTCTGGAGTCGTGATGCGCTAATATGACCTAAACGTCTGTGCCACAGATCAGCATCAGAGGAAACAATACCGGCAAAACTTGAAGAGTGGTGTGCACGAAGAAAATCTAGATAATATAGACGACCCTGATAACTAGCACGCCCAAATTCCTCACCGGTGGAGGAATCAGTAATAGAACAACCTAAAGAGTCAAAAGTAACGAGAAGACCACTATCATACAACGCACTAATAGAAATAAGATTTATTGATAAATGAGGAGCATAAAGAACATATGGTAATGTGAGTGTTGGAGAACTAATTATTCCTGAGTGTGTAATAAGAAGTGGTGAGCCATCAGCTGTGTGTAGAGATAGAGAGTGAGAGGGAAGTGCTGTGCAGGTGGTGAATAGTGTCTGATTACTAATGAGATGATGTGATGCACCAAAATCTAAAATCTAGAAGGAATTCATACCGGGAGTGGCAGAAAGTGCAGAAGCAGAGGAGCCAGCATTGATAGACTGACCCATGAGCTGTAGTTCTAGCTGTGTAGAGCGTTGCTAAAGATTAGCCCAATCAGCAGGAGATGGCAAGACTGAAGTGATGGGCATGGCCGAGGATGTGAGGGACGACGCACTGCAAGGGTTGCTGTGACTTAGAGCACAAGGGAGATGTTGTTGGTGTCTGAATCGGTTTAGGGAGCATGACGGTGCTACCAGTGTCGGAAGTAGAGGCGAGGTAGGGTGAGCAATGATATTAGGAGAAGGTAGAAGGCCAGAGGCAGACTGAAAGCGATGCTGCTGCTGTTTGAATCTGGAGGAGGAACGAGAGGCGATTGCATCTAGAAAGTCAGTGGAGGCGGAAATATATGGAAGAGACTGAGATTCCATCAAGTAGTAGTAGTAGTAGTAGTAGTATATATATATATATGTATATATATATATATGTATATATATATATATATATATGTATATATATATATATATATATATATGTATATATATATATATGTATATATATATATATATATATATATATATATATATATATATATATATATATATATATATATATATATATATATATATAATAATAATAATAATAATAATAATAATAATAATAATAATAATAATAATAATAATAATAATTAAAAAAAATTGGGTTTTTTTTCGTTGGTTTTTTTTAAGACAATACTGAATTAGGGTTTCGGGTTGTAACGGGTAATGGGTTTCAGGTAGGGTTAATACAGAAGTAGGATTACAATGGTTGAGGTGGGAGGGGAGAGCAGGCTGCTGGGGTTTGGGAGGGGCGGCTAGTTCGGATCTGATGACGATCTGGTGGCGGCAGGATTTGATGTCGCTGGATTTTGAAGTTCGGATATGAAGTTCAGATGACTTCTATATCATATGACGATTTGATACCAGGGGGATTTGATGACGATCTGATGGTGGCGGGATTTGATGACGATGGATTTGAAGGTCTGGAGCTGAAGGTCTGGAGCTGGATGACTTCAGATCTGGATTTGAAGTCATCCATATTTGATGACGATCTGAGTTGAATTCTGGAGTTGAAGTCTGGAGATGAAGATTTGATGACGATCTGGAGTTGAAGGTCTAGAGCTGGATGACTTCGGATCTGGAGTTGAAGAAGATGACCTTTTTTTTGTTTTTGTTTTGGAAGAAATTTGTATAATTTGGCGTGGGAATTTGAGGATTTTTGGATGGAAAATTTTTAGGAGAATAAAATTTGAGTAATTGGCTTTGATATCATGTTAAGATAAATCAGAGAAATATGAAGACAATACTGAATATTGAATTGAGAAATAACTGAGTACAATATCTCCTATATATAGGAGGAACCAAATACAAAACTAACCAACTACTCAATGTGGGACTATAATCTCTAACAGAATGGTCTGAGCATATTTTCGTACTTCACTGACTTAAGTCCAAAATTTTGCCTTTTTGTCCAGAAGCTTCCTTAATCTTGTTTGCTTGTTAGCCTCTTTGGTTAGCTTGAATTGCTATGCACATTAGTTTTTAGGCAGTGGTTTTAATGATTTTTTTAGAGATATTAAAATCTCTTGAAAGTGTGCTTCTAATTTTAGAAATATCTTATATACTAACATCACTTTCAACATCAGTTTCAATTATGCGAGTAGCTCTGTAGTGTTGGGGTTTGTGGATCCAATACACGATAATGAGGTTGGAGAAGATAGGCGAGAAGAAGAGTCGAAGTGGGAGCAAGTGGCTACAGCAGAGTTGCGGTCGACCGCACCCCACGACCGACGCCCGGTCGACCGCACAGTCGATCGTCCCGCTCTCTGGTTCAACCTGCAGTCTTGAAGAAATGACCGGTCGACTGCACAGTCGACTGACCCGCTCTTTGTTGGATTTTGTGCAGTCGAGGAAAGGACCGGTCGACCGTCAAGATGGTGCGGTCGACCGTCTCGACGTTGATTGATGAGCGACTGAGATGGAAAGTTGTGGAGTTCTATATATATTGTATTGTGTACGATTTTAGGGTTAAGTAAAAAGAAAATAGAGATCTACCAGCCGTCATTAAGAAAGAGGGAGATAGAGAGAAACCCTACAACTTTGTGGTAAGTTCTTGAGAGATTTGTAAACCTAATCTTCATATTTCTAGTAGAAATCGCAGGAGTGCCTCTGCGCAGGGAAGTAGCCATTGTTTGGGTGAACCTCGATAAAAATCTTGTGTGTTCTTGTGTGTTGCTTTTGCCTGTTCTTTGTTCTCTTGTTTTGATTTTATAGTTCTTGCATCTCGTCGTCGTTGTTGAGTTTATTTCTCAGTTAGAATTCAACAAAGTGGTATCAGAGTCAGGTTGGTAGTCTTGATTGAGATGGGGGACAAGAGTAGAGTCAAGGAGTTCGATGGAACGGATTTCACAATGTGGAAGATCCAAATGATTGCGTATCTCCGACAGAAGGATCTAGATGATTCGTTGTTTGGTGTGAAGCCAGAAGGGACGGAGGTCGATCCGGTTGCGTTGGCGGTCTGGAATAGATTGGATCAGAAAGCGCTTGGGAAAATTCAGTTATCGCTGAGCAGGAATGAGCTATTTCATATTAAGAAGGCTAGAACTGCAAAGGATGCAATGAAGATATTGACAGACATGTTTGAGAAGCCGAATGCGGCGAACCAGATCTTACATCTAAAGAAGTTGGTTAACTTAAAGTTGTCAGAAAGGGGTTCGGTTGTTGAGCACATCAACAATTTCTGTATGGTTTACAATCAGATGGAATCGTCGGGTTTAAAGTTTGAGGAGAGGGCACAATCGTTGTTATTGCTATCCAGTCTTCCCGACAGTTACGACGCAGTAGAGTAGACTATTACTAGCACTATGACAGATACGACAACCCTAAAGGATGTTATAAGCAGCATCATGAATGAAGATACAAGGAGGAAGAGACATGGAGAGACTTCGGTATCATATCCTAGCAATATCGCTCTGTCAGTTGATAACCATGGTAGAAGTAACAATAGAGGGAGGTCGCAAAACCGGAATCACAGGTCCAAGCCAAGAACAGGACATCGCAAAGGTGAGTGTTGGTACTGTAAGAAGCCAGGACACAGGAGAGACCAATGCGAGGAGTATAAGAAAGCGCAAGCAGGGTCACAGGTAGCCAATGTGGTAAGTATTGAACCCCGTCTAGATGAATTGTGTTTATCTGCTGGATTTAATATTTTGCAAGATGATTGGTGTATAGACTCAGGTGCTTCTTATCACTGTACCCCCACGAGGGATGTTTTTGAGGATTACAGGACAAATAATTTTGATGCAGTTTCAGTTGGTAATGGGCAGATATGTCCAGCTGTAGGTTGAGGCACTGTGAGAGTGAAGGCTTGCAATGGTGGGCAATTCGTCTTGTATGATACAAGACATGTTCCGAGCTTAAAGAAAAACTTGATCTCAACTGGCAAACTAGACAAAGAAGGGTTTACAACAACTTTTGGGTATGGAGAATGGAAGGTGACTACAGGTGCTAGGTTGGTGCAAAAGAAAAGTGTGGTGATACGTTGTACTTACTCGGGGGGGGGGGGTGATTCAGGTGATATCATTGCCACAACATCCGTAGGTAGTTCCTCTTCAATTCTATGACATATCAGGTTGTGACACCTTGGTGAAAAGGGTGTCAAGCGGCTTTGTTCTAGGGATCTTTTACTGGGACTGAAGAAGGTTGAGATGGATTTTTGTGAGTATTGTGTGATGGGCAAACAAAAGACAGTTAGCTTTCAGTTGGGTGGGCATGAGAAGAAGCTTAGGAAGCTAGAGTTGGTACATACAGATGTGTGGGGTCCAGCTCAGGAATTCTCTTATGGTGGTAAGAGATACTTCGTCACATTCATCAATGATGCTACAAGAAAGATTTGGGTTTATACAATTCGCGAGAAATCAGAAGTTTTTAAGGCATTCAGAGCTTGGAAGGCCAGGGTTGAGAATGAGACGAGTTGTAAAGTGAAAGCAATAAAGTCAGACAATGAAGGTGAGTACACAAGTAAAGAGTTTGTTAACTATCTGGCAAAGAAAGGTATCAAGGAATCAAGACGGTTCCTAAGACTCCACAGGAGAATAATGTATCAGAAAGAATGAACCACACGATACTCGAAAGGGCGAGATGCATGAGACTTCATGCGGGTCTTCCGGTCCATCTTTGGGCCGCTACAGCTGATACGACAGTGTACTTGATTAACCGTTGCCCATCTAGTGTCCTTGATGGGGCCATTCCAGAAGAACTATGGTCAGGTAAAACTGTTAATTATTTGCATTTGAAAGTTTATGGTTGTATGGCATATGCACTAATTGACAGGGAAGAAAGAAAGAAGTTGGACTCTAAGTCCAGGAGATGTGTGTTCATTGGCTATGGTGGCGATGAGTATGGTTACAGGCTTTGGGATTTTGTGGATAACAAAGTCATTCGCAACAGGAATGTAGTGTTTAATGAGGAGGTTCTATACAAGGACAGGCACACAGGTCAAGATAGTACAACCAGTTCAGAGTCAAATTGGGGTTCAGACTCAGACTCAGATTCACATTCTGAAGGCGACCCTAGTGGTGGGGGTCCTACAGTGCAGCAGCAGGTACATGTATCATAAGCAGCACAGGAGGCTCATGGTGAGCCTATTGGGAATGAGAAGGTTATCCAAGATGAACAGGTACAGCCAGAACAGTTCGGGGAACCTGAACCGGTCGGTGAACCGGTACCCACATTGAGAAGATCGACGCGAGAGAGGAGGCCAACCAGGATATTTGATCCATCAGCTAGTGTTGTTCACGAGTATGTTCTGTACACAGATTCGGGAGAGCCAGAGACTCATGAAGAGGCTTTGAGGGATGAGGCTCGAATTCAGTGGGAGTTAGTCATGAAGGACGAGATGAGCTCCTTGGAACAGAACCAAACTTGGGAGTTGACCAAGTTACCTGCAGGGAAGCACGGTCCTATAAAAAATAGGTTTTCAGAGTCAAAGATGAGGCAGATGGCAGTAAGAGGTACAAGGCAAGACTTGTGGTTAAAGGATTCTCTCAAAGAGAAGGTCTTGATTATAGTGAGATCTTTGCACCGGATGTGAAGATGGCTTCTATTAGGGTTCTGCTCAGTATTGTGGCAGTTGAAGACTTGCACTTAGAGCAGTTGGATATAAAGACAGCATTTCTCCGTGGTAATTTCGAAGAAGAGTTGTACATGAGACAACCCACAGGTTTTGAAGCTAAAGAAAAGGAAGACATGGTGTGTCGATTGTAGAAGAGTCTTTATGGACTCAAACAAGCACCGCGGCAAGGGTATTTGAAGTTTGATTGCTTCATGAGAGGAAAAGGTTTCGATAGATGCGAAACGGATCATTGTGTGTATGTTCGTAGATATGAGGATAATGATATAGTTACCTTGGCGTTGTACGTAGACGACATGTTGTTGGCAGGTTCATATATGGAAAAGATCAAGAAAGTAAAAAGGGCACTAGCTTCGGAGTTTTCAATGAAAGACTTGGGTGAAGCAAAGCAAATCCTCGGCATGAAGATTAGTAGAGACATGAGAAGCAAGAAGCTTTGGTTATCTCAAGCGGACTATGTGAAGAAGGTGTTGAAGAGATTCAATATGGATGGCGCGATGCCAGTCACTTGTCCCTTGGTTGCTCACTTCAAGTTATCAATGAACTTGTGTCCTAAGACAGAGACAGAGATGGAGGAAATGGCTGCTATTTCTTATGCCTCAGCCGTTGGGAGTTTGATGTATACAATGGTGTCTACAAGACCAGACATCGCACAAGCAGTGGGAGTTGTCAGCCGTTACATGAAGAATCCAGGTAAGCAGCATTGGGATGCAGTACGGTGGATTCTTAGATATCTAGCAGGTACTTCAGATCACTCTCTTTGTTTTGGGGGAGATTCTTTGCATATACATGGTTATGTAGATACAGATTTTTTAGGCGATCGTGATGGTTGCAGAAGTACTACAGGGTATGTATTTACAGTTGGTGGAACAACTATTAGTTGGGCTTCGCAGTTACAAAAGATTATAGCGCAGTCAACCATGGAGTCAGAGTATATGACACTTACGGAAGCGACGAAAGACATGTTGTGGATTTCGGAGCTTATGAAACAGTTGGGCAGGAAGCAACCCATAGGTGAACTATGGTGTGATAGTCAAAGTGCAGTTTTCTTGGCAAAAAACTCAGCATATCACTCTAGAACTCGGTACATTCAAATGAGGTATCATTTTGTCAGAATGGCGGTTGAGAAGAAATGGTTGAAGCTAACTAAGATTCTTGGTACTAAGAATCCGGTGGACATGCTCACTAAGGTGGTGGATAGCAAGAAATATCAGTTTTGCTATACCACTATCGGATTGTCTCCAGATTAATTGTTGAGGAGACTCGCAGAGGCACAAGTCTAGACTAGGCCAAGGAAGAATGAAGAACAGGTTAGAGACTTCGTGTATATGTCTCCAAGTAGGAGATTGTTGGGGTCTGTGGATCCAATACACGATAATGAGGTTGGAGAAGAAAGGCGAGAAGGAGAGTCGAAGTGGGAGCAAGTGGCTACAGCAGAGTTGCGGTCGACCGCACCCCCCGACCGACGACCGGTCGATCGCGCAGTCGACCGTCCCGCTCTCTGGTTCAACCAACAGTCTTGAAGAAGTGACCGGTCGACCGCGCAGTCGACCAACTCGCTCTTTGTTGGATTTCGTGCAATCGAGGAAAGGACCGATCGACCGTCAAGATGGTGCGGTCGACCGCCCCGACGCTAATTGATGAGCGGCTGAGATGGAAAGTTGTGGAGTCCTATATATATTGTATTGATTTTAGGGTTAAGTGAAAAGAAAATAGAGATCTACCAGACGTCATTAAGAGAGAGAGAGAGAGAGAAACCCTACACCTTGGTGGTGAGTTCTTGAGAGATTTGTAAACTTAATCTTCATATTTCTAGCGGAAATCGCAGGAGTGCCTCTGTGCGAGGAAGTAGCCATTGTTTGAGTGAACCTCGATAAAATTTTTGTGTGTTCTTGTGTGTTGATTTTGCTTGTTCTTTGTTCTCTTGTTTTAATTCTATAGTTCTTGCATCTCGTCGTCGTTGAGTTTATTCCGCAGTTAGAATTCAACATGTAGTCCACTAGTAAATATTTTCGCTGATGAGTAAGAGGTCAGGAGTTCAAATCCCGCTTACACAAAAAAAAATTAAATTAACATATATTCAGGGGAAGCGTGGGTTTTTCAGTTTTTGTGGCTACAACCTTATTGCCAAAAAATAAATAATCACTAATAAATAATAAATTAAATAAATAAATAAATAAATAAATCACTTGAAACTGTGATTGCAATTTTTAAACGAGAGGTTGTTTGTTTCAAAAAATATAAAATTATAGAAATCAAAAAAATTAGTTTTCGACAAGTTTAGATTTTAATTTATGTTATTTGTTTGATCGAAAATAAGTGTTAAAACTCATAAGTTTGAATGTCCTTTTAAAAAAATTTAATAAGACTAAAAATGGATTTCATAATTATTTTTTTCTTATTTGGAGAAATGTTGATTGAAAAATATCCTTAAAATTTTCATCTTAAATTTCTATCAAGATAAGCGGACAAAATATTTTCTTTTTATCAACTTTCTTCCTTTTTCTCTCATTTTAAAAGAAAAACAAAATTTATTTCAATCTGATGTGTCGTGTTATTTATTTTTCTGTCAACTTTCGTTCTAAACGAAGATAAAAAGAAAAAAAATCGTCTAATAAAAAAACAAATCAACTTTGACATAGTCCATAAGTAAAATGAGAACTTTAATTTTACATGTGAAAAATGAGTTGGGTCAAGAAGACTAGAACAGTAGAACGTGTTTAAGACTAGAATGTGTTTCATGTATTTTATAACTGCTTATAACTGCTAAGAGAGAGAGAGAGATGGAGAGAGAGATTCTTTCTAAAAATATATAATAAAAAAAATCTAATAAAAAAACAAATAAAGTTTGACAGAGTCTATCTCTACTACTATAATGGGAGAAGGCATAGTGTAATTTGTTCATATTCCAATCCGTATAACGCACGTGCTGGTAAATTTTTTTTTGCCATTTTCATCCCCCCCCCCCAAAAAAAAAATTCCCCACGTGCACAGCACGTGTATAATACTAGTAAGTAAAATGAGAATTTAAATTTTAAATGTGAAAAATGAGTTGCGTCAAGAAGACTAGAACATGCTTAAGACTAGAATGTGTTTCATGTATTTTGTAACCGCTATGAGAGAGAGAGAGAGAGAGTGTGTGTGACACCCCGTAATTTAAAATACTATATAATAGTATGCTTGGAAAAAAAGTAATATGGCTGTTGGTAGAAATGTGCTAGGGCATTAAAGTATTAATATGTGAAATGTATTAAAATGGGGGGGGGGGGGGGGGGCAGGCTTTGTAACAACAACTTGTTAAGCTGTGTGTTTCGAAAAAGGAGTGATGTGTATGGGAATAATCCCATATCGGTAAATCATTAGATTAAAATAATACTAAAATAATATAGCCTATGATCAAGAGTCACCTAATCCGTTAACCACATTTTGAGAGGCAGCCTGTGGTGGGCATTTGTACTACATAGTATCTAATTTGCATTATAAATTGTATAAATTGTCTGAGCTAGGGGTAGGGACGTTACAAATGGTATCAGAGCTAGGTTTCGACACCGGGGGACAGTGGATTGCGGGACTGTGGTGAACCATCAATTAAATTCGGGACTCTCGCACGGTCATGCTGCCCTGCTGTACATTCAAGAATTCGGTCGCCTTCTTTTCCTGAATATCTAGTTGCGTTTGGTTTGTTGTTTTGAAAACAGTTTTCTGAAAATGAGAGTGTAAAAGCTGTTTGGTAATAATTTTTTATGAAAACAGTTTTTTGAAAATGAGAGTATAATGTATGTATAGGTTTGGTTGTATGTATATACTGTATATAGTATATATACTCTGACTTATACATACATACTGATATATAATAATATAAAATAATTTATTATAATAAACATATTTAATAATATACATATATATAATAATATATAATAATTATAATAATATATATGTAATAATAATAATATATATTATAATTATAGATTATGATAATAGTATATATAAAATAGTACATATAAAATAATAAAATAAAATAATATATATATAATAATAATATAATATAATAATAGTATATATAATAATAATATAATATAATAATAGTATATATAAAATAGTATATATAAATAGTATATATAAAATAATAATATATACAATAATATTATAATATAATTATAGTATATATAAAATAATATATATAAAATAATAATATATTATAATAATTGTATATTATATAATAATATGAAATAATTTATTATAATAAACATATTTAATTATATACATATATATAATAACATATAATAATTATAATAATATATATCAATAATAATCTATTATAAATATATATTAAACAATTTATTACAATAATAATAAATTATATAATAATATATATAATAATATATAATAGTAATATATAATAATAATATAATATATTATAATAATAATAGATTATTATAATAGTACTAGGTTTGCCCGTTGACACGTGCCTACGGCACGTCTTCGGAACGGTGCACCTTGTTTGATCATAAAAAATAGTTTTGGAGGTCCAGCAAATTAATTGAAGTAGCAAACATAGAGCAAAAAACATATTATATGTTTTTTTGATTATTTTGAATTATTTTTAAAGTTTTTAAATTTTTAAATTTTTAAATTTTTAAATTTTTTAATATTTTAAAAAAATTAATTTCTTAATTTTTTAATATTATATAGAAGAGGGAGGGAGAGAGAGAGAAAAAAAATTAAATAAATATAGGAGTTGTTTGGGTGGGAGATTTGAATTTGAGTTTTGGGGGAAACTTTTGGGGGGAAAATATGTTTTGTAAGTTTAGATCTTGGCCTTTGATTTTTGAGAGGATTGAAGGAGAGCCCCTTGATAGCTTTCTTTGTGTTTTATTATATAGATATATAAAATAGTATATATGAAAAAATAATATATATTATAATAATAGTGTGTGTGTGTGTGTGTGTGTGTGTATATATATATATATATATATATATATATATATATATATATATAATAATAATAATAATAATAATAATAATAATAATAATAATAATATAATATATATAATAATAATATAATATATATATATAATAATAATAATAATAATAATAATAATAATAATAATAATGTATATGTAACAATAATATATTATAAATATATATATAACAATATTTTATAATAATAGTATATTATATAATAATATATATAATAATATATAATATTAATATATTATATATTAATATATGTAATAATATGTAATAATAATATATAATAATAATAATATATATAATAATAATATAATATAATAATAGTACATATAAAAAAGTATAAAATAGTATATATAAAATAGTATATATAAAATAATAATATATTATAACAATTTTATATTATATAATAATATGAAATATTTTATTATAATAAACATATTTAATTATATACATATATATAATAACATGTAATAATTATAATAATATATATGTAATAATAATCTATTATAATTATGTATTAAACAATTTATTACAATAATAATAAATTATATAATAATATATAATGGTAATATATAATAATAATAATATATATTATAATAATAATAGATTATTATAATAGTATATATAACATAGTATATATGAAAAAATAATATATATTATAATAATAATAGTGTATATATATATATTTAAATATAAATAATTATATAATACATATAATAATAATAATAATAATTGTTGCCGCTAAATTTGGTGTGGGGGCAAACAGATGAATTTGTGGATTCTTAGGGAAACTGAATAGTAAACCTGTATACCTGTTCCTTCGAGCTTCGATCGTCGCTCCCGCCGTACACCTGCAAAAAGTGCGAGACACCGGGGTTGTTCCCGGCGACGCACCCTCCGACGCTCAAGTCAGTAATCTAGGAAGACTATGAATGAGCGCAAAAACTGGTGAAAGATTGATTACCTCTTAATGGAGATGAATGGGGGGTATTTATAGGCGTCTTAGAGAACAGATCAGGAATGTAATCCCCGTGATCTGATAAGGAATATTCTCCTTGTAAACAGATTAGGGATGTAATTTTATAAGGTATATTCCCCGTAATCAGATAAGGAATTTAATCTCCAAATCCCAGTGAAAAGATAGAAGTATATCAGGGCCGTTGATCAAGATTGATCAGGGACCCCGATTTTATCTTGTTGGATTGGGTGCGTGGCGGGCTAAAACCCGCACCCTCTTGTTGGTGGATCCATTCGTGGGTTATTGGGTCCTAGGAGAGAAGACCCAATATCCATTTTGGACCTTTTTGTAGGCAAAATTACCGTTTTACCCCCGGGTCTCAAGATTCGTACCTGATTTGGACGGTTCCGATTAACCCCCATTTTTAGCCATATCACGAGCCCCCCACTCCTAAAGGCTAAATTTGATCGGCCTTTGAGGAGTAGTTTGACTGTTTTAATGGCTAGCGGAGTTGTATCGGGGTTCAAATGGAGGGTTTTGAATCTTGAAGGGGTAGTGAGGTGATTTGCCAAGTGGATTGAGCTCCGAGTTGCTCATGAGCTCTGATGGTCATGTGGTATTCTTGCAGGGATATCCTCTTTACCTTCGCGAAGCGTCAATTCGTCGTTCGGGGGTGTTATACATTTGTATCACGCCTTAGACTCCCCCTAGGGCTCGCTGACTAGGGGGCCGAGGTCCACATGCAGTTCGGCAAGCTTTTCCGGAGAGGAAAGCGAGTTCGGCATAGCTGCAAGCACTAGGAGTGAGTCTGGCGATCTGCCGAACTTGTTTTTTACCCTATAACAAGGTCGGTGTCACGAACGCTCGGCAGTGAGTGCCGAACTTGATTTTTACCCCGTAACAAGGTCGGTGTCACGAACACTCGGCAGTGAGTGCCGAACTTGATTTTTACCCCGTAACAAGGTCGGTGTCACGAACGCTCGGCAGTGAGTGCCGAACTTGATTTTTACCCCGTAACAAGGTCGGTGTCACGAACGCTCGGCAGTGAGTGCCGAACTTGATTTTTACCCCGTAACAAGGTCGGTGTCACGAACGCTCGGCAGTGAGTGCCGAACTTGATTTTTACCCAGTAACAAGGTCGGTATCACGAACGCTCGGTAGTGAGTGCCGAACTTGATTTTTACCCCGTAACAAGGTCGGTGTCACGAATGCTCGGCAGTGAGTGCCGAACTTGATTTTTACCCCGTAACAAGGTCGGTGTCACGAACGCTCGGCAGTGAGTGCCGAACTTGATTTTTACCCCGTAACAAGGTCGGTGTCACGAACGCTCGGCATTGAGTGCCGAACATGATTTTCACCCCGTAACAAGGTCGGTGTCACGAACGCTCGGCAGTGAGTGCCGAACTTGATTTTTACCCCGTAACAAGGTCGGTGTCACGAACGCTCGGCAGTGAGTGCCGAACTTGATTTTTACCCCGTAACAAGGTCGGTGTCACGAACGCTCGGCAATGAGTGCCGAACTTGATTTTTACCCCGTAACAAGGTCGGTGTCACGAACGCTCGGCAGTGAGTGCCGAACTTGATTTTCACCCCGTAACAAGGTCGGTGTCACGAACGCTCGGCGGTGAGTGCCGAATTTGATTTTTACCCCGTAACAAGGTCGGTGTCACGAACGCTCGGCGGTGAGTGCCGAACTTAATTTTTACCCCGTAACAAGGTCGGTGTCACGAACGCTCGGCAGTGAGTGCCGAACTTGATTTTTACCCCGTAACAAGGTCGGTGTCACGAACGCTCGGCAGTGAGTGCCGAACTTGATTTTTACCCCGTAACAAGGTCGGTGTCACGAACGCTCGGCAGTGAGTGCCGAGCTTCCAAACTTGTCGTTTTTAGGAGTTTGTTTCTTCTGTGCGCCATCTGAACTTCTGACAGCTTCTGACAACTCTGACAACTCTGACAGATAGGACGTTTATTAATTGCAGTGACTTTTGGTCTTCTGTCAGATGGGCCGCGCATTAAATTCGACTCATGATTTGGCGTGGTTAGCAAGGCGACGATTGGGGTCGCTCCGTCGTTTCGTTTGAATGGGCCGGTCGTACGAGCCCATTAACCTCGTTTGGAGCGCCCCTCTCTATAAATCCTCACCCCCCTCTCTCATTTCTCATTTCTCCTCTCTTTTGCTCAGACGGTTTCTTGTGCTCAGGCGAATTTTTCCGGTGTCGGCGTTTGGTTCAGGCAAAGTTTTCCGGCAGCTATCTCTCTTAAGGTAATTTATCATCAACTATGTCTGTAGCTTCTGTCTCCGACGAAGTCTCTTGGTCCGAGCCCTCCCTTGAAGACGTCGAGGACTCGACTCCGACCCCGACCAAAGGCAAGGTGTTCGGCAAGGATTCGATCGTTGTGGATCCAAAGAGGATGGGGGAGTTCGGACAACTGCCAGGTCCGTTGACGGGGCTTCACAGAGTCAGGCAGCTCCCGGAGGATCAGGTCGAGCGGATTGTCCATGGGAGGGGGAGGTCCTTCGAGGAGAATGCCGCGAGGGAGACGACGGAGGCGGACGATGCGGCGTCGATCCTGCGCGAGGAGGATCTGGCAGTGATCCGGGGTTCTTTTCTCATCCCGGAGGAGTATGAAATCATGTTGCCGGGGCCCCGGAGTTAGGACCAACTCGCCGCTGCCAGTGACCATGTGTTGCTGGCCGGTCGACGCCTTTATCGCCGGTGCTCGGCTACCTCTCCACGCGTTCGCAATTACCGTGGTGAGTTGGTTCGGGGTCAGCCCCATCCAACTCATGCCGAACGCGTGGCGAGTGATTAATGGTTTCGTTCTCCACTGCCATGCCGCAGGGATCGAGCCGCAGCTGAACGTGCTTCGGACTCTATACCGACTCCACCAAGGGAATAAGTCGGAGTACCGGTATTATTTGACTCCGAGGCACGGCGGCAGGCTCGTCATCTGCCCCGACTCTATTAAGCACTGGCGAGAGAAGTGGTTCGTCATGCGGAGTCGAGAGGCCTGGCCGATCCCCTCTGACTGGGTAGAAGGGGTGCCGAAGAGGGCGAAGGCGATGCCGAAGCTCTCAGTAGAGGAAGAAGAGGCGGTCTGGATCCTCCTTGACCGGCCGAAGTACGATTGGAGGGAGCTGACGGAGGACGTCCTCTACAAGGGAGGGCTCTGCCGCGTAGATCCCAGTACGCGGCTCTCGTCAAGTT
Organism: Hemerocallis citrina; assembly: GCA_017893485.1. NCBI lineage: Eukaryota > Viridiplantae > Streptophyta > Magnoliopsida > Asparagales > Asphodelaceae > Hemerocallis > Hemerocallis citrina. The sequence continues at coordinate 42,849 of JACEHZ010000407.1, read as the reverse complement.
CTTTTTTCCCGTACTCATTGCCTTGTTGTTTTCTATGTGCTAATCACTTTTTTGCTTTTGATGCAGAATCCATGGACTATGACGCGGTCTTGGCGCTCAGGGTAGGGCTTGCGAGCAAGGCGCCGAAGAAGCGCAAGAGGGTAGCATCCAAGCTGCCCTCGACCTCGAAGGCTCCGAGGATCGCGGCCCCTGTCGAGGGGGTGGAGATCCTCGACGACCCGGTCGTCACCGTGGCAGGGACTTCGGCTCCCGCACCTGTGGGGGAGTTCCCCATTGCCGCTGCTCTCGCCATGCCGACACCGCCGCTGACCGTGGCAGGCGAGGAGCTCCTGACGGAGGAGCACAAGCGGATCCATATTCCGGACTGGCAAGTCCGGAGGCACGATGGGTTCCTCGGGAACTCGTTGGCGAGCATGCAGGCCGTTAAGCATCTCCCCACCCCGAAGGACCGAGTCGCCATGGAGGCGGGGAGAGAAGGCGACGACGTGATCGAGATCGCTCGTTCGGCGGTATCGGTAAGCTTCTCCTCGTCTATTTTATTTCTTGAATCACGAAAAAAAAATTCTAACTTTTTTAGTTCTTCTTTGCTGCAGATCATCGTCCACTTCGGCCACCTCACCGAGAGGTTGACAGCTCTGGAGAAAGAGCTGAAGCAGGAGTCCGACCAAGCTCGGAAAGAAAAAGCTCGGATGTCGAACGAGCTCGACAAGCTCCGTGTCGAGCATGAGGGCAGGTCGGCGAGGGTCCAGCACCTCGAGGCCGAGGTGAAGAGGCTGGAGGGCAAGCTCCTTCGTCAGAAGGAGGGGTCGGCCAAGCAGCTGACCGAGGTCGAGGCGGCGCAGGCGGCAGCCGTGAAGGCGGCGGAGGACGCGACCCTGGAGAAGGCCCAAGCGTTCCTCGCGCAGAACATGGCGAAGGCCTTCGCTGCCGCCCTCGAGCGGGTGTCGGAAGCGTCGGGGTGGCGGCTATTCCCCGGACACGTCGAGGGCTTCGACCCCGAGTCCGAAGGGGAAGAAGAGGAGGAGGGCGACGACGAAGCCGGCGCCGGGGCCGGGGCTACTGATGAGGTCCCCAGCACCGCGATTACCCCGCTGGCGGCGGCGTCTCCTTCGGCGAAGTCAACCCCTACCCCACCTCGACGCCCGGGGAAAGAGGTCGAGCCTTGACTCCGCCTTTCGTTTTCTTGTTTTTGTTTTTTGTTTTTCTTTTCAACCTCTGTAATGCCTAATAGCGGACTGGCCACCGCTACTTTTTGACATGAATGAAAAGAAAGTTTTTGCAAGTGTTGATGCTCGGAAGTTTTTGTCTTTTGCCCTCTTTTTTGCCGAACATTCCCTTCTAGTTTTTAGAATAAATTTTTCCAAGTGCGGTGCTCTGGCAGTGTTCGACATTTTTGCTGATTACTTCGATCTCTTTGCAGCTTATGGTGATCGCCCAAGACGTCGAACCTTTGCGCTCGGATGAAGGAGCTCGAGCCGAGGTCGGCCTAGAGGCGACGAGGCTATGTCTGGCAGGGTGCCGAGAGCGACTCTATGAGGTCGAGCTCGGATTGCGCCGAGCTGAAAGCGAGAGGAAGCATCTCCAGCTCGTCCTCGGTCGGCGAGATATCGAGATTCGCCGTTTGGAAAGCAGGATCGCCGAGCTTATCCCCGAAGGTGAATATTCGTCAACTGATTTCAATAATGAGATTCGGGTTCAGTGCATCCGTCATAACTTGTCCAAAATAACAGCGGAGAGAGATGACTTGCTTTCCGAGATACAGCATCTGCAGTCCGTAGAGGCAAAGCTTCGGAGTGAGGGCGAGGGGCTGACGGCCGAGGTGGCCAAGTTGATGACCGAACGGGTACAGTTGACTGCCGAAGTCGAAGTGCTCAAGAGAGCGACGGTGGATAAAAGCATCGAGGTCACCCACCTCCGGCGCCTCATCGCCAGCCGATCAGGAGTTTCGGACTCCGCGATACCCCCATGTTTCGAAGTCGATGTCAAAGACGACTCGTTGCGAGATCGGATCTCGGAGTTGGAGGCAGAAGTGGCCCGTCTTAAGCCGCATTCAGGACCGATCAACGTTCGAAGCACGTCGTGCACTCGTGCTGAGAGTGAGCGGGGCATTACCTTCTATGAGATGGCGACCCGTCAGCGGATCGGCCAACCTAGTCCGGGGGACGCGCAGAGCTCGGTGGCAATTTCGTCGAGCGGAGCGTCCGTCGGAGTAGCTACTAGAAGTGGTGCCGAGGATACGTCTCAATTCGCCGGCTTGGGATCGCGCTCCGGAGACAAGCGTCGTCACTCTCGGGTGTCTTTGAAGCGGAATGCTCCGGCTCCAAAAAAGCGCTGAAGTCGTCGATTCCGCGAGCTTCTGTGTATTTTTTGTTTTTTGCTAAGTGTAATAAGTCGGCATTGTAACTTTTTCTTTGACGAGTTGTAATCCTGCTGTGTTTGTCTTTGTACCGCATCTATTTCATCAATAAAAGTGTTGTTGCCGAGCTCGTGTGTTTTACTCTTGCGACTGTTGTCTGCTGTGCCGAGGCTTCTAAAGTGGGAGCGGTTCCGAATGGCGAGCTTCTTCCAGTTCGTTTAGGAGCGAATTTGCGAAGTAGCATCGAGCCAAGTGTCGGACACCGGAACCATTGTTAGATTAGTTTAGGGTTGTGGGAGCATTTCCGAATGGCGAACTACCCCTAGCTCGCTTAGGAGCGAGCTTGCGGAGTAGAATCGAACCAAGTGTTGGACTCCGAACCATTCAACGGCCGTGGGAGCAGTTCCGAATGGCGAGCTACTTCTAGTACGCTTAGGAGCGAACTTGCAAAGTAGAATCGAGCCAAGTGTTGGACTCCGAACCATTCAACGGCCGTGGGAGCAGTTCCGAATGGCGAGCTACTTCTAGTACGCTTAGGGGCGAACTTGCGAAGTAGAATCGAGCCAAGTGTTGGACTCCGGAACCATTGTTAGATTAGTTTAGGGTTGTGGGAGCATTTCCGAATGGCGAACTACCCCTGGCTCGCTTAGGAGCGAGCTTGCGGAGTAGAATCGAACCAAGTGTTGGACTCCGAACCATTCAACGGCCGTGGGAGCAGTTCCGAATGGCGAACTACTTCTAGTACGCTTAGGAGCGAACTTGCGAAGTAGAATCGAGCCAAGTGTTGGACTCCGGAACCATTGTTAGATTAGTTTAGGGTTGTGGGAGCATTTCCGAATGGCGAACTACCCCTAGCTCGCTTAGGAGCGAGCTTGCGGAGTAGAATCGAACCAAGTGTTGGACTCCGAACCATTCAACGGCCGTGGGAGCAGTTCCGAATGGCGAGCTACTTCTAGTACGCTTAGGAGCGAACTTGCGAAGTAGAATCGAGCCAAGTGTTGGACTCCGGAACCATTGTTAGATTAGTTTAGGGTTGTGGGAGTATTTCCGAATGGCGAACTACCCCTAGCTCGCTTAGGAGCGAGCTTGCGGAGTAGAATCGAACCAAGTGTTGGACTCCAAACCATTCAACGACCGTGGGAGCAGTTCCGAATGGCGAGCTACTTCTAGTACGCTTAGGAGCGAACTTGCGAAGTAGAATCGAGCCAAGTGTTGGACTCCGGAACCATTGTTAGATTAGTTTAGGGTTGTGGGAGCATTTCCGAATGGCGAACTACCATTCAACGGCCGTGGGAGCAGTTCCGAATGGCGAGCTACTTCTAGTACGTTTAGGAGCGAACTTGCGAAGTAGAATCGAGCCAAGTGTTGGACTCCGGAACCATTGTTAGATTAAAGAGTTAAAAGCAGAGAGATGTAGTAGCAGTGAAAATATGAAAAAACTTTATTTATTAATATCTAATGATCGGCTGCTTCTAAAGTTGCTAGCCGTTATTACAATGAAAAAGTAAAAGGAAAAATCACTACTAGTAAAAGGAAGGGAATGGTTCGACATCTCGAGTTACTTAGAGAGGCGTAGTTGCCTTCTCTTGGTATTTCAAAAGATGGTCGGCATTCCAAGTCCTGGGAATTTCTCTGCCTTTGAGATTTTCTAGCTTGTATGCACCGGGGCGGATCACTTTTGAGATTTTGTACGGTCCCTCCCACTTCGGGGCCAGTTTGCTTTTCTGTCCGGGGAACGAGATGGCCAATTTTCGGAGGACTAGGTCCCCTTCTTTGAGGTCCGTTGGGCGGACCCTTTTGTTGTATGCTAGCTCGATCCTCCTTCGGTAAGCTTGCTGGCGTATGGCAGCTCTCTCTCGGATTTCATCTATCAGATCTAAGCTCGCTCTGAGCTCTCTAGCGTTCTGCTCTTCTTCATAAGCTATCAGACGAGGAGAGGGTATCCCGACTTCTAGGGGGATGATGGCCTCAGCCCCATAGGTGAGATTAAATGGGCTCTCGTCTGTTGGGGTCCGCTTGGTGGTGCGGTGATTCCAGAGCACGTTTGGCAGCTGATCGACCCACAGTCCTTTGGAACACTTGTCTAATCTCTTCTTGATGCCCGAAAGAATCTGTCGGTTGGCATTCTCGGCCTGGCCATTCGACTGAGGATGGGAGATGGAGGAGAATCGGTGTTGTATGGCGAGGTCCTCACATAAAGCTCGGAAGGCGGCCCCAGTGAACTGTGTTCCATTATCCGTGACTATGACTCGGGGAACGCCGAATCGGCAAATCACATTTTTCCAGAAGAATTGAACGACCCTATGCTCGGTGATTGTAGCCAAGGGCTCGGCTTCTATCCATTTAGAGAAATAGTCGACTGCCACGACTAGGAACTTTAGCTGTCCGGGGGCTAGTGGAAACGGCCCTAGTAAATCCATCCCCCACATAGCGAAGGGGATCGGACTTGATAGGGAGGTGAGCGGTGCTTGTGGAAGGCGTCGGATGTCGGCATATTTTTGACAGAAGCTGCATTGCCGAACGTGTCGTTCGGCGTCCCGTGGTAGAGTGGGCCAAAAATACCCGTAGTTCAACACTTTGCATGCCAGAGCCCTGGACCCAGAATGAGCTCCGCCGATGCCCTCGTGGAGTTCTTGCAGGGCGTAGTCGGCTTTCCAGGGGGAGAGGCACCTCAGGTAAGGCCGGCCGTCTATCTGGGTGAAGGAGCGTTTATATAGGATGCCTCCGATTAATGTATAACGCTCAGCTCGAGTTCTGACTCTTCTTGCTTCCTTTGGATCCTCAGGGAGAAGCCCGTCCCTCAAGAATTCGACAATGGGTTTCATCCAGTTGTCTTCGAGGAGGACGGGCAATGTTTCGACGGAGTCGGGCGCTTCGTCCTCTATGCTCGGCTTCAGGAGGACTTCTATCAATACGGTCTGCTCAAGACTTTGAAGTGAAGAGGAGGCTAGTTTGGATAGGGCGTCGGCCTGAAGGTTTTCTTCTCGGGGGATCCTTTGGATGATGGCTTCTTCAAACAGCGCCATGAGGCTCTTGACCTTGGCCAAGTATTTAACCATCCTGTCATCGCAGGCTTCATACTCGCCAAGGACCTGATTGACGACCAATTGGGAGTCGCTGAAGATCTGTAGTCGTTGTGCCCCAGCATTTCGGGCCATTCCAAGGCCGGCTATTAGTGCCTCGTATTCGGCTTCGTTGTTTGAGGCTTTGAAGTTTATACGGAGGGAGTATTGGAGGATAAAGTCATCTGGGCCCGCCAGGAAGACTCCTGCCCCGCTTCCCTCGTTACAAGAGGACCCGTCGACATAGACCGACCAGACGGGTGGTCTCTTCATCGTTTGGCTGGACTCAGGGATAGTGGTCTCAACTATGAATTCGGCCAGTGCCTGTGCCTTGATCGCGGTCCGAGGCTAATAAGTTATATCATGTTGGCTCAGCTCGATCGACCACTTCATAAGGCGGTCGGAAGCCTCGAGCTTGTGAAGAACTTGTTTCAGCGGCTGGTCGGTAAGAACGACCACCGAATGGGACTGAAAGTAAGGCCGAAGCTTTCTCGCGGCCATTACCAGGGCATAGGCTATTTTCTCAATCTTCGGGTACTGGAGCTCGGCGTCCCGAAGTACTTTGCTGACGTAGTAGATGGGCTTCTGAGCCCTTTCTTCTTCTCTGACTAAGACCGCACTAAGCGTCTGTTCGGAAGCTGCCAGGTAGAGGTAGAGTGGTTCGCCAGGTATAGGTTTGCTGAGAAGAGGTGGATTGGCGAGGTATGCTTTAAGCTAGTCGAATGAGTCTTGTTGCTGCTGCCCCCACTCAAATCCTTTAGCCCCCCTGAGGGCTTTGAAGAACGGGAGGCACTTCTCCCCAGACTTCGACAGAAAGCGCCCTATGGCGGCTAGGCGACCAGTCAATCTTTGAACTTCCTTGACATTTCTAGGAGGGGCCATGTCCAATATGGCCTTGATCTTTTCCGGATTCGCTTCTATTCCTCGTTGGCTAACCATGAAGCCGAGGAACTTCCCTGATGAGATGCCGAACGCACACTTGTTCGGGTTGAGTCTCATATTATGCTTTCTTAGGACGTTAAAGGCTTCTTGGAGGTCGGCTACATGATCAATACCTCGAATGCTTTTCACAAGCATGTCATCGACGTACACTTCCATGTTCCGGCCGATCTGGGCCTGGAAAACCTTGTTGACGAGGCGTTGGTATGTCGCCCCTGCGTTCTTTGGGCCGAATGGCATGACTCTGTAGCAATAAAGGTCTTGGTCGGTCACAAAAGATGTCTTCGGGATATCCAGGGGGAACATTCTTATCTGATTGTAACCCGAGAAAGCATCCATGAAGCTGAGAAGCTCATGTCCCGAGGTTGCGTCAATCAGAGTGTCAATGCTCGGCAGAGGGAAGGGATCTTTGGGGCAGGCCTTGTTGAGGTCGGTGAAATCAATACAAATTCTCCACGTCCCATTGGACTTCTTCACCATTACTACGTTTGACAACCACTCCGGGTAGTTTACCTCCTGTATGAATCGGGCCTTCAACAACTTGTCTACCTCCTCTTTTATAGCGAGCTGACGCTCGGGGGCGAACTTGCGCCTCATCTGCTGAACTGGTTTGGACCCCGGATCGACGCTCAGGCGGTGGACTAGGAGTTCTTCAGAGATACCGGGCATATCTGCAGCTGACCAGGCGAAGAGATCCTGATTCCTTCGGACGCATTGTACGATGTCGGAGTATCGGGCGGACGGGAGGGTCTTGCTGACAAAGAACTTGCGGGCCGGTTCCTGCTCGGAGAAGAGTACCTCTTCCAATTCATCCACCGGCTCGGAGGTCGGCCTTGCAGTGTCTTGAGGAATTTCCAGAGTTTCTAAGGAGAGGACGGGTCCAAGGGTTGAGGTCATGTAGCACTTTCTAGCCGTCTCCTGATTGCCCCTTACTTCCCCGACCCCGGACCGGGTGGGAAACTTCATCTTAAGATGGTATGCTGAGGGGACAGCTTCCAGAGCTGCGAGGCCAGGCCGACCCAAAATGACGTTGTAGGCGGCGGGAACATCCACCACCATGAAGTCCATTGGTTCTGTTCGGGTGGTAGGAGTTTGACCGGCAGTTACATCGAGGGTGATTACCCCTTCAATAGTTACCGGAACCCCCGTGAACCCATGGAGAGTGTAGCCGGCGGGCTTGAGTCTGTCTCTGGAGAGCTTTAGGCCTTTAAAAGCGGAGAGGAAAAGGATGTTGACGGAGCTGCCGTTGTCTACTAAGATTCTTTCCACTTTGAAATTCGCCATGTGGAGGCTAATGACAAGTGCGTCACAATGTGGGGTTCGAACTCCTTCAAGATCTTCGTCGGAGAACGTGACTGGCACTCTGAGGCCTTTGGGAGGAGGGGTGGTTCGGACCGAGTTGACTTCTCTTATAAATGCCTTCCGAGAGGAGTTTGAGGAGCCCCCCATTGGGCCCCCGTGAATGAGGTGGAGGACTCGCTCTTCCTCGAAGTCTGGCGTCTCTTCTCTTTCCGGACGCTTGTTAGCCCCCCGAGGCGGGGGAGGAAGTTCGGCTCGGTCTTTTCTTACGAACCTAGTCAGCTGCCCTCTCTGGATAAGGGCTTCGATCTCGTTCTTGAGGGCACGACAATCGCTGGTGTCATGCCCATGGTCCCGGTGATAACGACACCATTTCTCTTTATCTCTTCTTTTGGCGGGGGTGTTCATCCTTGGAGCAGGGGGGATAATACCCTCCTTCTCGACCTCCATCAAAATGGTTGAGACGTCAGGGGTGAGGGGAGTGAACTTTTCGAACCTGGGGGGAGCTCGGCGCTGGCCGGCATTGTCCTTTTGGAGCTTCCTGGTTCCTTCCTCCTTTGTTCCCTTTCTCTTAAACCCAGAGGAAGACCCCTCCCAGCTTGGTCGCTGCTCGGCCTCTTCGGCCCGGATATACTTTTCACTGCGAAGGAGGAGGTCGGAAAAGTTCTGCGGAGGTTTCTTGGCGAGGGAGGAGCAGAGGTTGGAATTGAGGACATTAGATTGAAACGCTGCCGTAGCGACCGACTGGTCGAGGGATGCTATAGACCTGGCTTCAGCTGTGAACCTCTTCACATAGTCTCTCAGTTTCTCCCCCTTCTTTTGGTGGAGGTGCAATAGGGAGATGCTGGTTTTCTCAGCCCTACGGCTGCTTACGAAATGTGTGACGAAGAGGGTTTCGAACTGTTCGAAGGAGAATATTGAGGAGGGGGCGAGGTGAGAGTACCATTCTCGGGCCGGTCCCTTGAGAGTTGCGGGGAAGGTTTTGTAGAGGAGGGCATCGGAAGCTTGATGGAGGAGCATCAAAGTCTTAAAGCTTTCGATGTGATCAACTGGATCGGTCTCCCCGGTGTAAGTCTCGAATTGGGGAGGTTTGAAACCGAACGGCACAGGTGCGTCCACTATGGTCCGGGAGAAAGGGGGTCGGCTAGGACGTAGGGTCCTCCCCTTGAGCTCCTCTTCTCGGTTTATCTGACCCAGGTGCCTTTCTACTTCATGAAGACGGCGGTTCATGGTGTCATCTCTCCGACGGTAATCTGCCGAGCCTCGAGACTCGTCTTCGTACGAGGGAGAGCGAGGGCTGCGATGATGGTAACTTCGGGAGTGACGAGGACTTGGGGTACGCCGGGAGTTGGTAGGAGCATGACGAGGAGATGGGGACCGTCGGCGAGGGCTTCGGACTGGAGGAGGGGACGGGACCTTTGGCTCGTTCGGATTTTGACGGAGGTTGAGAGCTTGCAGGACGGTGGCTTGGAACTTCTGGAACTCGGCACGGGTGATTGGTGCCTCATTGTTCCTGGGCTGTTGCCGACCTGAGGGAGAGTGACTTCTTCGGTAATGATCGGGGGACTCCTTCCTCCCTCTGCGGACAGGAGACCTGTAATACCGGCGGCGCGGAGACCGATCGCACGGATGGTGTTGGCGGGAGGCTCCCTCTCGGGCCCGCTTTTCTTCTAGATGGCGGCGGAGATCATCATCTTTCTGGTGGTTGAGGGCGGCATTGTGGCGGCCAGAGGCTCGGGGATGATGGGAGGCCATAGAGTCCGTGGAGGCGTTGCGGATGGAGACATGCTCTTGATGAAGGGGTTGTTTCTGAGGGTTTGGACCCTTTGGATCAGGAGGGGGAAGGTTCGGTTGGAGCGGGTCTTCTGCCGTAGGGGGAAGCTGCCCTTGTTGTTGAGCAGGATTGTTGGGAACTTCTTGCTGCTGATCAGGGTTGGGTCCTCGGTTGGAACCCCTTGACCTGACTTTGCGAGGCGGCATGACTGGAAAAGACCTGTTCACCAGGAAGAGGAGAGGTCTCTATTCGTTAGTTTCCCACAGATGGCGCCAATCTGTTGCCGCTAAATTTGGTGTGGGGGCAAACAGATGAATTTGTGGATTCTTAGGGAAACTGAATAGTAAACATGTATACCTGTTCCTTCGGGCTTCGATCGTCGCTCCCGCCGTACACCTGCAAAAAGTGCGAGACACCGGGGTTTTTCCGGCGACGCACCCTCCGACGCTCAAGTCAGTAATCTAGGAAGACTATGAATGAGCGCAAAAACTGGTGAAAGATTGATTACCTCTTAATGGAGATGGATGAGGGGTATTTATAGGCGTCATAGAGAACAGATCAGGAATGTAATCCCCGTGATCTGATAAGGAATATTCTCCTTGTAAACAGATTAGGGATGTAATTTGATAAGGTATATTTCCCGTAATCAGATAAGGAATTTAATTCCCAAATCCCAGTGAAAAGATAGAAGTATATCAGGGCCGTTGATCAAGATTGATCAGGGACCCCGATTTTATCTTGTTGGATTGGGTGCGTGGCGGGCTAAAACCCGCACCCTCTTGTTGGTGGATCCATTCGTGGGTTATTGGGTCCCAGGAGAGAAGACCCAATATCCATTTTGGACCTTTTTGTAGGCGAAATTTTTTACCCCCGGGTCTCAAGATTCGTACCTAATTTGGACGGTTCCGATTAACCCCCATTTTTAGCCATATCAATAATAATAATAATAATAATAATAATAATATATGTAACAATAAATGTAAATATATATATATAAAAATATATTATAATAATAGTATATTATATAATAATATATATAATAATATATAATAGTAATATATTATATATTAATATATATAATAATATGTAATAGTAATATATAATAATAATATATGTATAATAATAATATAATATAATAATAGTATATATAAAATAGTATATATAAAATAATAATATATATAATAATAATATAATATAATAATAGTATAGATAAAAAAGTATAAATAAAATAATAATATATATAATAATAATAGTATATATAAAATAGTATATATAAAATAATAGTATATTATAATAATTGTATATTATATAATAATATAAAGTAATTTATTATAATAAACATGTTTAATTAGGTACATATATATAATAACATATAATAATTATAATAATATATATGTAATAATAATATATTATAATAATATATGAAATAATTTATTATAATAATAATAAATTATATAATAATATATATATTAATATATAATAGTAATATAGAATAATAATATATATTATAATAATAATAGAATATTATAATAGTATATATAAAATAGTATATATGAAATAATAATATATATTATAATAATAGTATATATATATAAATATTAAAATAATAATAATAATAATAATAATAATAATAATAATAATAATAATAATAATAATAATAATAATAATAATAATAATAATAATATATGTAACAATAATATATTATAAATATATATATATAAATAATAATATATATAAATAGATTTAGAAAGTGGATGTGAAAAAACAGAAAATAGGTGAAGTGGAGTTTTGTGAAAACTGTTTTCAAAAAACAACATAACCAAACGGGTTTTGGAGTTTTGGAAAACAATAAAAAGGAAAAAACAACAAACCAAACAGAAGCGATCCCTGAATTCTTCCAGAAAAGCCTCCCAATTCATTTGCGGGTTCCCCAACATCCTCTTCACCGTTCTTTTCCAATTGCATAGTGGCCAACTTCACCTTATTGGCTGCCGAAGTTTTCGAGACCTCGAAGATTGTCTCCATCCGTCTAATCCAATCATCAGCTTCGTTTGGATCAGATTGCCCCTCAAACACTGGCGGCCTCATCCTCTTAAAGGACTCGATCTGCTTGATGGGATCAGCGTTAACCAATCCTAGTCCAGCTCCATGATTCTGATGCTGGTTCTGATTCTGAGCCAAATTAGCTGCCATCAGTGTATTCAAAGTCTGATACACCCTGGCAAATTCAGCCTCGAGATCAATTCCAGTTCCGTGGGAACTTCCAGCTCCATCAATATTGTTACCATTCCTGGTTCTGGGTCCTGTCATTCTGAATACTGCAAAACGAGAGAAAAGTTAGAGCACCACAACATAACTCACTTTCACATCAATACCCTTTGGCTAAATCTCAACTGTACCCCAAACCAAACATCATGTTTCAGTTCTACGTGATACTCACTCTCTAATGTCCACACCTAGGTACTCACACTCTAGTGTCCACACCTAGGTTGTTTTTATGTCATGTTTATTATTACTATTGAAGCATGCTCTGATACCAATCTCTGTAGCGCCCCGAATTTCTAATATAATATCTTAGAAAATACGTGGCACAATTTCCAGCATCAACTTCAATGTAATATTAAACACAACCAAACACCAATAAAATTTTTCTAACTTTCATTACAATGATCATTTACATAGCACAGCGGAATACAATACATCTTAAATCACAATTCTCTTTTCTTTATAACACTTTACAAATTACATAAGTCACTATATCAATTGAACTCAAGCATCCAAATCTGATCTTTAAGAAATCACCTGTAAAATATGAGGCTAGAGATAACCCTAACCCCCAAAATTAAAGAGGTCAGCCATAAAGGTGTGAGTGACATCAAAAAAAAAAACATAAATAAACATTAAGCATGGATTTATCAACAACAGAAACTAAACAAGAATACATAAATATGACATAGCAGGGAGATATGTAAACATCAAGTGAAACTAAACTAAGTGTCAAGTGAAGAAACGGGAAAACACATGCGTGAAACCAAGTCAAGAAAACACAATTCTATATGCGGACTCTCTAATGCGTACTTGTCGAAGTCTATGCATTCCATAGTACATAGGTCCTGTGCAAGCCCTTAACGTCTCCATATTGTAGGATTTAATCCCCGCTATGCAACTAATCCTAACACGATGACTACTACGAGATAAAGATAAACTGCGAGTATTAGTCCATGCCCCGATAATTCCGGAGGTCAATCTCTATCCACAGATAATTCCGGAGACTATTTCACTCACACCTGGGAATCTTCGAGAATAACCCACACCGCAAGCAATGGCACCTCATCACACGAATACCACATGTGCGTCGCCTCGATCCCGATAATTCCGGAGATCAATCCCACACCACAGGTAATTCTGGAGACTATTTCGCTCACACCTGGATAATTCCGGAGATTATCTCACACCACAAGCCATACTGAGGTCCATAACCTATGTTCTCGTTCATCATATCACCACTAGTGCCAGTCCTTATCATTTAGGTTATTTAATTACTCAACGAATCTCCTAGAGTTGGTGCACCCTACCGGACTTAACTCAACAACTGATCAACTAAAATGCATCAACAGGCCCAAACATAAATAACTCAACTGCCGGTATTCTAGGGTCACACACACCCTCTAGAGACCCGCACTCAATTATCAAAACCAAACTTCCAACATAAATTGCTCGACTTAACATCCTTTAAACATATCGTCGACAGAAGATAAAGTATAGAATAATAAGTTATAGATTAAAGCATTTAGAGAACAGATCGTTTTAAAGAACATTCAAAAATATAAAGATATATCAGTTTCAGTCGACTATAGAAAATGGTAAGTCGACTGTCTAGAGAGAAAATCTAGTAGCTTTGAGGAAAATAAATCTAAGTATTATAAGTCGACTGAAAAGGGTCATAGGTCGACTGTCCAGAGAAAATTTCAATATCTTTCAGAAAATAATTCTAAGTATAGAAGTTGACTGAAAAAGGTATAGGTCGACTGTCCAGAAAGAAATTTCAAGGAAAACTAGTGAACATAGCAGCTGGGTCATGTCGGTGGACTGAGAAGTCATACCAGTCGACTGTCGGCCTACAGACTGCATACTTTTGGTTGTGCACATTTCAACCGATACATAGTTTTACTTTATGAAAACGATTACTACGAAAAGCATATTTCTTATATGATTAATTACAACTTGTAGGATAAATAATGGTCCATAAAACTAAATCAAACTACTAGAATTTATGAAAATAGAGAATTTGTCGATTTCTTTTGATTAATACATGGGTTGTGCATATAATCAAAAATAGAGTCTCTTTAAAATTTACTAATCACTGAAATAGTTCGTATTCAGATCCAAAACATATAAATATCAAAATCTCAAAGAATCCCCAATTTGGGTATATCTCCTCAACTCACCAAATTCTCAAATTTTGAATTCTCAAGATATGATCACTTGATTCATAACTTTTCCATTCAAATTTCTCAAAACTGAATCTCTACCACAACTCACAGCCATAATAAATTGATAACATCACCATATCAAATTTGTATTCACATACCAATAGGGTTTCACAAGATCCATTTTTTCATCCATCCAATCCATTATTTTCATAGTCATACTCAAACCCTAAACATGCTTTCTAGCAATAAGATTCAACTTCTAAGATCCATTAAAACATTCATAGATCAAACAACCAAATTATACCACTCACATACATAAACAATTCAACAAAACAATTTCATCACTCATGCAAAATACACAAAGCAAAACAAACAAGTCACTCACATACAACATACACAAAATAAAAGAAAACAAACATGTCACTCACCCTGAAATGAAGAAATTCGACAAGAAGCCTTTCTTTTGCGAAATCCAAGATCCTCTTCTTAATCCTCCAAAAAAAAAAAAAAAAATTCTTTGTGCTGTGCAGCGAATGACGGCTGCGTTCTCTTTTAAATAAGTCGGAAATAGGAGTTTTAGGATTTTTAGACACATTTGCAAAATAACCCCTTGAAAATATAACTTTACATAAATCGATTTCTATACTTTGAAACTTGATAAAATCGATTAAATTGAGATTTAAAAGCAAAATAACCTCCTTAATTCCAGTCGGAACTATTTTAAAAGTCCAAAAAATAGTTTTGCACTTTCACCCCTCAAAATGACAATTTTGCAAAATGATCATTCTTTTTCTTAATATTTGCAAATAGATCCAATAAATATCAGAAAAATCTAAAAATTACAAATAAATCCCAAATAATAAATGATGATTTTCAATTAAGAAATTTTGGCTTTTGAACTTCTCAAGAAAATATTTTTACGTGTTTCGCACGTGTAAAAAGATAAATTTTCGGAAAATATTTATTAAATTCCCAAAAATCATTTTATTCATTTATAGACCTTTAAAAATAATATTTAAAAATACGGGGTACTACAGAAATGGCTTGAGATGGGGCGTATGTAGTATGAGTTGTATATTGTTCCGGAGACTTGCTTGCATTAGAATAAGTGCAGAATCTCATTAGTTAATCGGGTATTAAAGTCTAAGGCATAGCATACACTGACACATCAATTATATATACACGTTTCTCTTTTCTTCAATCTATTTGCTTAAGTGGAGAATCGCTGCTAGTCATCAGCCTTAAAAATGTCAGTATATGTACTGACGTCCCCATTTCAATAGGTACCGGATTGCAGAAGTACAGGTACAGGATTCAGGATGACTCAAGGCGAGAGGAGCAAGAGTCGTTTTTATTTCCGCTGCATTATATGTTGTTTACTATTGTTCCATTGTAACAATTTTGTAATCTATTTATTTGTTAGAAAGCATCCAAGTGAAATACCAAGTGTTGTTCTTTATTCATTGTAGTCTGATGTAATATGTTGAAAGTTGTAACACTTGGGATTGTAAAGGTATTATTGTAACACTGTTGTAATGTATTGCAATTTTGTAACATTCGGATTTGTAATACATTTGTGTTGAATAAAAAGTTTTATTTCCTGTCTTTTCTGTGTATTGTGGCTAATTAAATAAAAGATTCTGGCTTATGTCACGGTTTCCCAGTTATCAAAAATCGGGGCGTTACAATACCCTCTAATTGGTTCTGCTAGAATACATTGTTCAGGCGCAGGACTGTAGTTGCGGGGATTGTTCGGGTGGTTATGGAGTTTGTGTCACATATATCTATCTTAATTTAGAAACTATTTCACCATCTATCTCTTTCTAAAATGATTCAAACTTTCAAAGTATAACCCCCTGTTTTTTTTTTCGTTATAACCACCTATTTTATTAAAGTCGACGCGTAGATTAACGTTGACGTCAAGTTGTGTGCAACAATTTTCTTTTTCACTCCATGCATTATATGTGATTACAAATAAAACTATGAGGAACTTCAAAATCCGTGTTTCTTTTTGTTTCGAAAGAATTTTGGGAACTTGTACGATAGACTAATGCTTATGGTCGAAGACGAAATAAAGTTGCATAAAGTTCAAGTTTAATTAACTGTTAGAGAAGTCTCTAACTGTTGTTTTTTTCTTTTTTTAATTTAAAAAAAGATAAAATATGACCACCATATTTCATTATTAAGAAATTAAATAAACAAACTCAGAGTACTGGGCCAAGTTATAACTTACAGACATAAAATAGAACATACATGAAACAACATAACCCGTACAAACAACAAATTCGTACAACAGCCCTGGAGGGTGGGCCGACAAATAAGCTCGGTCCATTAAAATTGTATGTACGTCAGTTTAGCTTCGTGCACTGCCTCCATGACACATGCACACCCACCTGAAACTAGTCTGGCAGGATTTTATCACCCGACGAGTCCTGCCTTCTCCTCGCAGGGGCTCCTTCTTTGGACCCAAACCCCGCAGGTCGAATTTTGACAACCGTTGAGCTCAGTCTACTCGATGGGAGACTGTGTCTAACTGTTGTTGGTAACTTGGTATAATGGATACAAGAGTTTCGATCATGCTATTGTCTTGCTAGAGAGTTTTCATCATGCTAGTATTGCTAGACTTGATTCTCAGACTGATCACTTTCGGATCAAATCCAGAGACAAAAATAGAAATAACGGCACGGACTCATGCGGAAGTTATGTGGATGAGGGTAAAAAAGTGATCAAACCCAATACCCATTTTAGCTGACAAACCCAATCTCAAGAACCAATCAAATTGTTGCACCCAATACCCAACTACAGCCGAACACCTGACAGCCACTTAATTGGAATTAATTAGACCAAATCCAATCCAAGCCCAACAAAATCCTCAAATTTTGGGGAATACCTAATTGGGCCTACTTTATTTTATTTTGTTCCCAACCTTCGATCTCCAATTCTCTCACATCTCAATCATCTTCTCACACTCTCTCTCTCAATCTCTCTCCTTCTCTCTTTCAAGATCCAACAGCTCCCGTCCGATCTCCGAAAAGGTATATAACCTCCCTCCAATTTATTCCTCATCATAAAAATAGGATCTTGGATTTTCTTGGGTTTCTGATTTCCTTGTAAAAAAGCTAATTTTCATCCCCAAACCCTAACCGTAGAAAACCGCCCACCAAGTTTTGATTTTGACATGTGGGATCTTAAAAAGTTTGGATCTTGCCATCTGGGTCGAATTCCCTTCTTTAATTTGTTGATCTCTTGACCGTGTCCTGTAAATTTTGCATATGGAGCTTTTTTTTTAATTACACGGAGGCCCTTTTGATATGTTGTTTTCCATTAAAATTTCTCATATTGTCTCTTGATTCCCCTTTATGAAGTGCTAATTTGAGATGTGAGCTTTATGGAATTAGGTTGTGCTAATTTTAATTATGTATGGCCTTGTTCTTAATTGTAATCTTCCCTTAAAGTGTTGTGTTTGATACCTTAGTGTGCGTAATTGAGATGAGGAATAGTGACATTCCCTAATCATCGCCCCTTTTATATGTAACTAAGCTGAGCTAACACTAGTTACGTGGGGCCTTAGTTCTTGATTGTAATCTTCCCTCACTGTGGTGGTGTGTTTGATACCTTCTGTTTGTTTGAAGTGGCATAATTTTGAGTATTTCACACACAAATTGAGATATATGGACTCTTGGAGTTATCCGAAATCACGTCTTGATTCATCGCCAGAGAGGGCTTAGATTGTCTGATTTATCTCAATCTCACACATGCATGCTTACAAATGATAACAAGAAGTTGTAGGTTATATATATGGAGGTATCTAGTTTGCATGTCTTACCTCGACCTAAATATGATTACATGAGTTGTCAATTTGGCATAGGTTTCTACTTTACACCCAAGTTATCTGCATATGGATTTTCTTAGCATTTCTTCCTCCCTCAGTGCCCCTTTGAGAAGCAGATATGTTGACATTTTTGTTTGCTGACTTCACTTAATTCTTCCCTCTTATCATCCTCTTGACCCTTTTCAACAAAATTCAAAATTTGATATAGATGAGTTTTGTGACATTCCTTAAGCTGTCGAAATCCTCAGGGCATGTAATCTGTTTGATAAAGCTTAAGTTGAAAAAACTAGAGGTGGTGGAATTATTTAAGACTCCCATAGGTGTTCTCACTTACCTCTCAGGTGCTTTTTACATCCCTTGCTCAATCACCTATTAATAAGCTAAAATTGTTCATAATTCCTTGCACATTATATTCCCTTAAGAAAGTTAAAAAATTGACAACATGGCATGTCTGTTTTTTATTTTTCCCAAGGAATTTAAGCGAGGAAAGAGAAATGGACCACCAGCAGGGACATAATCCTCCTCCTGCAATGGGCGTTGTTGCTCAACTCCCTTATCCCGCCACTACGGATGCTGTTGCTGCCCCTTACCAAGCTTACCAACATCTCTACCAGCAGCAGCAGCAACAACAACAACAACAACTTCAGCTTTTCTGGGCTGACCAACACCGAGAAATAGAAAACACCACGGACTTCAAGAACCACAGCCTCCCTCTCGCTAGGATCAAGAAAATCATGAAAGCTGACGAAGACGTACGAATGATTGCTGCCGAGGCCCCTGTGGTCTTTGCTCGTGCTTGTGAGATGTTCATCTTAGAGCTCACTCATCGCTCGTGGGCCCACGCTGAGGAGAATAAGCGAAGAACCCTTCAGAAGAATGACATTGCAGCTGCCATTACTAGGACAGATGTGTTTGATTTTCTGGTGGATATTGTGCCTAGAGAGGAAGGAAAGGAAGATATGCTTAGTGGTGTTGCTGGGGTTCCTCGAGCTCTCATGGGCACACCAAATGACCCGATGTCCTACTACTATGTTCAGCAGTAGAATAGCTAGTGTGAGTGTTATTCTACATGACTTTGGTTTGGACTAATTTATTTGCGCTGCTTAGTGGGATTCTACAATATTTCTCTCCCACCTGACTATTATCCCTGTTTCATGTGGGGAGTGCTGTGATAGCATGTATTATTGAAAATGGTGACCGTTAGCTATGGGTTTGACAGTATCTTAATATGATGTGGATATTTTGAAAATTGGAAGCTGCTGCGTTTGGATAAAATTGCTTGAGATGCTTCACATTTTGTCTGTTACTCTAAATTGGGGTTTGGCCTCATTTACTTTCAAGTAAAGCTAAATTCCGTAGAATCTTGTGATTAGATTTTAAATGAATATTTTTCAAGTTATAAGACCTTGCAATTGATACTTTGGAGAATCTGTTGATATGGCATGTTGTCAAAAGTATGTGGCTGATATGAGTAAAAGGGATATGAGTTACTAAAAAATATTTACCTTCTGAGCTATTGCTGAAGTGGCATATCAGTGGCAACCGACTATTTTTGATGTGGCATATCTAGTGGCAACTAGGGCTGCAAACGAATCGAGCTATTCGGCTCGAGCTCGGCTCGAATCGAGCTCGAGCTCAAAACTGAGCTCGTTTTGTAAACGAGCCGAGCTCGAGTTTGGATTTTTTTTTAGGCTAAGCTCGCGAGCTATTCGGCTCGAATACGGTCAAAACTCGGTTCGAACCGAGTTCGAGCTCAAAACTGAGCTCGTTTCGTAAACGAGCCGAGCTCGAGCCTGAAAGTATTCGGCTCGGCTGGATTGCAGCCCTAGTGGCAAGCAACAAACTATTTTTTGTGGAAGTAATTTTTGCAAAGCAATCCTTTTGTGTTTCCCCAAAATGTAACAAGTAATTACCGCAACAAGCTACTAAAAAATGTCTCTAGCCCCAACTATTCTCTTTCTTCTTCAATTAGAGAGGCAATCACCCATCCATCTCCTCCACCGCCGTAGATTGCATCTCCGCCACAGCCAAAAAGTACATCTCAGTCAAGGTCGTCAAGGTTGACAAGATGATCGAGCCCTAAACCTATATATCCTTCCAAGTTCCGAGCATGGCGCCCGCTCCTCAATTGTCACCGGCGCCAGTGAGTTCAACAACGACAGGTTGCTATATTGATGGTTGAATTGAAAAACTTGATCGATACCTCCCTGCATTTTGTTTGAGTGAAAACTTTACTCCCCTTTTCGCAATCAAAGTCAGGGCTTCTATAGTTTAACATTGATAATGATTTGTAAAGTTTAATGTACATTGAAGATAAGTTTATTGGTCAATTGTGAAGAATATTTGATTTTTTATATGGTTTATTTTGTTTCTACTCATTTAGAATTTTTTTTTATAAAGAAAAAGGTAGAATATGGTCATCATATTTCATTAATTAGAAATTAACAAAACAAACTCTGGGTACTAGGCCAAATGTACAAGATCCTACCAAACATAAAATAAAACCTTACTCCTCCACTCGTACATGGGAGGATGGATGTTAAACATCTCACAGAGCTGAAATAAAACAGAAAAACAGAAAAACTTCCAACTGACCATAAAAGGGTGGGACATAACAAAAGACATAAAGCATAAAGCAACATGACCAAAATAAACAATAAATGGAGATCTTTCCAACATAACCCTAGAGGGTGCGCATGTGCGTCACTCAGTTTAGAGTTGGACCAATCAGAATCTCCCGGTCCCACCGCTGCAGTTGTAGCCCAAAAAGAAATGAGATGCATAATGTGAATTAAGTTACCATAAATACTATTACTGGTCCCACGAGAGTAAAAGTTATTTCTATTTAGCCATAAAACTCAGGTAGTTGCGGCGATGACAATATAACATGCTTCCCTCATCCTGTGTCTCTCGTTAGTGAACCTGGGGTCTATCCACACGTCCTCGTACCCCAAGGGGTACTCGGTCATTCCTAAGGCCCTTAGTACATCGACAATGACTGCCTTGCTCCTATGACAATCTAAGAAGAAGTGATTTCTCGTTCCTATGTGTGTGTTGTAGAACCTGCAGTTAGTCATAATGTTCGGCTGTCTCTTAGCCAGATTATCCCGAGTCAGGATCGCATCGCTGAGAACAAGCCAGAGAAAGACCTTTATTTTTAAGGGGTGCTTTGGTCTTCTAGAGTAAGGTCGAGCACTTCAGAATACATCCTAGAAAATGGATGCGGTTATAGAGCGAGCGAACCGAAAATGAGCCATTATTTTCCAACCCCCTGGACTTCCGATCTAGGTTGTAGGAACAACGCACACCTGACTGTGTAATGTAGGTTTGACTTCCTCTAGTCTAATTTGGAGTTCTTGGTTTAAGCGTGCTCTGAATGAAGGTCGCCACATGCCCCTTTTCCAGGCCTAAGCAACCGTGATATACGATTGAGACACCTATTAGTAAAGTTTCGGGAACAAATCTCTAACGGTATGATCCCCACACCATTTACGCCACCAGACTTTGGTAGTGAGGTTGTTTCCTATGAAAGAAGTTACGCAACAACTAAATGGATCATAGGCCTTTGAAACCCTTTTCCACCCAGATTCGCCAACTGTGCATACCCTTCCCCTGCATATATGATCGAATATAGTCTTTCCAGTCTTACCAATTAGATGGAATACTTCCCCCCACCATTTACTGAGTATGGCCAGATTCATGTATCTCAAATCAATGATACCCAAGGGTCCATGAATTTTCTTCATACAGGCCTTTTCCCATCTGCCGTGGCCCTCTTCTATAGGAGAACGGATGACCGACGGTCCCATTTACAAAAGTCACAGTCCTATTAGTGGTAAGACAGTGTCTAATCCATTGAACCACCTGTCCCAAAAACCTATGTCTTTAAGTGAGTCCAGTAGCCAATCTCATTCAACTGTATGCTTTCTCGAAATCAAGTTTCAACAGGTAACTTCTGTCATTCAAGACATGACATTGATGGATTGTCTCTTCTGCTATGGCCACACAATCCATGATACATCACCCCTTGATGAACTCAGGCTATTCAGGGCTTATGCTGTTATCCATCACCTTTCCTAGCCGGTTGGCGAGGGTCTTGGCAATAATCTTGACCGAGCAATTGAGTAGGTTGATGGGTCGGAAGTCACCCACTCTTTTAGATTCCTCCTTTTTTGAAGACAACTTCCACGAAATAAATTATGCCCAGCTTTAATATGTGATAATAGAATTCTGTCATGACCGCCATCATATCGGCAATCGTCCTTAATCTCTTCCCAGAATATTTGGTAAAACAGAATCGAAAATCCGTGTTGACCAGGAGCTTTCTCCTTACCCATCTGATTGACCACCTTCTTCACCTCCCTCTCCATGAAACGGTATTTCAATGGGTAAAGGCGCATGCGTCCAGTTTCTAGTTTTGTTTTGCCAGAACTCATTATTTAGCAGTCCTAAAATGAGCTCTACTTCTAAACATATTTTTGTAGTGGGTCTGGAAGGCATGTCTGATTTCTTTCTCATCCTGGATGACACCCGCCTCTATTTGGATAAATAGGATAAGATTGGATCTTTTCCCTTACCCATCTAATTGACCACCTCCTTCACCTCCCTCTCCGTGAACAGTGTTTCAATGGGTATAAGCACATGCATCCAGTTTCCAGTACTGTTTTTCCAGAACTCATTATTTAGCAGAGTCCTAAAATGAACTCTATCTCTGACATGCACTTGCGATCCGATGGAAAAAAGTGGTATCCTCCTGAGACTTAGTAACCGGTTTTGCTCTACCTGGGTTAAGTCCCTTGTCTCCTTAATTTTCTCCATCTCATCAATATCATCCAGAATAGATTCCTTAGCTCACCAAATAGTAGCAAATCTCATACGGTTCCATTTTCGGAGTTGCGTCCAGAGCTTATGAATATTTTCACAGCATTCTGCACTACCCCGCATTTGGCATGCCCAAATTTTCATTACCAGATGATGGAAGCCCTGAATTTCCACCTAAGTTTTTTTAAACCTGAACTTGGTCTGAAGTTGGTCTCGGCAGAAGAAAGAATAATGGGAACATGGTCTGAAGTTAGTCTCGACAACGATTTGGCACTTACAAATGGAAATTTTTTCTCCCAATCCTATGAGACTAGCACTCTATCTAGACTAGCCATAATCAGGGAAGCTTGCATATTAGTCCAGGTGAAAAGCCTGTCTAGAATTTGGATGTCAACCAATTCAAGGTCAATGATAACTCGATTGAGTTCTGCTCTTTCAGCATCACTTGCACCTCTTCCCCGATGCACAAACGCGAGAAGTCCCCTCCTACAAGCCAGGGTGCTTGCCATCGTGCTTGGATAGAAAGGAGTTCTGTCCAAAATGTGGCCCGAGAAGATGTATGATTTGGACCATACACAGTTGTCACCGATTGTGTTCAATTATCAGCCCGACGTCATATTAGTACCAAAAGCGAGTAACCCCCTTGGGATTTGTCTAAACAGTCAAATAAGTCCATTTTAAATCGATAGCAATCCCTTATGATGTTCCTACGGAGGGTCGGATTTTCCATTATTTGATCCTATTTCCCCCAAGACATATAAGTCTAAATACATGTGTGAGTTTGGTATCTTGAAGACCCACAATATTTACTTTAGACGTGTTGATAATATCCCTGACCATTTCCCTATTGTCCCGCCCCCCCCCAAACATCTGACATTCCATAGTAGGAACTTCATTAAAAAATGTTTGGAGTGTATTCGTTGAGCCCGTTTCCCAGCCTCTCATTTTATTGAGAAGTAATGTGTTATGATCTCTATAGCCCACCACAAGACCACATGTATGTGCATGGTTAAAAACATTCGTATAAGACATGAAATTAAAAATAGATGCTAAAAAATTGTGTGTACCTTCACTGTCGAACATAGCTACCGCAATCTCTAGGTAATCCCCCACAGACTTCACATGAGCCTCTTAGCTATTTTGTGCACCCTCATTCCCTGAGACTTCCTCTGGGATTCAGGATCAGATTATGCACTAGTCAAAGATGGTGGGAAGGTAGACGGTACGAACTTAGGAGAAATATCATTTTCTAGTCATAGCTGCGTATCTACAACCATCTCATCTTCCAAATCCAAGTCTTCCTCC
Source organism: Hemerocallis citrina (assembly GCA_017893485.1). Taxonomy (NCBI): domain Eukaryota; kingdom Viridiplantae; phylum Streptophyta; class Magnoliopsida; order Asparagales; family Asphodelaceae; genus Hemerocallis; species Hemerocallis citrina. The sequence continues at coordinate 19,028 of JACEHZ010000407.1, read as the reverse complement.
AAGTAGGCGTCATCATCCTCCAAGTGTAGGCACAGTTCCTTATCTTTCTCATCTTCCTCAATGTGAAGATGATCTCCTAACTCCTTTGGACTCCCTCTCAAGCCCAAGAACATCACCACCACTTTTAATAACCAAGTTCATTTGAAGCCCATCAACCCGAGGTCCATCTCCGAATATTTTTAGATAAAATTTTCCTTGTTGGACCCCAATATTCCGAATATTTTTAAATAAAATTTTCCTTGTTGGACCCCAATATGGGCCCATCAAGCCCAGCAAGCCCAAACGCCAAGTTTGGCTCTTGCTCTTTGTCCCAACCTAGTGTGGATTTCGAACCGACTCCTTGAAGCTGTTGCAGCATCGATTTTGTTGTTTCTTGGTCGCTACCATCACTGCAGTTGCCACGTGTCACCCATTGATTGGGGGGACACCACCGCCCTCACGTGCAATGCAACTGCTTCCTTTATTTTCATCTTTTCTACTTCTCTCTTTTTTTCTTTGCTTCTTTGTCTTCTTTCTTCTTCTCTGAGTTCTTTCCTCTTCTTCTCTTCTTCGTGTTTCCCACCTTTTAAAATCCCTGAGCCCTTTCCTCTTCTGTAAATCTCTTTTCTGAGCTTGGCTTTTGGTTAATTTGTTGAGTTTTTCCATGTTTAAGTAAACCTTATTGGTTTCCCTGAGCTCAGAGAACCAGATCCACCCACTTCTACCTCATGAGATTCTCTGTGCGTGCTTTATCCTCCTTCCTCACCCACCCCTCCATGCTCAACAACTCAAAGTTGCAACTTTTTTCTCGAAGACTGTGATAGCTGTACTTGCCATCTGTTTTTTTTTCGATTTGGGGTTTGTGCTGACCTTCGTTTGAATTAGTATCATCTCGACCGTTGATTTCTGAAGATCCAGATCTAGATATAAGGTCTGAATCATTGCCTTTCACCGCAGTGTTGGTGGTCGTTGGTGGCGGGTCTCACCATTCTTCCATGGCTTTGGCCGCTCTAATAATTTCTCTGTGGGCCCTCTTGACCTCGTGTACCCCATCGATAGTTGAGACCCTCTCCGGTGAGGTGACCTGTCTATATAACCGCCCATCTCTAAGTGTTTTAGGATACATTCCTTGGGTTCAGCCCCGCTTGTTTCGCCCCTAGCTCCACCTTTGTGTCCAGTATAAAACGAATGATGTACGCCTCCTCATAAGTGAAGACTTTGGCAAATCTAGGCATCAAGCTAATGTTTGGGCTTCTCATTTGTATTCTTACCAAAACTACCTCTGATCTCCTCATTGTCTTGGAGTCTACCGCCACCACTTTTCCGATGTTGGAGACAGTCTCATTAAGCGTCTCTCTTTTCCAACAGTGAAGAGACACATTATGGATCCATATCCAATACATGTCCCCATGTAGTCATTCAGCCCCAAACTGTGGGGTTCACCGAGTGAAGGTTGTCTTGAAATGCCTGAAATCCAATGTACCCATCTTGACGACATCCAATACCTTTTCCGATGAGGGGAAGGAGATAATGAACTGCATATGGCATATTTTTTTCACAATCCAATCTCAGTGACCCCTCATTGGCCACTTCTAGTTCACTACTTCGAGGAAATGATTTTCGATGGTCTCCCCATCTTGATCCTCGCTATAGCACACCATTGTTTGAGCCAATGTTCCTTCTTTTCTTATATATCGTGAGTTAAGCAGCACGATCAACACAAACCACCAAGCAAATAGAAGATCACACCAAACACACCAAACACACCAAAGCCCATAAATTTGTCATTGTTGGGGCTTTCGCCTTAATCCGGAGAAGAAGAAACTGAGATGTTATTCAACTAGAGAAGATACAAAAATATAACAATTCTCACCATGTCCCTCTCTCAAGCCTTACCAGAAAATACTAGTTGTTTACAATTGGAGAACCTCTCAAACTCTCTTCAATGAAGTACTCTCTCTCTTAGCTCTCAGTGGAGGCCAATTACAACAATATATAGAGATCTAGAAAAACCCTGGTTTGATATCTTAATACATTAGATATTCCTGAAGAGATAATCCTACGATAAGAGTCGTACGATTTAACTTGGGGAGCAAGTTCAGGCTTCCAATGAATCACCCAGACCTGCACCCGAAAACATATTCAGTCGTGCTCACTCGACCGCACATAGTTGCGGTCGACCGCAATCACCTAGATTGACATCTGAGAGGGGGATAGTCAACCGCACAGTTGACTGTCCATCTCTCTATTGCTGCTGCTACTAGCTGACAAATTTCTTCTTGCTTCCACTTCATCTCTGATCATCTCGATTCCTCCATCGCTTCATCATTTTCTTTATCTAACATAGTATGTGATATGGCTAAAAATAGGATTAAATTGGGACCGTTCACATCGAACACGAATCTTAAAGCTCGGGGGTAAAACGGTAATTTTACCTACTAACGGGTCTGAAATAGGAACTGGGTCTTTCTTCACGACCCAATAACCCAAGAACGGATCCACCTCAACTGGGTACGGGTCCCAACCCGAAACACACCCAGTCTAGCAAGATAAAATCAAGGTCTCTGATTAATCCTAATCAACGGCCCTGATTCACATCTATCTTTTCACTGGGGATTAGGGATTACATTCCTTATCTGATTACGGGGATTATATTCCTTATCAGATCACGGGGATTACATTCCTAATCTGATCCCTAAGGCGACTATAAAACCCCCCATCCACCTTCATTAAGAGGTAATCAATCTTTTGCCAATTTACGCTCTTTCATAATCATTTCTGGTTACTGACTTGAGCGTCGGAGGGTGCGTCGCCGGGATCAACCTCGGTGTCTCGTACTTTTTGCAGGTGAATGACGGGAGTCAACGGTCAAACTCCGGCAGAACAGGTTACAGGTTTGCTATTCAAGTTTTCCTAAGAATCCACAAATACTATCTGTTTACCCCCACACCAGATTTAGCGGTAACAGTATGCAAGACATAAAACCAACAGTTAGGGTAAAGATGATAGACTAAGAAAATCATATAAAAACAAATTTATGAACCTTGGTTGCTTAAAAATTTATTTCTAAGTTATCCATACAACGCATCAAACGTAGTCAAACTCATTTAAAAAGATCTAAACTTCAACTGAAATTTCCTACGACACATAAGATTAAACGCATAATTTACTAAAACCACATCATAATCGATATATCAAATACAACATCAATTAATCAAATCAAATGATGATAGATAAGAGAAAGATTCATATTGGGGTTAGGGTTTGTATCAGTAGCGAAACCTCTATAGAAAGTGGAGATCTTGAGGTAGGTGACGGCTCTTAAAGCCCACAACATCCCCGAAGCCATGATCAAAATGTTTGTACCCTTTTTTTCTCTTTTTTTGTAATTTTGGCTGCTGAGTATTATAGAGATGAGACAATTTTCAAGCTAAACATTACCAAACTTAAGAAATAAGGCATTAAAAAGCATACTAGTGGATTTTATGGCTTCACATATTTATGATTTTATGGCTTCACATATTTATGACAAACGCCTAGAACCATATGAATGTGAGTTAACCCTCTAAATATTTGCACACAAAAAAACCAACAGCCGTTACTTATGCAATCCCCTAAAAACCATTTAAGCTCAAATATGAAAAGAGAACACAAACAAACCTGATACATGTAAAATGTCTCCCCTGTTTGTAGACATTTCGCCTAAAAGCAAAAGGCAAAGCAATAAAATATTATAGGTGGCTTGCAAACCAACACTATCTAAACTATAGGTGACTTGCAAACCAACACTGTGTAAATTCTAGTCTGTTTGGATTATATTTTAGAGTAATTTCACCTCCAGTTATCTCACCTCAAAGCTAGAATATTTCTTATATCTAACCTGAATCAATCAAATTTATATTTCTAAATCCAAAAGTGTGAATTACAGATGTACAAACTATATGCATATTGGCATCCTACCTTTGTATCCAGATAGAGTCCAAAAGAGTTCTGAAACAAAGTTACAGTAACTAAAGTTATTTGTAAGTGAGAGTTAGCCCTGTCTGAAATATAAATTACACAAAAATAAAGTTAGCACGGAGAAATGCACATGAAACTTGCCTTTTTTACTTTGATATACGGCGCTCGATCTGCAACTGCAGTGGGAGACAACCCAATGCTCCTCCAGTAACACTCTATCACTTCACGATATTTCTTCTGTTTAAAATACGTATTTCCCTACAAATTCAAACATGCACAATTTGTGTATATAAGCTATCTATCTACAAATAAATCCCACAACTATAATAAAAATTACAGAGGAGAATCATTGAGGTCCTGAATGCATAAGTTCATAATGGAATGGTCAACAAAAGCATAAGGAAGATTATGAATATAACTCAAAGGCACCAAAAGTGGTCTACTCAAGTTTCAACGTTAGTTGATGTGTTTTAAAGTTGGCCGAGTGTCTTGAAAATATAGTAGTTGATGTGTTTTGAAAATATAATAGTTTGTTCACGAGCATAGAATAGTTTATAAATGTCATCAAATAAATCTACAAAAAATTGGGGTTAATCCCAGTCAAGTCTAGTCATAACCAGCAAAATATTTGTAATACCCTAAACTTTCATTTTAATAAAAATATTAATTTTCACGTGTTGTGCACGTGCAAATTTCATATGTATTATTTATTGATTTATTTTTATATATAAAATTCCATTTTTGTAGTATGAACAATTATTTTCTTCCTTTATTTTTCTAAAAGCCTATTTTGTAAAGCCTAAAACACTATTTTCTTAGTTTGAGCCCACTTTAATAATTTATTATTTTATTATTTTGGCTCACAACTCTAAGCCCACTATTTGTGAAGCACACAAATTTAATTAATCATTTAAATGGTCACACTTGTCATGTAGACACAAAATGTGAACAATTGATTAATTAAAAATTGTACAAACTTCAAATAGGGGTACTAAGGGGCACGTACATGCACGTAGTGTGCAATACTGCAATGCACACCATTTTGGAGGCCGGGTATGCATGGGAGTGATGGGGAGTGGGTGTGTGAGTGCATGGGTAGTTATGTGAGTGTGGGTGGTTGCTACAACTTCCCCTCCTATCCTAGCAATCCATCCTTTAACCATCTAATGAATCCTAGCCCTCCATCCATCCTAGAATTAGTATAAATACCCCCCTACTTACTTGTACACTAAGAAACTATTGAAAAAAAGAAAACTATATAGGAAAGATATATTAGAGTGAGTGTGAGTTGTATGTGTGTTCCCCCATTGGAGGCCGGCCCATTCTTTCCCCGAAGGAGCTCTCGGTTTGGCAAGGAAGCAAGGAGGAGGAGCTTTTGCATCACAATCTAGGAGGAGAAGTCACTCTCTCGCATTCTAAGGGACTCTAGGAGCTTTTAATTGGCTTTTTTCTTCAAAAAGGTGGGTGTTTCTCATGACTTTTAAAGTAAAAATCATGTTAGGAATGAATTGAATTGTTATTATAAAGTAACTAGTTAAATAAAATACATGTTTGCTTAATTAGAGGAGAATTGATAAACTAGTAGATGTGTATTAATTTGGTTGCTAGATTTATTAATCATGGGTGAAAGTAAGTGTTTCTCATTGTTTCTAATATTAAAATGCATGCTAAGTATGTTTTAAATGCAATTATGTGAATTCACTAGTAAAATATTAGAACCATGCTTGTTAATTAAAGTATTAAAGTAGGATGGTATATTAGAGATGGATTGATGGAATAATTTATTAAGAGATAAATGGTTAAGTGTTGTAGTAGAATTCTCCATTTTCATGTGCCATATGAGTATTAGAATAGATGAAAAGAATGTGTTTTTGTAAACAAATGACTGAATGCATCATGCGTAAATTAGTGGATAAAAATATAAGTTTTATTCATTAAGAAAGATGATTTTGTGTTTTAAGAACATCATACTTGTCAATAAGTAAGAGAACATTAATGTAGTGAATTTTGTGGGAAACTATCTTTAATTTGAAGAAGTATGTTTTAGTTCTTGAATGTCGAAATTATGATTTTGGAATACAAACTAAGGCTAAATTATATGTTTTAAAGAGTTAAAAATACTCTTAAAAAGACTGGTTACTGTAGAATTAAATGTATTTTTATTCTGGAAAATTTTATTTTCAAAAGAGGAGAAAAAGATACATTTTTGTTTTGAGACTTCATGAATTATAGTTATGAACCGAGAACAAAATTAAAACCCAAATTATTTACTATTAAAACGAATTGGAAACTTAGACCAACTGGTCGGAAGAGTTTGGGTCGCTACAGTAGTCGGAGGTCTCGGGTTCGATATTGTGTCTTTGTTTTTATTTTTTTTGTTAAAATCCAAACAGCCGAGAGTAGATACTTAAGGAATATAACCCTAGTTATATCGTTCGGCGGCTTTGGCGTGTTGGTCTTGTGCGCTGTCTGTTTCACTGCTGGTTGTGGGTTTGAATCCGGTTGGGGATTTGAGTTTAAAAAATGTTTTTTTTTTTTGGGATTATTTTTGATTAATTGAATTTTAAAAATAAATAAAAATTGGAAAATTATTGATTAATTACTGAAAATTTATTTGGACTTTATTAGAAAAATTTATATAACTTTTGATAAAGTGTGAATAAGAAATTGGGGTTTTTGCAAGAAAGGACTTCTTTTTTAAATCAAAATGTCTTTTTAAATAAAGGAAAAATAAAATGAGATTTTTTTTGAAGATAAAAAAATTAGTAATGAGAAAATTTTGAAAGTAAGATTGGTGTACTTAATTGGACTTCTAATTTGTGCTTGTAGTAAGATTTTGAAATGAGAATAATAGATTTGTGGAATACATGAATTATTGATTACTACTAGTTGAAATTTATTCTTACACATAAATTGCACGTAAAGTTGAATTATTGATCGTGATGGGTTATGAAAGATGTGAATACATGGATGCTATGCTTGTGAAATATGAATTTGTGATTAATCATGAAAAGACCTTATGAGTATGAAAGGCTCGATATTGTAATTATGAGTTGAAATTGAGAATTAGGGTATAGCCAAACTTTATACCAGCAATAAAAGAAATGTGGAAATGATATTTGAGATGAAAAGACCAAGGTTTGGGTCATGTGAAATAAATAAATAAGACCGGTATAATGGGAGTGCTAAACTCTAAGGGTTTGATTTTATTCATGATTCAATTAAACTAAGGATTAGATACGCAGTGAAGATGTGATGAAAGTAAGAGAAAAACATTGAGTATAAGGGCCATTGGATTGGCGGTGTGAGAGTATTCACAGGATGTCCCATGATGCGTCATGATAGGGCATGGATACTGCTCCAGAGTACCGTCCCGGTGGCGACACTCGTGAGGTGTTTGACGACTGTGGGTGGTGTCATGTCTATGGTAGGGACTGAATTACCACAGGATGCCTGCATGATGAGTCATGTGACAGTGCGTTGGGATTCCCTCCAGGACGCCTAGACATGAGTTCGTAGGTCAGAAAACATCCAGGATACTTACCGTAGTTACAGTAGTAGATTAAGTCATAGCGAGGGATTGAACCCTACAAGATGAAGAACGGTTAAGGGCTTGCCCTCGGACCTATGTAGTCTGGGCTGCATAGACTTTGAACAAGTGCGCATTAGTGTCATATAATACAAATAATTGCATTAAGGACTAAGTGCACCTTCACAACACGACATCAATAGGATAGTCCCTTTAGCTTTGTTTGTGACAAGTTTGTGGTTTGTTAAGTATTGAGAATCGTTATACTATTTCCGGCATAGAGAGGATGGCCGTGTATAATATTTCGTCAGTTGAATGAACTGATGCGCCCACAGTTTTATATGCAGGGTAAAGATGCTTGACACAATTGAAGTATACATGCTGCGCAAGATTGTTTTAAATGTTGTTTCATGTAAATTATTGTAAAATTGCTTCCGATGTGACAATGTAAAAGTGTAATGTAACTCTGATGTAAGAAATATTTTTATTTCCTTGTAAAATTGTACGAAAGAAGTGTAAAGATCCTGTGGAACTTCGAATTCAGTTGTATTTTGGAATTCGGGGTGTTACAATATTGGATTCAAATTTTATCTTTAACATCAGTATTAAAATAAATAACTCTACAGAATTCACATAAAACCGAATCTGGAATTTTCAACATATCTGTAGTAAAATAGCAATAACTCACAACTCACAAATCGAAACTGAGATCTGTTAGAAATTCTAGAAAATAGACAACGAAATCTATGATTTATATTCAAAAATAAAATTGATTTACTGACCTCAACAAGGTCTAATATACTGAACAAAAATGGGACGGCAGCAAAAACAGAATTCTTTTCATGTATTAAATCAAATAGTTCATACGCGACAATTCCAAATTAAAACAAACACTAAGCATGGTATAATAGATGTCCAAAACAACATGGTATGGGTGTTTAACAATTCTACCACGAGAGATTACAACTAACACATCAAGCATGCAAGATTCGCACAACATATCATGGATCACGAACAACATACATACATGCATTAAGTATTTAATTAGATCTAAATTATTTAATGTCGTATGTTTGACAAGGACGACTACGGATGGATCAAGAAATAGAGACAATATCTAAAAAGGGTTTTTCATGAGAATGAATCTAGACACAAAAGCTACACTACATGTGGTATTTAGTACTTGTATATACAACAAAAATTTAATACAAGTTACTAGCCTTGAAATTGACGATGAAAACGAAGCAAGAACGAGAATAACAAGAATGAGTTCCTGGGCAACGAACACAATAACACGTGCAAATCCCACGCACGTGCTACACAAAGAGAGAGAAGGAGGCAACCAGGGTACGGGCGACGGCAGTGAGAGACAGCAGGCGGCGAATGAAACTGTTGTTGTTGTCTGTCGTCGGAAGAGGGACACAGCACGGGGAGGCTGCGCTGCTGCTGCCGCATCAGGCGAAAGACAACACTGAGGTGGCTGTCGCCGAGGGTGCAGGACGAGGCTGGGGTGCGCTGTGATCGGGTGTCAGGGTCGCACAGGGTAGAGGAGGATCGGGAGAGGTTTTGGAAGGGGGACGGGAGTGCAGGGTTGGAGATAGGGGATGAGATAATAGGGCAGCTAGGGTTTATGATGAACAGGGTAGATATTAATAGTGATTAAATACATAAGGTGAGATATTATGGTTAGGGTGAATATGGGGTAACGGGTTGGGGTTTTTTATTAGGTGGTTTGGATTTAAAAGATCCACTAGAATTTGAATAAGATATAGATTTAAATAATAATTAAAATAGGCCAAGACAAAATAATTAGGAATAAACAATTTTAAACGGAGACAAATAATTTAGCAGAGAAATTGAATCAAGAAAAATATTCAAGGCCACAAAATAGAGTCAAAGGCAAAACAGATAGATTGTTGAGAACGAAGAACAAATACACGGTCCAGAGAAACAGAAGAGTGCAAAATGAATAAATACTCAAAAAAAGAACATCCAAAATATAAGAAATGAAAAACAGGGGTTACAATTTTCATCAAGCACCATTTTAAATATAGTTTGATTGTTTAAATTTATGTTGATGATATTATTTTTGGGTTTCCTAATGAAAATATGTGCAAAAAAATTTCAAAGCAAATGCATGATGAATGAGTTGAACTACTTCATTGGACTTGAAGTACAACAAAGAAAAGACAGATTTTTCATTAATCAATCTAAATACGCAAAAGACTTGGCTAAGAAGTTTGGTTTGGAAAATGCAAATGCATACAAAGCACCAATGGCAACTGCTACAAAACTCTCAAAGGATGAAAACGGTAAAAATATTGATATTCTACCTATCGTGGTATGATAGGTAGTTTACTTTATATTACTGCATCTCGTCCTGACATTATGTTTAGTATTTGTCTATGTGCATGTTTCCAATCGTGTCCGAAAGAATCACATTTAGTTGTCGTTAAACGTATCATTCGATACCTTAAAGGTGCTCCAAACGTAGAACTTTGCTATCCAAAAAACAAAAAAAAATTCTCTTGTAAGATACTCAGATGCCGATTATGCTGGAAGTTTAACTGACAGAAAAGGCACAAGCAGCATATGTGATGTGTCTAATTTTTATACAAATATTTGTACTAATTTACCCATTAAAATTGCTTGTTTTCGTTTATATTGTTTATAATTTATCTTATTTCTATAAGATTTCAATTAATTAATTATTTTTGAAGAAATGAGATTTTTGATGCAAAAAGTGAAGATTTTTGAAAAAAATCAACAAACAAAGCAAAACTATGGATTTATTAATTTTTATTATTTTGTTGAGCTAAAAGTGCGATAAATAATTTTAAAAGAGTTTAAATGAGCTAATAAGGTTTTTAGTTAGTTTAATTAATTTTAAACTAATTTATTTTATTTTATTTTATTTTTAAACCCTAATTCTGGTATTATTTTCTGTGTCTGCAGCATGTGTTTGCAAGAAAAGGAAAGAAAAGAAAAAAAAGAAAGAAATAAAAATCAGGCTAAAGAAGGAAGGAAATAAAAGAAAAAGGAGGGATTATTCTGCAAAGAGCAAACCCTAATTCATCTCTCGTTCTCCTATAAATACATACCAGGCACGCATTTCAAAAGCAAGAGGTGACGGCTACATTCATAAACATAAAATAAAATATATAAAAAAAGGGGGAAAGAAGAGAGCGGCAGAGCTGAGAGATCTTTCTCTCTGTTGTGGTGTTCAAGACGCAAGGGAGAGAAAGAAGCAGCTGTAGAAGAGACAGTGATGCAGACTGGGCTCAGAGGAGACGTGACAGGCGGCTCAGGCTCGAAAATGCGTGTGGCTTAGGGTGCTGACCTGGCACTCCCAGGCGCTGACAGGCGGGCCCCCCCGGACGTGGACTGCGACGCTGTCTTCGAGGCGACACAGACAGCCGGTGCTGGGTTCATGACGTGACAGGTTACGACTCTGACGTGCTGACGGTGACAGCTTCTGGCTTCGGTTTTTGAGACAGAGAATAGAGAAGAGAGAGAAAGGGACTTGGGCTCAGTTCTAGAAGTTCGGTTTGCAATATTTTCATATCTTTTTGTATCTCTTCTTCTCTATAATTTTTTGATGCAATCCCAAACAATTTTTGTTAGTTGCAAATTGAATATGAACTAAATTTATTTTTCTAGGGCTAAGATGTAGCCTAGTTTTGTAGAACACAATTTTACCTTCTTAATATTATTCTATGTTTCCATGGTTGTGTGTTAATTTTTATTCTTAATGCGTACAATTGGTGGATAGACATTTGCATGATCTTTTAAATCATGAAGAGACCGAACTGGTGATTTGTGGTTAATAAAAATTAAACACCGTTATAGGAGAACGTGACTGTTAAGAAATCCAAATTTTCAATTAATAATTTGATGAACTAAGGCAAATAATTAGTTGAGAATAATTCTGATACTGCATGGGTAGAGTAGTGAATATTTTTAGGATTTTGGTGTACAACTTGGAAAAATAATATTCCTATTCATAAGGAGTTATAAATTGTGTGTGTGATAAACTAGGTGAAGTCAAAAGCCGTAGAACTAATTTTGCCATTAGCAAATTACAAGAATTCACAGCCCTCTCCCTCTTCACTAATTTAGTTAGCTTTAATTAGATTAATTTAATTTAGTTGTTTATCTTTTATTAATTTCAATCTTCCAAATAGTGATTCATCTAGTGATATCGGTACTCAATAAAATAATTAGTTCATATGGGTTCGACACTCTGTTCACTTAACTATACTACTTATTGCGATTTTGTACACTTGCAAATATTCACATCAATATGTCATTTTCTTAGAAATTGTTTAGTATCATGGGCTTCAAAGAAACAAAACTCCGTTAATTTATCCATTGTCAAAGCCAAATACATAGCTACAGGATCATATTGTACACATGTATTATGGATGAAACACACATTGGAAGACTAAGGTGTTTCTCGATTACATTCTAATTAAATGTGCTAATACTAGTACTGTTCATATGACCAAGAATTTTGATTAACACAGTCGCACAAAGTATATATAAATTTGTTGCCATTTTATTACGGATAATTTCATTAAAGGTGACATCATGCTTGAATATGTTCCCACTAATTTGCAATTAGCTGATATTTTTACAGAATCATTGGATGAAAAACTTTTTCATTATTTACGAGTTGAACTGAATATTATTTACATTTCTGGTTGATTAATTGTTGTTTTCCCAAATTTTCCTTGTGTCTTCATTGGTCGTGTTTATCGTAACAAAAAATATTTTTCATTAAGAGAGAAAGGGATAAACATAGTTGCAGTTGACTGCTAAAACACATGTCGACTATCAAATTTACAACTTAGTTGTGAAATTGACAGTCGGCTGTATTTTTTTTTCACATGTCGAGCATTTGGTTTGTTTTCTTTTTGTCTGCAAGTATCAGTTTTTAAATTTAAATTTAAATTTTTATTCTTTTCTATTATCTGTTCTCTGATGACATGTGGGGCCCAAAATACTCTTTATATATCCCTATTCTCCTCCAGCCCTCATCTCTCACAACCCTAGCCTCCCTTCTTCTCCAAACCCATCAAAAATCTCGATTTTCTAATCTCTTATTTCTAAACTTGTTGGGTTTAATTGAAAATTTTTGGATTTCCTGTTATTTCAAATGGCCTCCAACCCTAGGTGCTCCAATCACATTGCTTGTTCGTCTTCCTCTGTTCCTAAATCTTCCAAATCTAAGGGTAAGCAACCCGATACTTCTAATTTTGTGGTCATTGATGATATCGTGTTAAGGGACCAAGCTTGTCCCGTTCTCTATTTCAATCTCTTAGCTAATAAACATGTAGTTCCTAGTCAAGTAGTAAAACTTGAAAAACTTGGGGAAAATTTTGAGAGTATGGTTATGATTCTTAAAGGTTGTGGGTGGGAAAAGTATCTAGCAACCGAAAGCATCCACTCTGAGTTTTTTACACGTCAATTTTATGCTAACATGTTTTTTATTTTGAAAAACTTTTCATTATATCTCTTATCATTGGTAAATCCATTGATCTCGCAACCTCCTACTTGAAAACCCGCAATTCTCTTCGTAATGGAGATTTCGATGCATATCATCTTGGTTTTGATACTCATTAATACAAACTCGGTCATGACCATAACTCCATTCTTAGTATAATATTCAAGCCAAATGTACTGTCTAGCAAGAAACCTAAGTCTACAGACTTTACCGATGTTTTTTGCAATCTTAGTAAAGTCATAAATGCCAATATTTGGCCCAAGGGAAATGATAAGACCGACATCCGAATAGATCAAGCTTTCATTCTCTTTCTTGTTCTTGGGATATTATATTTTGATCTCTCCTCATTTATAACCATGATTGTCGCTAGCATTGGTATCGGGTCGGGTCGGGTCGGGTCCTTCACTACTCGGATCCGGACCCAGTCCCCTACGGGTCCAAAAATTGGACCCGGACCTGGACCCGTGAGGACCGGGTCTTGTTCCGGGTCCTATTAAAATATTCCTACCCGAACGGGTAGGAGCAAGAGTGTGAACGGCGAGCGAATGCGGCGAGTAAAGGATTTAGAATAGAGGAGAGAAGAAAAAGGCATGATTTTGAGTTTGTAAGAAGAATATTTAGAATTGAGGAGGAAGGAGAAGAGGGATGAGGACAGAATATTTATTTTTATGTTGATTTTTTGGGGTTTTTTAACGGGTCTGGGTCCGGCTCCGCGTCGGGTCTCTTTTGAGCGGACTCGGATCTGAAAGTACAACAGATCCCATTTTAGGACCCGGACCCGGCCCCGAATAGGCCAGGTCGGTTTTGGTCCAATGTCGGGTTCTGGTCGGGTCCGGGTCGGATCCGGGTTTCGGGTATTTACACTAATGCTAATTGTCGCTCCCACTCCTACTCATTCTCTTCCATTTAGCACTCTTATCTACACTTCTGCTATTGATTCCGGCATTCCTATTGGCAAATACTATCTTACCGATCCCAATAGAACTATCACCCCATCTCAAATGTGTATTGGAGTACCTATGACTGGGATATCTCATAAGAAGAAATATGAATCATCTTCGCATGAACAATCCTTCAATGCGATCAAAGAACGTTTTGACCGTATGAAGGATCTCATGCACCAATATTACCTTAACACTTTCGACTATATGAGCAACAAAGACAGATGGAAGCCTCTTCCTCATCCCTTTCGATCTATTAATGATAAAGATGACAATAACAACAACATCGACGGTGAAGATGAGGACGACAACGATGAGGAGTAGCTCCCTTTTGATGTGTTCCAGAAAGGGGAAGATATTGGAGCTTCAAGAATTTATAAAATTGGTTTCTTGTTGATTTTAAAAATATCATTGATTTTATCTGCAGTTTATGTCATTGGGGCTTTATCGTATTTTTTATTTCACTCTATCAAAGGTTATCCTATTATGGACTTGATCTTTCAAATGTTATATCATGGATAAGTCCTTTTGATTGGAATGAAATATGTTTTACATAATTCATATTGCTCCATTATTGATAAATGTTTTTGAGAAGTTTCACTTCATGATTACTACAGTTTGTGTGTGCATGTTTTCTGTAACACCCCTTTTTTCTCTTAAACTAAACCTCTAAATTCAATTCTATCAATTTCTATATCACTTTAAACATAAACTAAGATAGGTGTATTTCAAATAAAATTTTGGCAGAAACTTCTCTAAAATTTCTGCACCAAAACACAAAAGGCTTACGGAATTCTGCTCTAAATTCCGTAGCTCACAACACAGGCAATATAATCATGGGCTCCCCAGACCAAAATGAGCTGAATCACACAAGCAATATAAATATCATGCTCTGGGGGCCAAACTCATAACGGAATATCAAATATTAAATAAAAACCATAAATTCCTTCGAAAACATATAAGATTTTTGTAAAAATTTAGGAAAACCTTTTTAAAAGCCAACCACAGAACCCAATACTCCACAACGAGGTGGGTACGGGCTTTCTTACCTCATCACAGCACTATATCTATATATGTTCACATTATTACAAAATAATACATCAACTGTCCATGTTTCTTTATATACTAAATACATAAGTAATCTATCATCTCAACAAAATATAATTCCTAACTCTATAACTACCTCGCCATGCTGCTAGCAACCTGCAGGAGAGTTAGGGCTGTCCACTCTCAGGGAGGGACCCCCTAACCCCCAGAAAACATCAGGGGTTAGCCATTTCTGGTGTGAGTATATTTTAAAGAATCTAACAAATAAATTAACTTGTATAAAGAAAATAAATTGAACTTACAAATATCGAGATAAGAAATATCAACCTGGACTCTGGATATAAAACATCACAATTATTGCTTTATATCAAAGCATTCTTCGAATCTACATCCAACTATATATATATATATATAGCTTCACTATATACATCCCACTAACCACATATATTCTTTAATCGTTTCTTATTCACATAATAATGTATCACATAAGTATCACACAAAAGCACTTTCTTTATTTCTCGTTCTCTTTATATATTTTTAATCACATAATGCTACTACATTTATTCTTCATATTTATTCGACCACGCACATCATTTACCAGTATCATATCCACAACTCCCTCATTCATCCTAGAAGTGTGCCAAGGCAGGTAGTTCCTCGACACACTTCCAAGGTACACAAACTTATAACTTAACATATTTTTCTTTAATAACCATTTTCACAACCATTCTCTTATTACATACATCGCACGCATACAAACAATAATACCATCTACATCTTCATAACATCTAATTACAAGTATTTATTTTATTGAATAACCTCACGTTTATCTGTTTTTATAGCGTTATAAACATATGCATACATTCCCAGAATATCGCATTCATTTATGTCTTATAACACAAACATCACACCTCATTTCACATTACGAGTTACTTGCATTTCATCACATCATTAACATATCACTAATTAGAAAGCTTATTCTCTTTGCATCAAAAGCATGTTTTATAGCTCATTCTCATCTCATTATATCACTTAGTTACTACTCAATCGAATTGAGAATTACTTACTTTCATTTTCACTTATATCTCAATTTACCATTAATTTTACTTTCATTCTCATCAATTTATACTCCATATCCCAAACACAGTTTGGGCAATAATATATCACACCCCAAGGCCGATAGCTTGGGTAATAATCACCGCACCCCAAACACATAGTCTGGGTAATATCACATCACATTTCAAGCCAATAGCTTGGTTATTAATTCACTTCAATTACTTTTCATCTTTACTTTACTTAATTCTTCATTTCCATTAATTATTACCACTATCATGCCAACTCACCCTGCGAATTATGCCAAGGCAGGTAGTTCCCACCATTTCCACAGAATTAGCAGGAAGGTAGTTCCTTGACACAATTCCAAGGTGTAACAACTCATATCATACTGTATTTTACTTTAATAATCATTTACATAATATAATTACTTCATACTATTCATATTAACCCATGTCTCTTTTACTCTTTTCATTTTAAATTAACCACATACTGCATTTCATCCACAACCACTTTCTTTCATATTCACAATTCACTTTCCACTTTCTTTACTCTAACATTTTTATTTACACTTAGTTATTTTATTAGTTTATCGACCAGTGAGCCATAGTATCCCAACATACTGAAAGCCGACAGCCCAGTAAACACGCGGTCCGATGCTTACACAGAGTCTTACTCGTTCGAGGCTACGTCTTCCTCCTAGCCAAACTAGCGAGGGAACCACTAACCCCAAGTAGAACTTGGGTACTTCCGCCCAGCCGAAGCCAAGAGGGAAAAACCACTGAAAAACCACTGACCCCAGGTAACCTGGGTACTTCCTCCTAGCCGAAGCCAAGAGGGAAAAACCACTAACCCCAGATAAACTGGGTACTTCCTCGCGACAGCTGTCATCGAGGAAAAACCGGGCCTCAAGCCGATAGCTTGGGCGATAAAATCCACTTATCCCAAACATAGTTTGGGTCCACTTACCCCAAGCCGATCCTTGGGTGTTAGGAGGTCTAGCCCAAACCCCCAGGATTGCTGTAGGTACTGGTCAACAAAACCATCTATTATTAGCATTAATCATTTCATCTTTTCAGCTTACTTTATCACACAAGCATTTCACTTTTTAATTTAATAATTACCACATCCTTGACTTTAATCATGTGAGTTATTATCTCATCATACTACATATATTTATTCATCCGGTTGTTGCCTTTATAGGGTTATTACTTCATAATATATCGTATCATAAAGATATCAGAGTATGTAATTCATCACACTTTAATAACTTAAGCATATATAAATTTAAATAACGGATTCTATCATAATATCACCCATTAGTTCACTACAAACTCAATAATAAAACATACATAAGCTCTATCATTAATTTCATTAATTATCACATCATTACTCATTACCGACTGTATGTATATATCACAAAAATGCACCACAATCACTTATTTCGTCTAATTATATCTAATAACATCCCAATATAGCAAGCTAGCCCATACACAATGTTCCACGTAAGCCAAACCGCCTATAAAGGCCTATGTGGCCAAAAACGTTCACGAAACATGCACAGAGTAGAAAAAGACATAAACCGTGTGAGTTATTAATTTTTATTGTTTAAACACGTCACGCTACCCTCTAGAGTAGATTTGATGTGTTAAAAATGGTGAATTTCGGCAAATATCACAAAAACCCGTTTTTGGCCCTTAAAAATCCGTATTTTCCTGAAAAATGAAATTTTTTGCATAACTTCTACCAAATATATCGAAAAGCCACGAAATTTGGCCACAACATAAAATATATATAAATAAAACATACTCACCTGACGGATTGAGCAAACGATGTCCCACGTCCGCCCGGTAGCCAGTCGAAGTTTGACTTTTTCCACCTAATTGGAAAATTATAGAACCGATTATCTTAAAACTCATAACCTGATCTACGAACCTCCAAATTTGAATCCGTCTTCACCCACATGTCACAAATGACATAAGTAGCCGAGCTACATCGACGGATTTTAAATTCGGACCCCAATGCAAGAACTCAAATATTGATCGGAGGCTTCTTAATAAGAAAATTTCATATTTCCTAATTTCTTCAATCGCTTTGTCCTAATATCTCAAATTAGGGTTAACAAAAATATTTAGACTCAATACATTCACACCAGTCTCAGGAACTAGTAACACTAATCCTTATGTCACTCAGGCATTTTATTAAACACCTGAGGTGCACACATGTGAGGCGCGTAATATCCGAATTGCCAAACAATTTCTAAAACCACTCCCAAATTATTCTAATGGCTCAACTACAATTTTTTTACTACCATACAAGAGATAATTCTCATATATATAACTCTCTTTTACAAGCCCAATACCCTAATTTACTAACAATTTGCAATTTCTCTAACAACTTGCTAATTTCTCATATCTACCATTTCCAACATCTCCTAATCTTCCTACCATAATAATCCTACTCAATAGAAATTAACCCAACTCAATTTCATACAATAAAATAAGTTAGGGTTTACCTTCCCGAAATCCTTTCGAAAATCCGACGCTACCACGATGTAGAGAACCCCTCTATTAGTCTACCCCTTGATTTAATTCGAAATCCATGGAGAAATGGAGGGGATTCAAGCAAGGGAAAGAATCGCCGATGGGTTCTCGGTTTGGGGTCTTTTTGGGTCGGAGTGGAACGGAAAGGGAAGGAGAAGGAGGAAGGAAGGGAATGGGGTGGGGGTTTCTTTCGGTTGGAAGTGAACGGAGAAGAGAGAAGGAAGGAGAGAGGAAGGGGGAAGGGGGGGTAAATAGATAATGTATTTAGTAAGGGATAATTGTCTATAAGCCCCCCAAACTTAATACGTTTCAAATAAACCCCAAATCTCAATATATTATAAACAATACAAAATACATTAAAATTATCTTATAATAATCCCTCAGAATGATAAAATAAAATAAACTATATTTCCTCACATAAAATCTCAACTCTTAACTCTAATATAACAATAATACCAATCTACCACAAA